>JAVSCE010004811.1:0-130000 GCA_032199065.1 Smutsia gigantea
AGAACACAAAAATTCAGCTTTTTAGAAGTATGCTTATTATACTAACAACATAAATTATCTCAGGAAAGCATCAATATTTCAAGAAATTATTTGACTAACATAGTTGGCCATTTACCTGGTTAGATGTTATGTTTACACTTGGGGAAACATTCTAGTTGTTTATGATGTTTTGTAACATAATTAGATTGAAGCTTGTCTAATTTAGCTTCAAATCTCAATCTCTGACCCTTTTCATTTAGAATAATAAGAAGAACTAGAAGCACCCCTGCTCCTTGAAAGAATAAGTCTGAAATAACTAAGATTCAGTTTAAAAATATCTATATACATTTTTAAAAGCAAATCTGCATGGGCCTAAGAAAAGTCATGCAACAATCAAGCAAACTTTAAAAAACAACTTTTGAAAAATATTACTTGTCATACAAATGCTGGTTTTTTAGAAGGTACTTTACTTCCCAAATCATCTTTGATCTTAAAAAATATGGAAAAACTAATAGGAATTTGAAAGAAAACAAACTTTTTTTACAGATAAGGATTTTCAACCAATCTTAAAGTAGCCTGGTAATAATAATAACTAAAGGTTATAAATATGTATTAGAGAGACAGTAAAACATAACCAGCAGCTCTAGGTTTTAATCCTGGCTACATCATCCATTATCTCTGAACTGTCAGACAACTTACCTTCTCTGTGCCTCAATTTCTTCATCTAAAAAATAGGGGTAACAATAGTGCCCACCTTGTAGAAATGAGGATTTGATGTGGTATTTAACATGGAGTACAATGGCTGGCACCCAGAAAGTTTCCAATAAATACTTGCTATTCTTTAGGACTTAGAAACACACATTTAATAACATTATTTTTAAAATTATTATTAAAATTAAAAATTATTTTCTTACCAATGGGAGACATTTATTATGAAAGCAAGATAGGTATAAATCATTTTGTTATACCAGACTAGTTTCAAAGTGAATATTGCTTGAAATAGGTGAGTAGATGACCAGATATTGGAAAGATTTGTTATCAAAATATCTATTTCTTCATCCACTTATTTTTGGAGTTGTTTTGTTTTATAGCCACAACTGGGTAAGAACATTGCCCAGTTGGAGCTGGGAAACTGGGTTTTATTTCCTTCTTATACGCAGATTTGGATTATGAGTAAAAAAGTGATCTCACACGCTAGAACAAATTGCCAAGGCAAGTTGTAACATCTTCCCTGGAGATTTTGAAAACTAGAGAAGATGGACATATCTTTTGGATTGTTAAAATGCAGTCATTCTTGGATATAGAAGCTAGATTAGATAACCTCATGAGTTCACTTCAGTTCAATCTCTGTAATTCTATGCCTTGGTGGTAAAATTGGGGTAATAGTCACTTGTACAGATTACATGTTCTTAGATGAAATGTTGAGTATAAATAAAAATGTCACAGCTATTTTGCTTTTTGACTCTAGAGAGCAATTTATTTAAAACTGGATGATGAAGGATTTCTTTTGCTGCTTTTTTCTTCTTACAATTTGTAGAATTTAAAGAGTTTTCACAATTTATAAGACTCAGAAAATGATTCAGTAATAAATATATTTGTAAATTTTTTTTAAATTACCACTTTTAAGAATGAGGGAAAACATAGGAGGCAACAATGTTAGCTTAGGTATCAGTAGACTTTTTGGAGGGAAAAAAGTAAGGCTGGCTGATTATTTTGTAAATAAAATTTAATTTTAATAGCTCTGTTGCTAATCACAGGATAATGCTGTATTTATAGATTAAATACCAAATCAGTGATAGGAATAAAAAAGTGACATAGTAATAGGGGAAACACCAATTATTTTCTCTTTTATGATAAGATATTAGGATTGTTAGGGACTAATTTTTTTTAAATTATTACTAAGTAATATAAAATTAAAATAAAATATAAAGGACTCTAATATATTGAAGGCCACTGCCGTAGGATAGGGGAGAATTATTGAAAATGGTAGTAAAATAAGGTAGTTAGGCTTACTAGCCCTCTCTGAGATCAAAATGGAAAGAACTATATTTTCATCAAAAGTGCAAAATCAAAAAGGAATTCATTTATTTATTTTAGAAGGTTAAGTAATCAAGAACTTTGAAATGAGGCCAAAGTGATATATTTCTTAATTAAACTTGGGTATGTTAGAACTATGGCCCATGTCTTTGAAAGTTGAATCAGATGGCTTTAGAATTACTTGGTATGGTTTTAGTAAGCACATAATACCTGCCACTATGAGGTATAGACTAAACATGTATCTATGGATTGAAAAGGTATTAAGAAAAATTTATGAGCACAAGATACAAAGTCAGTAGAAAATGAAAAAATATCTGCTCAGGATACATAACTTTTAAAGATTAGCACTGTGGTGGATATGTTTTTTTCCCCCTCGATTATCGCTTGGATTCATTGTTAGAGAAGTAAGTATTAAGCTGTGACGGTTTACTACATTATCCAGGATACATCTCCTTTTACAGAAATCTTAATTTTTTTCTCAGCAGTTAATAATCATATTTATTTCTTTGTTTTGCTTGGTTATCTATATACTGTCACTAATGGCAAGAGATTATAATGGTGAAGAAAAGGATGAAAAAGATGATCAATGAAACAAGAACATTCCCTGTCCCCTGAGATTTTTCTCTATGATCTCTATCTGAGGAGCTCCCTTTACCATCCACCTGGGGCTTGTGCTTTCCTTTCCCTTACGTTGGATCCTTCTCTCCAGGTTCCTTATTTTTCTTCTATCTTCATTTATTCTATTGTGCACATATTCCATGGCTTTCTGAGAAAGAAAACATGGGAGATTGAATTTTTTGAGATCTTGGGAAATCATTCTTTCCTCCAAATATTAACCATACCGACTCCTCATCCTTTGTAGGGTAACTGCTTTTTTTCTGCTCTGAAAACATATAGAATCATCTCTTCATTTTCAGTGTTCAAAAGTTTTTCTGAGATACTCAGTGTGTCTTTTCATTCTGAAAAGTCTCATTCTTCTCTTCTGAGAAATTTTATTGAATTATTTCTTTGATAATATCTTTCTTTCCTATTTTTTCTGTTCTGATTTTATGGAACTCCTACTTTATATGTTGAGTCTTCTGAAATGAACTTCTAATTTTCTTAGCTGGGTAATATCTTTACCTTCCAACCTAATGAGGTTTTTTTGTTTATTTCTGCTCCCTGCACTATCTCTGTTCTCTGTTTTGTTTGTTTGTTATTTTTGTTTTCAGCAGTTCATGTTTCAGGCTTTCCTGAAGATGAGCTAATCTTCTATCAGTATTTAAAAGTGAAGAGCTAAAAGCTGATTGGAAAGCCCTTAAGCACAGGTACACTGTATTGATAGATGCATTGCATTGGAGAGCATTTTGACTGGGCTTTTTCTTTGGTTGGGGGCAAGTCCCTAGTTTCCGATGTTTGTATGTCCTTACTCTGGGATTATCAGCTTCTCTGGATAGGATCTGCCCTTTTGAGCAGTTTAGTAACCGAGTGGAGGAGGAGGCTGAAAGTTGCACTTTCAGTATGTAGATTTTTAGTTGTTCCCCTCTTTTCAGCAAGCTACCCTCACTCTCAATTCTGCTGGTGCCTTTTATTCCAGAGTTCCTCTGGTGTAGCTTCTTCAGAGAACAAACTCCTGTCTTCTCTGCTGACGACAGAAGTATAGTTATTTGAGTGCTTGGTGTTGGGGAAGTGTTCTGGGAGTTTAACTGCTTTTTATAGAAATAGTCAACCTGTTTTACCCACTTTTTAGAGGTAACTGGTGGCTCAAATTTCTGAGCCTTCCTGGGGTTTTTCAATACAAAGGAAGTTTACTTCTGCTAGCTTAAGTTTTGGCATTTCTCTGCTAAGCCATTTACCACTTAATTATCATCCCTGTGGCTTCCAGAGTTTTTGTTAGTGGTGTCTCCTTTCTGATTCTCTCTTTTTCTTTTTTTAAATGCTGACTGCCAATTTTTTATTTTGCATCGATAAAGCTATTTTTTAAGATAAAAGGTAATTCTGATATCTTCTTCATACCCCAGTGGATATCTGTTTTGCCCTGTCTGTTGGTGTTGATACACCCCACTTTAGAAAATGTAGTTTCAAGCTACCTTAATGAAAATACTTCCTTCTGTCACTTGGAGACATCATATACTTACTGCAGGCAAAAAGGCCCTCAGTGTTTTCTCAAAGTATTGTCCATGGAACACCTGCGTCAAAATCATCTGGACTATGTGTTAAAAATTCAGACCTCTGGCCCCCAGTCCAATCCTGTTGAATTAATAATCTCTTGAGTCTGGGGCCTGGATATGTGCATTTCAGTAAATGTCTTCAGATGATTCCTAGCCCCAGTAAAGTGTGAGAACTCATGTTCTGGTGTTCTAAAACTTCAAAATTACTAATTAATGGAAATCTTCATAGACTCCTTGTTTATTCTCCCGTATTTCTTATGTGGTCCAAGAGAAATAAAACAAGTTGAGTGATGGAAAACCGGTTATGGGAAATTAGATCACTGTGCAAGGTTAGAACTAGTGCTGGGAGTTCAGAAATCAGGAAGACAAAAATATCTACAAGTTAGCAGGAAGGGAGTAGTCTGTGTGTAGCAAGTCTTAGAAAAGATAAATATTCCCTTAATATTTCTATGTAAACATATTTCATTATAATTACTTTTAACTCTTATTACTGAAAAACCATGTAAGTATTGAGGGAATTTCTTATATGTGACTGTCAGACTCCCATGATGTTTACTATTTTTTAATTTAAAAAATAACTCAGGCTTGAACAAAAAAACTTTAACAAATTTTCAAGTTTAAGAAAGGCTCAATTCAATTGAAAACAATACAACATAATAGCATGATTGTGGAATGTTCACACACAAATCAGTAACTGTAACAACAATTTTTCCAGTAGTGTTGGAAAAAGAATTTAGAGAATATCTTAAGAGATTCAAAAGGGAGCACCTGGAGTAACGAAATTTGATTAAGGATGCTTAACATGGATTCTGACAGAGGAGGTCATGCATAATTAGTATGTTGGAAGTTCTTTAAAGAGCTTTTTATCATATATGATGAAAAGCCCATTGATACTGCTATCATTTAAAAATAGTCTAGTGTTCATACCAAGGATTAATATCATTAAAAACTACAAAAGCGGATTTTTAAAAATGTGAAATTTGATAATATAGTTTATTCTCAAAGCGCCATAGATAACCAATTGTCTTCTATTTATATAACATGAATTTTGGGGTTATATAATTGGATTATTTTAGAATATTGTAAGTATTTGGTAGTCAGAATTTTTTTTTCTTGAATGAATCCTACATGGAAAAAAATGTGCATCTCCTTAACTGAAATAAAACAAATGAGAATTTTCAGTCTATACATTTTATTTACTTTAGAGTTGGTTGTTAAGGACAGTTGTTAACATTATGACTTAACTACCCCAAATAGTTCAAACATAAACATGATATTAAATCTGAAAAGGTAAAGTTATTTTTGTTCTTTTATTATAATTATCTTCTAGTTTTTATATTTACATTTAATTTTTTAATACATTTTAATTGCTAAGACCATATAACACTAATAATTAAATTGAAGACTTTATTAATTTCCATACACGGGTTTATTAGACTAGCTTCCATACATATTTTCCTATTAAAGTATCTTTGATGACCTTTATCTAATTTCTGGATATTAGGATCACAGAATTTTATGAAATAATCTAATCAGGTAATTCAGAACACAGTTTTCACAGTTTTTGGCTTGCTGCATTTCTTCCAAAATTCTTCTCTGCATTCTTAATTAAATGGTTTGCTTTATAGGTTTGTATAGTGATCTGTTGGCTGTAAAAATACTCAGTGAAGTAGCTGAAACAATGTTCTTCATTTGAGGAACCTTGGTCAAAATTCTTTTTTTCTATCAGGATGACTTTATTTATTCTGTAGTTACCCCATTACCATATGAAGATATTATATTCTATATGTTGTACTTCCATTCCTATGACTAACTTATTTTAAAGTTTGCAGTTTGTACTTCTTTATCCCTTTCATCTATTTCATCCATCCCCCCTCCCCCCTCCCAACAATCTCTTGTCAATATTTATGTTTATTTCTTTTTTGTTTGTTTTGTTTTTTAGATTTCACATATAAGTGAAATCATATGGGATTTGTCTTTCTCTGCCTGGCTTATTTCACTTAGCCTGATACCCATTAGGCCCATCCATATTGTTGCAAGTGGCAAGATTTCCTTCTTTTTAGTGGCTAAATAATATTCCACTTTGTATATGTACCACATCTTCTTTATCCATACATCTATAGAGGGTCACCTGGGTGGCTTACATATCTTTGCTATTGTAAATAATGCTGCAGTGAACATAGGTTTGCATATATCTTTTTGAATTAGCGATTTTGCTTTCCTCAGGTAAATGACCAGAAGCAGGATTGCTGGGACATAAGGGATTTCTATTTTTAGCTTTTTTGAGAACCCTCCATATTGTTTTCCATAGTGGCTACACCAATTTACATTCCCACCAACAGTGTAGGAAGATTTCCTTTTCTCCACATCCTCGCCAACGCTTGTTATTTTTTGTCTTTTGGATAGTAGCCATTCTGTCTGGTATGAGGTGATACCTCATTTCAGTTTTGACTTGCATTTCCCTAATGATTAGTGATGCTGAGCATCTTTTCTTATGTCTGTTGGACATCTGTATTTGGAAAAATGTCTATTCAGTTTCTCTGCTCATTTTTTAATTGGATTATTTGTTTTTTTGGTGTTGAGTTGTATAAGTTCTTTATATATTTTGGATATTAGCCCCTGATCAGATATATCATTTACAAATATATTCTCCCATATGGTAGCTTACCTTTTTTTGTTGATGTTGTCCTTTGCTGTGCAGAAGCTTTTTAGTTTGATGTAGTCCCACGTGTTTACTTTTGTTTTTATTTCCCTTACCTAAGGAGATGTATCTGGAAAGGAATTTATAAGGCTGATGTTCATGATATTCTTGTCTATGTTTTCTTCTAAGAGTTTTATGTTTTCATCTCTTACATTTAGGCCTTTAACCCATTAGAGTTTACTTTTGTGTATGATATAATACAATGATAAAGTTTCATTCTCTTACATGTAGCTGTCCAGTTCAGTTAGGATGACTTTACCTGCAAATAACAGATCATTTGATTTAAACAGAAAGGAAGCAAGAAATCCAGTGGTAGGGCAGTTCCAAGCATAGTATGACAGGACTCCAGTTATATTCTCTAAAATTTTCTCTATTTTGAGCTCTTTCATATGTTGGTAGCAGAATGGCTGCTGCATAGCCAGGTACAACTTTGTCCAGAGTCAGAAAAGTACCATTTCTTTATTATTAATGAAAAAAAACTTTCCCAGAAGACCCTTCTCTTGTCTCATTGGCCAGAACTAAATTATGTGTCCACCTCCAAACTGACAAAGGCCATGAGACCACCATAATTGCTTAGACCAATTAAGGTAATTGTAGCCTTCCTTGAGTCAAAAGGGGGAAGGGTGAACCCCTAAACAATGTCAGTACATCAAGGATGAGGTATAGAATGGATACTGGGAAGGCAATGAAGAGTATTGCTAAAAATGTGAAGAGATTTTGTTATTTCCTAAAGTCAGTACAAGGTCAGTGCTCTGGCACTAAAAAGAATTAGTTTTACTTAACAGAATTTTTTTTCTAGAATTACTCATACTTTAGTTATAGCATAATTTTGTAAAATCAGTCAGAAATTTTATTTTCCAGGTTTACCAGACTCTTAATACCAACATCAAATTCATGATGAAATGAGTGTAAATTATGTGTAGTATTATTAATTTACATGCATTCATTAGATCATGGTATTTTATAACTGCTAATGTTTGCCAACTACCTGTATGTAGTAGTGAGCAAAAACAGCCATGGACCTGTTCTCATGGAGCTTTTAGTCTAGTGGTGGAAAAAGATGTTTGTAGAAAGGTTGAATTATTGAATGTGGAGTAGGTGTCACAAGGAAATCTTCTGAGAAGAACTAAACAGGATTTATCTGGGTACATACAGAGGATAATGAGGATGGTAACCTTTTCAAACAGAAAGCATAGCATATGAAAAGACTCCATGGCAGAGTGAGTAGGATGAATTCCATGAATTGGAGGCTTAGTATATATAGAGAGAGTGGCCTTGTAGGAAAGGTTAAAGATTTTTGTGTTTTTTCCTCCAAAGAACAGTGAGAAGTCATGTGAGGGGTTTTGGATCACTTTGGTGCTTAGTGGGAAACAGAATGAGTGAGCCAGGTGGATTGGCTAAAAATCTAGTTGCTGGAGTCCTGGTGACAGATGATAATAGCTTGGAATAGGGTGTAGTAGTAGAAATGGAGAAACTAGGTGAATTTCTATGATTTTTAGAAGATAAAGCCAACAGGCTCTGATTATGACTTTGGATAGAGGGGGTGTGAGACAGTGAGCTGTTAAAGCATTAGGAGTGACTTTGAATTTCTGGTTTGGCTATCCGAATGGACAGAGGACCTTTCCCTAAGACAAAAGGCAAAAAGATGACTAGGCTTAAAAGGCAAGAAAAAGGATTCAGTCTTGGACATGTTGATTTTGAGGGATCTTTGATATGTTTAAGTAGAGGTACTGAATAGGTAATATACAGTTTGGAGCTCAGAGGAGAAGTTACAAGTAGACTTATGACTCTGGAAGTTGTCGGTATGTAGATGAAAGATGAAACATTAGGGCATGGATTAGATTAAAGGAGAATTTAGAGTGAAGCAAGGAGAGGGCTAGGACTGATATTGAAGGACTACAGTGAATGAATAGAGGAGGCTGAGTCTGTGAAGAAGAAAAGGCAGAGGAAAACTTAGTGGATTATCATATTTCAGAATTCAAGGGAAAAAAGGGTTAAAGAAAGAGGAAGTGATCAAATACTATTCAAAGATCAAAATAAATGAACTAAAAAAATGTTCTTGGATTTGTCAATGTGGTAGCAACTGGTAATTTTTGTGAGAATTATTTCAGTTCAATGATACTGGAAGCCAGACTGGCCTGAGAATGAGTGGGAAAGAAGAAAATGGAATCAGAGATCATGGACAAATCTTACAAGAGATTTAGTTGTGAAGGGGAGTAACCATAGGGAGATATGGAGTAAGGGAGGATTTAACTTCTAAGATAGCATATTTAAGTACCAGTGGGAAAGATCTAGTCGAGAAGAAATAGTTGAATTATATGAATAACACATGAAAGAGAAGAAATGATGGATAGTATATACTGCTTTATAAGCTGCCAGCAAACATAATTGAAAGCATAGGTGGAATATCAACCTTAGACAGGAGCAGGGACTCCTGTAATGCAACTAGAGGGAAAAGGATGAGATGTGTGGAGAAGTAGGTGAACTTGGGAGTTTGGTAGCAAGGAAGGTGAAGCTTCAGCTTTCTCTCTGATGTAGAAGGTCATGCCATCTGCCCAAAACAGAGGGAGATGGGGTGGGTGGGACAGGGGGGATGGTTGGGAGGAGACATACAGAGCAGAGATGGTTTAAGGTATTCATTGTGAGTGGAAGAGAGATTTGACAGAAGTGAAATAAAAGCGGCTGGGCAGTATTGAGGAACAATGGAGTTTGGTGACCATGAATAATAGTAATGCTAATGTATTCCTGTGTGTGACTTCTCCAGGAGCACCAGGCTTCTTGGTGTGTGCACACAGAGTAGATAGTGAGGGTTACCCAAGTTAGGATGTTTGTGGCAGAAGTTACCCAGAGATGAAGAAGAATGACTAGAATGAAGGAAGATGGTGCGCTAGAAAGTCAGGATTCTCAGGGGGCAGGCTTTGTTTGTTTTTTCAGTAAGAGTGTTGTGGGGAAGTTATCTTGAACTAGCATTGTAAGTAACACCACTTCCCAAACTTGAGATCGTGTGATATGAGAGAATGAAATCCTAGCACTTGAGAGGTCTCTGGGGAAATTAGTGAACTCGAAGGAAAGCCTGGTTTCTTTGAATCGAAGGTGAAGGTCTAGTTAATTTTGTTGATCAGGGGAAGTATTTTCAGAGTGCACAGTGCAAAGGTTTTAGAAAGGATGGAGAAATGGATAAAAGTCTTAGAGTGGATGAAGGAGTTGAGGCCAATGTGTTAAGGTCAAGAAAATATAGAAGTTTATATGAATGATGATGCAGTAGAGCTGGAGTAGGCAAGCTTTTTCGGTAAAGGGCCAGACAATAAATATTTCAGGTTTTACGGACCATAAAGTCAGTTACAACTACTCAGCTCTGTTGCTATAGCATGAAAACAGCCATAGAAATATGTAAATAAAGAAAACTTTATGGATATTGAAATTGATTTTCATATAATGTGAAAGGAAGACAAAATATTATTATTCTTTTGATTATTTTTTAACAATAAAGATTTACAAATCATTCTCACCCACTGGCCATACAGAAAGTCTGTGGCTGGAATTAGCCCAAAGTATGTAGTTTGTTGACCCTTGCCAAAGAGGATGTCTTGAAGAGAGTGTGTGGGAAGGCATAAACTGGAGCTCACACTGCTGGGCATTGATTCACTAAAGCATGTTAAAGTGTATCAGGGTTCACTGTCTTTAAGGAAGACAACGGTATTGTATCTGATGGCTATTTGACTTGGCTCACTTGGCCTGGGGTGATGTTGAGCTAGCATACTCCCTTACCTGGACTAGGGTAGTAGCAAACCAAACCCTGAGGCTGTAGAATGTATGTAAGCACACTACCTCTGTGGTGGCTATTCCAGAGCTGCAAACTCTGCATGAGATGTGCCTGGGAGTGGAGGTGACTCCCAGAGTTATGAACAAATAGATCAAACTAAGAAGAGTTTGTGGAAAATCTCTTCCCAGGTGCTTGTCAAGAAGACTGGTCTTACAGAGTGATGATTTTAAATTTCAGCATCAAAAGGGTTCTCTAAAACTGACACTATAAGAAATTAACAAAATATGAATTTGTAAAAGTAGTATTTCAACAAGATTAGTAGGTACAGATTAGTAGAAATGGTATTTTCATTAACCTTAATATTACAGCAAGATGGCAACATTAAATATTTTTCAACTGTAAATCATAAGAATGACCTTATAAATGGAGGCCTCATTTCAGGGCTTTCAACAGAAATTTATATTGCTACTAATTCATACCATTGATAATTTACTCTGAGAAAATGATTACTGAAACTTAGCATTGCTTAAACACTGTAAGGATCTTTCATCTTGAAAGTAGGAGAGAATGACAGTGTTGCTGATGCATTATTAATTTCTAGTATCTGATTTCCTAATACCTGTTTTTAAACTCATTTAACTCTTAAACTTTGGCTTGCCCAAACATTTTACTGATGTTTTAGCATGATGAAAAGAGGACTCTTTGAGTTGGAAGTCATGTAATTTTACCTGACTTGTTTTTAAAAACTCAAAGCCAGCAATATTTGAAATAATTTAAAAAATCACTGAAACTTCAGTTGAAGTAAATGGGATTGTATTTAAGTAGCTCATATTTTACTTAGTTTAATTGGTAGATTATAACTTTGGACGATATTTAGATATTTGAACCTTCACTAGTAACTGAGGAGTAAAATTTGTGCCAAAGGGCTTCACTGCATTTTTAAATAATAGATTTATAATACGGTGAGATTGAAAACTAAACATAAAGAATGAAAAGATCAGGAGTGTGAGGAATGTAAGGAGGAAGCTGCATCCTCTTAGGGTCTATGGGACCAACTGTAGATTCTAATGTATTCCAAGATAAGTGGCTGAGGAAGAATGTGTACTGAGTTATCTCCCTCGAGTATTTCCGTCGGTTAGGGTGGGAGTGGTGGCAATGGTAAATGGATAATCTTTGGGCACAAAGTCACATGGGAGAAAGTGAACAATAGGAGAATTTTGCTAGTCAGAGACCACCTGTGTTAATTACGTAAAGCATTAAAAAAAAGTAAGGGTAGATCCCATGCCAATGTCAGTCAATATATTCCACTCTCCTTTCTGTCTCAAGTCACAGACAAAACTCATTTCTTCTCCTGACACCATCTCTCTTAAATTTTGAATATTGCTTTCCAAACATCATTAGTAAAGATTTCAGTTCATGGAATAAAGTCCTAGGTGAACTTTTGTGTAGTAGTCCCTAAAGAAATTGACCCAAGAAAATGAGAGGGAAGGCAGGAAGAATAATGTTTAGAGAGTTATTTGGGGTTATTTTATTTGATTGGGTGGCAAGGAACTGTCCCAGCCAAGGGGAAGGAGGCTAGAGAGAGGTAGGGTGGCAGTGGTATCAGATGGGCTATTCCAAGTTAAGGAGATTGTGTCTGACTTGTGAGGACATCTGGTACTGTCAGGAATTGAACACCTGTATTCACACACCCCTTGTAGGCAGATTAGAGGTCAATGGATTTGTTCCACATGGCAATGTTTACACATAATTGTGAATCACATACAAGTACATTGCTATTTAACTAAATAAAGCATTGATATTGTGATTATTTCCCTCATAAATTAGAGTGTTTAAGATCATTCCTATAACTTCATTCTTATTCATAAGCACATATAGCTTCTTGATTTAACAATTCATAGTTTTTGAAGAATTACACAAAGCTCTGGATTGCAGCTAGTGTGCAAGAAACAGACACAAAACTGTGAATGCCCATGTGGGAACATTAGTGGTCACATATAGATAGGGGTAGAATAAAGAAAACCTCTGATATAATCCAGTAAAGGTGCATTTTTCCAATTAAGTTTATAAGCTAAATATTTGCCTTTTAAATGCAATATATTACTAGATACAGAAACTAGATAAATCATATCAGTCTTCATGTTTTAAAGTTGTTTTCCAGACTTAAAGGAAAGTACCACTTTACCTCTATATACACATTAAGCTTTTTGAATATGTCCATTGTCACAAAGAAAATGAGCTGCTTAGGTTAGGACTAGGATTACAGGCTTCAGATTTAAAGAAGGGATAAAAGATTTCCAAGATGGCGGCATGAGAAATGAGTCAGAAATCTCCTCCCCAAACCACACATATTATGAAGATACAGAAAATTCAACTATTCCTAAAAGAGTGACCAGAAATAAGATTGCACAAACCAGTCTATATCTGGGAGAAGAAAACATCTCACAGAAAAGAGTAAAGTAAAACAGCCACGACCTAGCAGGACCTGAGCACTCCCCCACACCAGCTCACCAGTGGGAGGAAGAGAATCAGAGTAGGGAGGGAATAGAAGCCCAGGACTGCTAAATACCCAGCCCTAGAAATCTACTCTGGGAGCACAAACCCACATTGCATGGTGCTCTGGAGATTAAAGGAGGTGAAAAACAAAGTCAGAGACTGAGACTGTGAACAGGTTTCACAACCAGCTGTCCTGGGACAAAAGAAAGGTGGGTGCTTTGAAAGATTTCCCAATATTGAGAGGGCTGCTAAACGGGCAAGGGTTTATGAGAAGGAATAGGTGGACACAATCATCCCCGCACACTCAGCTCAACAGGTTGGAAACTTTCAGGAGCTTCAGGCACTCCATCCCCCTGGCTGGCAACACAGCCTCAGGGAGAGAGGCCCTGTGGCTGGGAAGTGGGAAACGGCTTTGTCCTCCAGGCAGACACCTGTGCTGCTCACTGGTGACCCCAACCATCGCTCCAGGCCAGCAGGAGGGCCACCCTACCCATGGCAATTTAGGAGATTAACCTAGAGGCTGCTCTCGGCACCTGGCTCACAGATCCTGACAGTGAAGACAGGCACTGTGGCCAAGAAGCAGGAAAGGGCTTTGTCCTCCTGGCAGGCACTGGCGCCACTCGCCTGTGACCACTGCCATGACTCCAGGTAGTGGGCAGCTCCAAAGAGCAGAGCTTCTGGGCAATAGAGGGCACTGCCTACACAAACCTAGTATTTCTCACTATCCAATAGGATTATGAAAAGGCAGAAGATCTGTGTTCAATCCAAAATCCCTCAAACACCAGAAAGAGGGCTCAGTGAGACTGAAATCACTAATCATCCTGAAAAAGAATTCACAATAAAAGTCATAAATATGGTAATGGAGCTACAGAAGAATATTCAAGAGCTAAGGGACAAATTCAGAGGGTAGATAGACACCTTAAAAAATACAGTAGCTGAAATGAAACAAACAATGGAGGGATTTAAAAGCAGATTAGGTGAGGTAGAGGAGACGATAAATGGAATAGAAATTAGAGAACAGAAATACAAAGAAGCTGAGGTAGTGAGAGAGAAAAAGGATATTAAGAGAACTGTGTGACAAATCCAAATGGTACAATATTCGTATTATAGGGGTATCAGAAGGAGAAGGGAGAGAAAAGGGGATAGAAAGCGTCTTTGAAGAAATAATTGCTGAAAATTTCCCCAATCTGGGGAAGGAAATAGTCTCTCAGGCCATGGAAGTGCACAGATCTCCTAACACAAGGGACCCAAGGAAGACAACACCAAGACATATAATAATTAAAATGGCAAAGATCAAGGACAAGGATGGAGAATTAAAATCAGACACAGAGAGAAAAAAGATCACATACAAAGGAAAACCCATCAGGCTATAATCATACTTCTCAGCAGAAAACTTACAGGCCAGAGGGAGTGGCATGATATATTCAATGCAATGAAACAAGAAGGCCTCGAACCAAGAATACTCCAGCATGATTATCATTAAAATTTGAAGGAGGCAAATCCCAGATAAGCAAAAGTTGAGGGAATTTACCTCCCACAAACGATCTCTACAGTCTATTTTAAAGGAACTGCTCCAGATGGAAGTGCTCCTAAGGCTAAATAGCTGTCACCAGAGAAAATAATACCATAGTAAAGGAAATAGAACAAACAAATACTAACCAAATGCAATATTAAAAGCCTGCAATGGCAATAAGTGCATATCTATCGATAATCACCCTAAATGTAATAGGACGGAATGCACCAATCAAAAGACATAGAGTTGGAGTTCCAGAAAGATGGCGGCGTGAGCAGGGTGGTGGAAATCTCCTCCCCAAACCATATATATTTATGAAAATACAACAAATACAACTATTCCTAAAAAAGAGACCAGAAGATACAGGACAGCACCCAGCCTGCATCTACACCTAAGAGGACTCAGCACCCTGCGAGGCGGGAAAGATACAGAGCCACATCCCGGTGGGACCCAAGCACTCCCCCACTCCAGCGCACCAGCAGGAGGAGAGGATTCAGAGCCGGGAGGGAGTGGAAGTACAGGCCTGCGAAATAACCAGTCCTGGTGATTTGCACTGGGAGCACTGACACACATCGCGCGGTATATCGGATATTGGAGAGACAGAGGGGGCAGGATCTGAGCAGGGGAATGCACTGGGTCCTCGCAGCTGCGTCCCTTGAACAAAAGAAAAGCACGTGCTTTTTTTAGCGGTCTTAAAGAGACAGGGGCCCAACAGAGGAGCAGGATCGTCCCAGCACATTCAGGCCAGCAGGATGGGAGTCCTGTGGAATTTTGGACCACTTGGCTGGTGACTGGGAAAAAGTAGCTGCACTGAGACTTGCCACAGAGATCAGCAGCCTCCCATTCGTTTCCTCCCCAGCCAGAGCTACAAAGGGTCCTGCGGAGCAGCGTGGATGCAGAATAGTGGAACTACAGCGACACCTACAGCATCCTCACAGAATCTACTAGTGGCGGGTGTTTTTTTGTTTTTGTTTTTGTTTTTTGGGTTTTTTATTCTCTTTTCTTTTCTTTCTCTTCTTTCTTTTTTTTTTAAAGTCTTAAAGAGCCCAGCTGACATAGGTGGCACCTACCAGTGACCACTTCTATCACCATGAAAAGACAGAGGAATATGGTACAAACAAAGCTTACCCAGATGCAGACACCAAGAGGGAGTCTAAAGGGATGGAAATGCACAATCTTCCTGAAAAAGACTTCAGAATAAAAGTCATAACCATACTGATGGATCTACAGAGAAATATGCAACAGCTGAGGGAGGAAGTGAGGGAAGTGAGGAAAGATGATGCAGAAATCAGACAAGCAATTGATGGGCTTAGCAGCAGACTGGATGAGATGCAAGAGACTGTTAATGGAATAGAAATCAGAGAACAGGAATACAGAGAAGCCGAGGCGGAGAGAGATAAAAGGATCTCTAGGAATGAAAGAATATTAAGAGACCTGTGTGACCAATCCAAACGGAACAATATTCACATTATAGGAGTACCAGAGGAAGAAGAGAGAGAAAAAGGGATAGAAAGCGTCTTTGAAGAAATAATTGCTGAAAACTTCCCCATGCTGGGGAAGGAACTAGTCTCGCAGTCCACAGAAGCCCACAGACCTCCCAACACAAGGGACCCAAGGAAGACAACACCAAGACACATAATAATTAAAATGGCAAAGAACAAAGATAAGGACAGAGTATTAAAGGCACCTAGAGACAGAAAAAAGATCACCTACAAAGGAAAACCAATCAGACTATCATCAGACTTCTCAACAGAAACCTTACAGGCCAGAAGAGAATGGCATTATATATTTAATGTAATGAAACAGAAGGGCCTCGAACCAAGAATATTGTATCCAGCATGATTATCATTTAAATATGATGGAGGGATTAAACAATTTCCAGACAAGTGAAAGCTGAGAGAATTTGCCTCCCATAAACCACCTCTACAATATCTTAAATGGACTGCTCTAGAGGGAAGCACCCCTAAGGCTAAAAAGATGTCACCAGAGAAAAAAAAATCATAGCAAAGAAAGCAGACCATCCAAATACTAACTAAAGGCAAAGAATAAAACACCTAGTATATATATAAAGAATGGAGGAGGAAGAATAAGAAGGGAAAGAAATAAAGAAACATCAGACTGTGTTTACAATAACTTAACAAGAAAGTGAAGTTAGATTGTTAGGTAGTAAAGAAGCAACCTTTGAACCTTTGGGAAACATGAATCTAAAGCCAGCAATGGCAATAAGTACCTATCTATCGATAATCACCCTAAATGTAAATGGACTGAATGCACCAATCAAAAGACACAGAGTAATAGAATGGATAAAAAAGCAAGACCCATCTATATGCTGCTTACAAGAGACTCACCTCAAACCCAGAGATATACACAGACTAAAAGTGAAGGGATGCAAAAATATATTTCATGCAAACAACAAGGAGAAAAAAACAGGTATTGCAGTACTTGTATTAGACAAAATAGACTTCAAAACGAAGAGAGTAGCAAGAGAAAAAGAAGGACATTACATAACGATAAAGGGGTTAGTCCAAAAAGAGGATATAACCATTATAAATATATATGCACCCAACATAGGAGTGCTGGCATATGTGAAACAAATACAGAACTAAAGGAGAAAATAGAAAGCAATGCATTCATTTTAGGAGACATCAACACACCACTAACTCCAAAGGACAGATCAACCAGACAGGGAATAAGTAAAGACACAGACGCACTGAACAACACACTAGAACAGATGGACCTAACAGACATCTACAGAACTCTATACCCAAAAGCAACAGGATACATATTCTTCTCAAGTGCACATGGAACATTTTCCAGAATAGACCCCATACTAGGCCGCAAAAAGTACCTCAGTAATTCAAAAATATTGAAGTTCTACCACCCAATTTCTCAGATAACAAAGGTATAAAACTAGAATTAAATTTTGGAAAGAAAACAAAAAGGCTCAAAAATACATGGAGACTTAACAACACTCTCCTAATTAATCAATGGGTTAACGACCAAATCAAAACAGAAATCAAAGAATATATGGAGACTAATGACAACAACAACACAAAGCCAGAACTTCTGTGGGACGCAGCAAAGGCAGTTCCAAGAGGAAAGTATATTGCAATCCAGGTCTAGTTAAAGAAGGAAGAACATTCCCAAATGAATAGTCTAAACACACAATTACTGAAATTGGAAAAAGAAGAACAAATGAGGCCCAAAGTCACGAGAAGGAGGGACATAATAAGATCAGAGAAGAAATAAATAAAATTGAGAAGAATAAAACAATAGAAAAAAATCAATGAAACCAAGAGCTGGTTCTTTGAAAAAATAAACAAAATAGATAAATCCCTAGCCAGACTCATTAATAAAAAAAGAGAATCTACACACATAAACAGAATCAGAAATGAGAAAGGAAAAATAATGACAGGCCCCGCAGAAATGCAAAGAATTATAAGAGAATATTATGAGAATCTATATGCTAACAAGCTGGAAAACATAGAAGAAATGGACAACTTCTTAGAAAAATACAACCTTCCAAGACTGACCAAACAAGAAACAGAAAAACTAAACAGACCAATCACCAGCAAGGAAATTGAATCAGTAATCAAAAAACTACCCAAGAACACAACCCCCGGACCTGATGGATTCACCTCTGAATTCTACCAGACATATAGAGAAGAAATAACACCCATTCTCCTAAAAGTTTTCCAAAAAATAGAAGAGGAGGGAATACTTCCAAACACATTCTATGAAGCCAGCATCACTCTAATACCAAAACCGGGCAAAGACCTCACCAAAAATAAAATTACAGACCAATATCCCTGATGAACATAGAGGCAAAAATACTCAACAGAATATTATCAAACCAAACTCAAAAATACATCAAGAGGATCATACACCATGATCAACTGGGATTCATCCCAGAGATTCAAGGATGGTACAACATTTGAAAATCCATCAACATGATCCACCACATCAACAAAAACAAGAACAAACTCCACATGATCATTTCCATAGATGCTGAAAAAGCATTTGACAAAATACAGCATCCATTCATGATTAAATCTCTCAACAAAATGGGTATAGAGAACAAGTACCTCAACAGCATAAGGACCATAAATGACAAACCCACAGCTAACATCATACTTAACAGCGAGAAAGCTGAAAGCTTTTCATCTAAGATAGGGAACAAGACAGGGATGCCCACTCTCTCCATTGTTATTCTACATAGTACTGGAGGTCCTAGCCATGGCAATCAGACAAAACAGACATACAAGGCATCCAGATTGGTAAAGAGGAAGTCAAATTGTCACTATTTGCAGATGGCATGATATTGTACATAAAAAACCCTAAGGATTCCATTCCCAAACTACTAGAACTAATATCTGAATTCAGCCAAGTTGCAGGATACAAAATTAACACACAGAAATCTGTTGCTTTCCTATACACTAATGATGAACTAACAGAAAGAGAAATCGGAAAAACAATTCCATTCACAATTGCATCAAAAAGAATAAAATACCTAGGAATAAACCTAATGAAGGAAGTGAAAGACCTGTACTCTGAAAACTACAAGACACTCCTAAGAGAAATTAAAGAGGACACTAACAAATGGAAATTCATTCCATGCTCTTGGCTATGAGGAATAAATATTGTCAAAATGGCTGTACTCTCTAAAGCAATCTACAGATTCAATGCAATCCCTATCAAACTACCAACAGCTTTCTTCAATGAACAGGGACAAATAATTCTAAAATTCATGTGGAACCACAAAAGACCCCGAATAGCCAAGCAGTCCTGAGAAGGAGGAATAAAACAGGGGGAATTACACTCCCTGACTTCAAGCTCTACTACAAAGCCACAGTAATCAAGACAATTTGGTATTGGCACAAAAACAGACCCCCGGACCTGTGGAACAGAATAGAAAATCGAAACATTAACCCAAACATATACAGTCAATTAATATTTGCTAAAGGAGCTTTGGATATACAATGGGGAGATGATAGCCTCTTCACCAGCTGGTGCTGAAAAAACTAGACAGCTAAATGTAAGAGAATGAAACTGTACTATTGTCTAACCCCATACACAAAAGTAAAATCAAAATGGATCAAAGACCTGAATGTAAGTCATGAACCTTAAAACTCTTAGGAAAAAACATAGGCAAAAATCTCTTGGACATAAACATGAACGACTTCTTCATGAACATATCTCCCTGGGCAAGGGAAACAAAAGCAAAAATGAACAAGTGGGACTATATCAACCTGAAAACCTTGTGTACAGCAAAGGACACTATCAGTACAACAAAAAGACATCCTACATTATGGGAGAATATATTCATAAATGACGTATCCGATAAGGGGTTGACATCCAAAATATATAAAGAACTCACACACCTCAACAAACAAAAAGCAGATAATCCAATTAAGAAATGGGCAGAGGACATGAATAGACACTTCTCCAAAGAAGAAATTCAGATGGCCAACAGGCACATGAAAAGATGCTCCACATCGCTAATCAGACAAATGCAGATTAAAACCACAATGAGATATCACCTCACACCAGTGAGGATGGCCAACATCCAAAACACAAACAACAACAAATGTTGGCGAGGATGTGGCGAAAAGGGAACCCTTGTACAGTGCTGGTGGGAATGCAAATTAGTTCAACCATTATGGAAAGCAGAATGGAGGTTCCTCAAAAAACGCAAAATAGAAATACCATTTGGCCCTGGAATCCCAGTCCTAGGAATTTACCCTAAGAATGCAGCAGCCCAGTTTGAAAAAGACAGATGCTCCCCTATGTTTATCGCAGCAGTATTTACAATAGCCAAGAAATGGAAGCAACCTAAGTGTCCATCAGTAGATGAATGGATAAAGAAGATGTGGTATATATACACAGTGGAATATTATTCAACCATAAGAAGAAAACAAATCCTACCATTTGCAACAACATAGATGGAGCTAGAGGGTATTATGCTCAGTGAAATAAGCCAAGCCGAAAAAGACAAGTATGAAATGATTTCACTCATATGTGCAGTATAAGAACAAAGAAAAAATACTGAAGGAACAAAACAGCAGCAGACTCACAGAACCCAAGAACAGACTAATAGTTACCAAAGGGAAAGGGACTGGGGAAGATGGGTGGGAAGGGAGGGATAAGGGGGAAAAGGGGGCATTACGATTAGCAGATGTAATGTTGGTTGGGGGCATGGGGAGGGCTGTACAACTCAGAGAAGACAAGTAGTGATTCTGTAGCATCTCACTACGCTGATGGACAGTGACTGTAATGGGGTTGGTGGGGGGACCTGATGAAAGGGGTTGTTTAATAACCATAATATTGCACATGTAATTGTAGATTAATGTTACCAAAATAAATTATTAAAAAAAGACATAGAGTTATAGAGTGTATAAAAAAGCAATACCCATCTATATGCTGCCTACAAGAGACTCACTTGAAACCCAAAGACATACAGAGACTAAAAGTAAGGGATGGAGAAAGATATTTCATACAAACAATAGGGATAAAAAGCAAGAGTTGCAGTACTTGTGTAAGATAAAATAGATTACAAAATGAAGAAAGTAACAAGAGACAAAGAAGGACATTATATAATGATAACGGAGTCAGTCCCACAAGAGGATATAATCATAAATATGTATGCATCTAACATAGCAGCTCCTAAATATGTGAAAGAAATTGTAACAGAATTAAAGGGGGAAATAGAATGCAATGTATTCATTTTAGAAGACTTCAACACACCACTCACTCCAAAGGACAGATCAACCAGACAGAGAATAAGGAGACAGAGGCCCTGAACAACACATTAGAACAGATGGACCTAACAGACATGTATAGAATATTCCACCCAAAAACAATAGGATACACATTCTTCTCAAGTGCACATGGAACATTTTCCAGAATAGATCACATACTAGGCCACAAAAAGAGCCTCAGTAAATTTAAAAAGATTGAAATTCTACCAACCAACCTCTCAGATCACAAAGGTGTGAAACTAGAAATAAATTGTACAAAGAAAACAAAAAGGCTTACAAACACATGGAGGCTTAACAACATGCTTCTAAATAATCAACGGATCAATGACCTAGTTAAAACAGGGATCAAGTAATATATGGAGACATATGACAACAACAGCCCAGTGCCCCAACATCTGTGGGATACAGCAAAGGCAGTTCTAAGAAGAAGGTATATAGCAGTTCAGGCCCATTTTAAAGAAGGAAGAACAATCCCAAACAAACAGTCTAAAGTCACAATTATTGAAACTGGGAAAAGAAGAAAAAATGAGGCCAAAGTCAGCAGAAGGAGGGACATAATAAAGATCAGAGAAGAAATAAATAAAATTGAGAAGAATAAAACAATAGAAAGAATTAATGTAACCAAGAGCTGGTTTTTTGAGATTTATCAAGAAAAAAATAGTCTACACACATAAACAGAATCAGAAATGAGAAAGAAAAAATCACGACGGATACCACTGAAATACAAAGAATTATTAGAGAATACTATAAAGAAAGGATAAAAGTGGGCACAGATGGAGGCTAGCTGGTATTAGCATTGGAAAGATGGTTCTTTTACTATATAATCATATAATGAACACTGTCCTTCAGTAGTAATTTCAGTTTGGATTTGGAATGTATTATGTATTTTTAAATGAATATGGAGAGTTTTGCATTTTATGGATCACTTCCAAAAACCTAATAAAACCTGCCTCAGGTTACTTAAACCCCTCTATTGCTTTAATTTTTCTCACCATTCTCTCCAATGGATGCATGTTTAAGTCTTTCATGTTGTTGGGAAGATGACTTTTATACTTTTAATAGGGCTACATCAAAACAAGTCAAGATATTAAAATATTTAGAAAAAAACTTTAGCATATTAGAAACCATTAAAAGTGAAGTTCTTGACTCTCAGCTCATGGAAGACCTTGAAATGTGCTTTATTATTCCATTTTCAAATATCCAGACAATATAAGTTATCAAGGTGAATGGTGACCAGATTATATTTAAAATTTATTTTAGGATACTTGGAAAGAATTTAAAAGCTAAAGAAAGTACCTTAAGACTTAATTTAAAAAGTAATGTCCTCCTATTGTAAAATACCTAGAAAGTAGCTAGAATAATATAAAAATCCTCTAGAGTTATACCATTTATGAAATGGTGTGTAACTACTTTTAAATATTTATGTCACCTTTTCTCTTTTTTATTAATATTTGTATTGTATATTTTTAAAGTATAATTGGAATATAACAATTTTAACTGCCTTTTTTCATTTCATATATTACAAACATTTTATAAATCATCAAATTTTATTTTACTGTACAATTTTTAATAATATCCATGTAGAATAATAAAGACTTTAAATGCATATTCAATTTAACCAGAGCTTACTGTAATAAATTATTTATAGGTTTTTTCTTCTTTGCGTAGGTTTTAGATACTTGCACAATGAGAATGAACCTAAATTCACCAGCCAGGTATCTTTATGATTTGCATGGCAGGAAAATTAAAGATATTTCAAAAGGTAAGTGACAAAGATTTTATAAACTGTATGATAATATTTCAAAAGTCATTTACATAATTTTGTTTTTACTTTATACATTTAAAAGGAAAACAGATATAATAAAATGGCTTAATTAGACTGTGGATAAATATGTCATGCTTATACAAAGGGAAATCATGAAATGGCATTAAGGCTTTAGGAATCTTTTACTCATCATGTTTTAGTCCATTTGAGCTACTATAACAAAAGTACCATAGACTGGGTGGCTTAAACAACATTTATTTCTCATAGTTATGGAGTCTGAGAAGTCCAAGATCAAGGCCCTGGCAGATTCAGTGTCTGTTGAGGGTTTGCTTCCTGTTCCATAGATAGCTGTCTTCTCACTGTGTCCTTACGTGGTAGAAGGGACGAGGGCACTCTCTGGGGTCTCTGTATAAGTAAATTAATTCCATTCATAAGGGCTCCACCCTCATGAACTATCTAATCACCTCCAAATACCATAGCAGTGGATATGAGGTTTCCTTCTATGAATTTTGGGGGAACACAAACATTCAGTGTATAGCACAACATAACTTAGATTTAAAAAAAAATGTGTGGGTATTTTAAACTTAGTAAGCTATTAACGAACAAAAGTAATTGATAAATACTCATAATTTAACAATTTCTATGGTATACAGCTTTCAAAAGAGACAAATGAGAAAGTGTGCTACCGTATGCTAAGATAGAGGTTTCAAAAATATTTTGGTTAATTTCTAGAGGTTTTTCAAAAGTTGCAAAATCTGCTTTAAAACAATTTTATTGTATGTTTTGTCAAAATCTCCACCTATATTTCTAAAGGCACTGATTTGCCAGTCTCTGAAAGCCAAAATACCATGAATTCTACATTTGTGCTACTATTAAATTACCATTAGTAGTAGTTACTACTACTATTTTGTTGCATTTTATTATTTTTTATTTATTTTATACTTGAAAATTACCATTAGTAGTAGTTACTAATGTTTTGTTATATATGTTTATATATTTTATTATTTATTATATTATTTTATAATGTACTTTATTTTTACTTTTACTTCTTAAAAATTTACTTTTCATTACTTTAGTATTAATTAATATTACTTTGATAGTGCTATTGTTAGCAGTATCAAATGTGCTACTGTTACAGTTCTATCATTTCATCAAAACCTTAATTCCATAAGCGTTAAGAGGGCCAGAATATTAATTGGCATACTTTAACTGCAAGGCTAGGTCCAGACAACTAACTACAATTGATTTTAGGATATGACTAAACTGGATACTCCCATTTATTTCTAATATCTTTGCTTGTATTATATAAAAGCAAACTTTCCTGGGCTCTATCATCCTTGGTTAATACTACTTAGTGACCAGTGTGATATTTTGATACTTAACTGTTTAAGCAAAATATTTTAAAAATCTCTATCTTATCATACAGTAGCATACTTTCTCATTTGTCTCTTTTGAAAGTGGTGTACCATAGAAATTATCCTAATTTTTTTGCTAAGGATTATATATGCATGTGTGTTTAGAAAGTATATCTATTGTCTTGATCATTTTTAATGTTCATATTACATGATAATTATTTTTCATTTTATTAGAAATTTCCATCAGACAATTTCAAAGCACCCATTATCTAGAAGCATTAGATAGTTATTTACCCATAAGACATATGTAATACAGGGAATGCTTCCTTATGTTCATTTTTTGGGGGATATAGTATCATTATCAAAGTTTATATCTTCTTTCTTGTAATTTTGTCTGTTCCCTGATCACAGTGACTAATAATTTCCTTATGATCAATAATATTATGTAATCACTTTAAACATGCATTAATTAAATAAATAAATAACACATTTTGTAAGATCCTATCTAGCTTTGAGTGTATTTCCAGCTCACCAAGAATTAACAAAAATTGTGCTTGAGTAAATTGCTAGAATTAAAGCTATGAGGAACCCTGGTTAAGATGAAAGATTTATATCAGAAAGTTTTTTTTTTCCCCTTCCCAAATGTCGTATAATAGAATTACCAAACCAAAAAGCTCTGACTCTGAGCTGCAATACTTCATGCATGCTGGAGGCATTCAGATTCATGCCTCATGCTTCATGTGTCCCAGAAGTGTGCTATTATCACATTTTAATGCATGCCTTGCCCTGTGTTTTTGTATACTTATAAAGGCTTATGCCAGCTGAAATTAGCCTAGGCAACTACTAACACGTGGAGGCGTAACAAGTTCACTGGACTTAAAATACTTAAAGAAGTTAATCCTGTTGAAGGAACTTCCAATCTCTAGCATCCTAGTCACTTAACATTAAGTTCCTGCATTTCTTTTTCCTTTGTTAGCATGATTTAGTGCATCAAGTGATTTAAGTCCTTAAACTTTTGTGTTTCATGATCTTCTGAACTTCAGTTTGGGAAAGGTCAAGTGTTCTGTGAAAGTTATCTTTTAATTTAAATAAATGCTAATATTTTGATTTGATGTATGACTTTTATTTTTGTTTGCTTGCTCTGTATCAGATGAGAAAAAGCCATTTAATAATGTCTAATATTAAGATTATAGCAATTACTTTTTACTTATAAGCACAGATTAGAAGAGTAATTGTACCAAGGACTAGAAATAATGGATACACAAAATAAAAAATTTTCTCCTACCTTTTGTTTTTTTTTGGACTTAGATATACTTTCAAGTTTTTCTCCTACATTGTGAGAAATGAGCACATTTGACATGACATTAAACTATTTATCAAGTCTGGTAATACTTTAAAAAACCCATAGGATTTGCAAATTGCTTTGTTTTTAGATTTCTAAACCATAGAAGATTTTAACAAAGCAATTTATATTGTTACATGTGAAAAAGTTCTTCAGTTGTGGTTCCTCTATAAACCAATTCTTTCTAAAGTAGAAATGCACTACCCACTGGGTAAAGATGCCATATTACTATTTATGGTCAACATGTATTATAGCATTTCTGCTAGAACATAATATACACATGAAATATACATTCTGCAAAATCATGCCCACCAAAATAACAGGGCTAATGGACAAATAGGGTTAAGGAAAACTATTTAAAATCTATGCACCTTTAAAACAAGAATACTAACTAAAATAATATTATTTTTAGGAGATAATGTAAACAGCCTGGGTAGGCATCATCAGAGTGCTGCTTGTGGTGATATTAGAACCACACAGTTGAGTGTGATACAATGCAGATGGAAGTTGACTGTATGTTTGAGTCAGTGGGACTTTAAGGAAAGCACAGGAGGAAGCGAGACTCCACAGAGCGTCACACAAAGCCACGGATGCACCTTTCTGGGAGGGGAACCCCAGTACAGCAACCAACCTAAGGTTTTTTCTCTTTCCTGCCAAAGGATATAATTCTACTCCTGTTCTGTTGTCTTCCTTTCCCTAGGAAAAATCATGTACTCACCTACCAAACTCCCTTATCATACTGACGGCCTTCACCCATTTATGGGTCATGTATGAGCTATTTGTTGTTACAGAAGCACATAACAGGGCAAAACACATTAGATAGTGTCAGATTTTGATGGAGTTGTTTAATAACACTCTTATTCCCACTAACATTCCTGAACATTTTGTTCTGTTAACTTTTTTGGCATAATTATTACATTATAGTGAATCAGAGGAGTCTCTCTAGCTCTTGAGGAAGGAGATCATCAGCCTCTTAAGACCCTTGTGAAGCTACTATTTCAATATCCAAACCCTACACCTTTGTGGATCCTTCCAGATCATAGTAGGTAGTATGAAAGTTACCCTAAAAGATTCTGAAATAAGTTAGAATAGCACATTAATAAAGTGGTTCCAAGGTCAAGTGCCCGACACCTGGTAAGCATTGGATAACATTTTCATAATTATTGCTGCTATTATTATTCTTAAAGAGGGTACTGGGAGTGTTGCATTCTTGCAACATTTGGAAATTTATGTTGGTAGTAGCCCCAGTCTTAGAGACCTGTTTGAGGTGCAGTTATTTACCTTTGTAGAGTATTCTAAACATCTTAATGTTCTTTTCACTTTGAGTCCCATGTTTCTGGACCCTGGGCTGAACAGAGGGTGGGTTCTATCTGGTGGCATAGCATGCACCTTGCCTTGGGAGGAGTACTTTCTATCTGGGTCACAGAGGCTACTGTAATGGCTTCCGTCTTTGGAATTGTTTAAGCCTAAGAAACCTCCTTCATGGGCACGGCTTCCCCTTCATATCCACAATTGGAGAGTAACTTTCAGTGGATTTCTGAATTGAAGTAGCTGCTTGTATTTCTTAAGCTCACATTCTTAGATGACCAGAAAGGACCAACACTACTGCCATCTCCTCCAGTCTTTGAATGCTCCTGGTCTTGAGATAACATTTCTGTCCTCTTTTTCTACAGCGTTTAGGATTTGCCTCTGGGGCTTGCCTTTAATGCCTCTGTTGCTTTCAGAAAAGTTCCCTTCTTTAATAGGGTTGCGGCTGCATTGTTTGCTGCAATTGAGTTTTTCCTTTTCTTTGACTTTCCTTTGCTTTCTGGTCCATATTTGTGTGTTTCTGACATATTCCTCTAGATATTTTTTCTTGCAGGGTTACTCATAGTGAGAGATATGAAGTCAATAAATTGCAAGTGTGTCATAGCATCCTTTGTTTAAACCAATCTATCCATTTTCACCTCCCTGAGTTAAAGATATCTGACCTAGGGTGTATTTTCCCATAGCCTAACATCTAATTTAGATCTGGACTCCTTGATCTATTATTGTTCTGCCTGGATTTCCTGTAAAATAATTCATCTTTGCTTTATCTTAATCAGAGGTCCATACACTTTTGGAGTTCACTAAGTACTTTTTTTTAGCATTTTACATCAATCTTTCTAGTATTCCCCTCTCAGATTTGTTCACATTTTATGTACACTCTTTGTATAACTGTTCCATCCTCAAAAGAGATTCCATAATTGCTCTTACTATTAATTATCTGTAACATAAAAACTACCTCTTCATAGTATTCAGGTTTCTGCCACCTCTGGGGATTGTTCTAAGTCAACTCTCTGAGATCTTTATTCCTCTATTAGGTTTCACTGGGTCGTAGTTAATGTTCCTGATTTTGTAACAAAACATTTTCTCTTTTTATAATAAACTTTTTAAGAGTAGTTAGATTTGTATGTACCTCCTATACCTTCATACCTTGCCTTCAAGATCTCAGTTTCTCTTTTTCATATTTGTCAAATGTGTATGTTCAGAGCAGATGTTTACCTTTATTCTAAGGAGATCTCTCTCTTCCTCAAGCTAAATAAGCCTATCTTATTTGTTTTCAGGGATACACTGCTTTATTCTGATCATAAAATTGAGGTATATTTTAAAAACACTTTACTTTCTCCTTGATTCCTTTAAAAAATCTGATTCCTAGATTTGTAATACTTTTTTTCAAGTTATATATCTACCTTAACCGAAGAAGATGGAGTTTTTAAATAATAAATCAAGTCTTTTTATAATAAATCAACCACCTTTATGTAGGTGAAGCCAAAGTTTGGGTTTTTGAAATATAGAGCCATGGTCAAAATTTATGTGATAACTAAACTTAGAGCCAACTTGGTTTCGTGGAGTTTACTTTAAAATCTCGTGGACAAGCCACACAAATCTAAGGTTAGCTCCTCAACAGCTCCTTTTTGACCCAGAATGCAGTTTAAAATAACATACTGAGGAATAGAATTTGAAGCAAATGATCTACTGCTGCCTGTCTAGGTCTGGTTCTAACAGTTTAAAGATAAAACCTCACTGTAGCACGTGTAAAACTCAACTGCCATTGTCCTGGACTGCAGATTTACCTGCAAAACACAGAAAAGCAGCAACTGTTGTTCCATCTTCCAGTGCTTAAATGATCTAACTCCAATCTCAGAGCTGTCTGCAATATCAGGTGAAGTTCACTGCATGGTTTAAGTATAAACACCGGCAGCCTGCCAGGTAAGGCAGGCATGACCAGCTAGGGCTGTTAAGACATCCAGTATTCTAGGCCTTCCTCAGTGTACTGAAGTCCTTGCCCACACCCTCTCCACCTCACCCCACTCCTTTCCCCAGTCTGGCATTTTCTGAAGGTCAAGGCTATTGGAAAATAACCCAGATGCATTTAGTTGCTATGACCCATCAAGCTCAAAATTCTACACAGCCCTTGCTTATAAAATTTCAGGCCAACCTCCCTATTCTCAGTGTACAGGCCTTTCAGTAAAAACACAACTACAAAATGATCAATTCAACTATATCATGCAGTGTAAGCTGCCAGACACTACCAAGGTTAAAACTCAAGCAAACAAACAAACAAAAAAATAGTACTTTCATATTAAAGTGTCCTCAAAGCATAAAGACACCGAGTCAAGTCCTCTCTATAAGCCTCAATATTTTTGTGTTATTTTTTTACCAAAATTACTTCTTATGTATATTTCAGGGTTCCTGACTGACTTGGTCCTGTAAGTATAGAACTTTCCTGGAGTTTTGTGAGACATTCTGGCAAATTATTGAACCCAAAATGGTAATGGGAACCCCAGAATTTGTAGGCAGCTGGTCAGAAATGAGGGCAGTTGTGAAGGACCATACCCTTAACCTTGAGTTTGGTAAACCCCATGCATTGGAGGACTGATACTTTCCAAATTCAAAACTTAGTTCAGGTAAAGCTACTGAAATTAAAATAGTGTGGTACAGGCATAGGCTGTTACATATAGACCAATGGTGTAGAATTAAGAGTGCAGAAATAAACCAGTACATCTGTGGCCAGTTGACTTTTGACAAGACTGCTAATACCATTCAATGGGAAATGAATACTCTCTTCAACAAGTGGCATTGGCAAAACTGGATATCCACATGCAAAGACTGATGTTGGTCACTTACCTCATACCATATACAAAAATTAGCTCAAAATGAATCAGCAATCCTAACAATGAAAGCTAAAAGCACAAAAGTCTTCCAAGAAGACATAGGAGCAAATCTTCATGACCTTAGATCTGGCAATGGATTCTTAGCTATGACACCAAAAGTTTGAGCAAAAAAAGAAAAAGATAGTCAAATTGGACTTCATCAAATTAAGAAAAATTTGTGTGTCAAAGGACATTACCAAGAAAATGAAAAGAGAACCTACACAATGGGAGAAAATATTTGCAAATCATGTATCTGATACAGGTTTAAAATCAAGAATATATAAAGAACTCTTAGACTCAACAACAAAAAGACAAACAATCTAATTAAAAATGGGCAAAGGTCAAAATGGACATTTCTCCAAAGAAGATATGCAAATAGCCAACTATATCAGCATCCTTAGTCATTAGGGAAATGCAAATCAAAACCATAGTACCACTTCACACATACTAGGGCTGACTATAAAATAAAAATCACACACACAGACAAAATGGAAAATAACAAGTGTTGATGAAGATGTGGAGAAATTGGAACTCTCAGACTTTGCTTATGGGATTATAAAATGGTGCAGCCACTTTGAAAAACAATTTGGTGGTTCCTTCAAAAGGTACACATAGAATTACCATATAGTCTTGCAGTTCAACCCCTAGGTATATACACCTAAAGAACTGAAAATAGATAATCAAACAAGTACGTGTTGCATGCATGTTTATAGCGTTATAGATAAAGGTGAGAACCAAAAGTCCATGAAAGGATGAATGTAGAAATACATTATGGTATATGCATACAATGGAATATTTTTCAGCCATAAAAAGGAATGGAGTACTGATAATGCAACAACATGGATGAACCTTGAAAATATTGTGCTAAAAAGCCAGATACAAAGGGTGCCATATTGTACGATTCAATTTATATGAAATACCCAGAATAGATAAATCCATAGAGGCAGAATGTGGATTGATGTGTATCGGGGCCTATTGGAAGAGGAAGGTAGAGAAAATTTCTTAAAGTGTAAGCGGTTTTGCTTTGGAATGATAGAAATCTTTTGGAACTGGATAGAGGTGGTGGTTGCATATTTCAAATGTACTAAATGTCACTGATTTCTTCACTTTAAATGGTTGGGTTTATGTTATGTGAATTTCACTTCAATAATTTTTTTTTAAAAAGACAAGTGGAGCAGAACTGATTTACCCCTGATATCTCAGCCAAGGTCATTCTAGATCAGCTGACAGCCAGCTGATTTCAAGATGTGAACAAGCCCAGCCAAGCCCAGCAGAAACACCCAGCTAATTTGCAGATTCATGAACTAAATAAATACTTATTGTTTTATACCTGTGAGTTTTGAAGTGATTTGTTATGTAGCATTATTTTGGCAATAGATACCAAACATAGTCAGCTATTTCTACTTCACAAATATTATCACATTCTCTTTATTCACTGGTTAGATGACTAGATTCTATTCCTATTTCTTAATCCTTATGTTATCAAAATATGAAATATCTTTGGAATTTTTTTTCTCAGAACATTACATTACGATTAGCAGATGTAATGTTGAGGGGGCACGGGGAGGGCTGTACAACTCAGAGAAGACAAGTAGTGATTCTATAGCATCTCACTACGCTGATGGACAGTGACTGTAATGGGGTTGGTGGGGGGGACCTGATGAAGGGGTAGTTCAATAACCATAATATTGCACATGTAACTGTAGATTAAGGATAATAAAATAAATTATATTATTTAAAAAAAAACATTACATATCAGGACACTCTTCACACTCTGTAAAGAGCCTACCTATCTTGCTTAATCAACCGCATCACAAAACTCCCCAAAACGTACCTTCTGTTATAGCTCGATCTGTTCCTTCAGTATTCCAGATGGGACAGCTTCCTTACCTTTTCTTATTAATAGTTTCAATTAATAGTTGTTAAGCATAATTTGAGATATAGTAAGTGATGAAAAATATTTTTATTGAATGAATGAATTAGAATTCAAAGAAATTCTTTGTTGAATTAAATTTGCAACACGTTACCTACTATTAACTAATATTTGATGGTAATTACCACTGATTTCACTTAATGATTCACTACCCACTCTAAGTAGCACTTTGCCATATTCCATAGAACTTTAAAAGCTTGAAGACTTTCATTTATTTGCTGCATAATGCAGTATAAAAACAAGTGATAATGACTATATTTTTTACATCTACTTCAGAATAGTGTTATTGATTGATTTACTTTGGATCTCAGCATCAGAAGTGTCTTTGGTCAACACCAAAATCTTATTCTCTCATGAATTCCCTCTAATTCACCTCCAACAAGTGTCTATCCAATCATTACTTGTTCCATTTCTGATAGCTATAGTTTTCTTTTTTTAAAAAATCATCTTATAGCTAATTGAAATCTAGTCTTTTAAACATTTATCTTTGATCTTGATTTTACCTTCTGGAGTTACATAATACAAACCCATTCCTAGTGTATGACTGCCTTTCAAATATTTGAACATGTCTGATTGAAGTCTCTTTCAGGTTAAATATCCCTAGTCTCTCCAACTATTTCTCTGGCCTCTCACCATCATGGTCACTCTTCTCTATTCTGACTAGTTTTTTTTTTTATTCCTTTTAGTAGGACCTCACATATATAATTTTCCAGGTCAACCAATGACAAGTAAAGCAGCCTCACTGCTTTATTTTTCAGGTCATTATATAACCTAAAATTGCATTATTATTTCTATTAGATATATCATACCATTGACATAAACTGAACTTAAAGTCAGCTAAATCCCCCAAGTTTTTCCTTAAAATTTGTTTTTAAGCTACTTCTACTGCTGATTTTTTAGATATGTGAACAGAATTTTGTACCTTGATTTCTACTAAATTTCTACTTATGAGATTTTTACTTAGTAGTTTTACCTTGCAAGATCCTTCAGATATTTAATCTGTCACTCAGGGATTAACAATTTCCCCAATCTTTGTGTTTTTACTTGTAAATTTGGTATGGATACCAACTTTACCACTGTCCAAGTTATTGATTACAATTGTGACAGCTACTATATACAGGCTGCTGTATATAGTGTAGGTATATAGGTATAGGTATTCATGACTAAGAAATGTTGACTAAGCCATGAGTAGCAACAGAAATCTTTAGCATGCTAATAGAGTCCCTGCTTCAGATTCATAGATATGGCTATTCATTTAGTTATGATTACAAGCTTACCTATCTCCAATTTAGATAGAAGTTTTCTAATTGCATCATTGTAGTAACATTATTTTAAAAAGTAACTTTAGTCTATTATAACTTGTCATACTGAGCCAATGCTTAAATCTTTATCATGGCCTGAAGGGCCTTCATGATTTGGTTCTGACCCAACTTCTCCATCTTCACTTACTACTGCTGGCCTCTTCATCTCTGCACTCAAGTCCCTTTGTTTATTTTTGTTCCCCTAACACTTTATTCCCCTTCATGCCCCAGTACCTTAATATATAATGTCTCTTCTGCTTGGATTCCTTTTCATCCTATCCTCCTTGTAAACTATTGCTTACTCATCTTACAGCTTATTTTAAATATTTCTTCTTCTGAAAAGCTTTCCTAACATTGCTTTGTTCCTATCCCACTTTCCTCCCTTGTCTATGACAGGCATACCTGTATACCTATACTATATACAGCACCCTGTATTCCTTTTATTACTTTCTCCAGGAAAGAAATTGTGATTCAGGGTAGCATCCATTCATAACTTACTATTGCCATGTTTTGGATAGTAAGTGATATATTTTTCTATCATATTAAAATACAAACATCAAAGAAAGTAATCATGAATTCTAAACAGAGAACGTAAACAGGAAGTTTGCAGACATTATATGTTCTCCTACCTTGTTGCAGATATGCCCATTTACCTGGGCAGAGACATACAAATTTAACAGTACCTTGTTTATAGATAATGGATGGTAGCCACACAGTCTACTGGAACCTGCTTCCCACTAGAAGAAATAATGGTTATATGCAGGTGTTAGAAATATCAAACCTCTTGTAGGGAATTTCCCCAATAGTCTCCCTTTCTGCTCATTAAATATTTAATATGTAAATTACCCCATATTGGGTCCTAATGATTATTCTTTATTTTTCTAAGATTTCATAGACCATTCATTTTATAATCTGTTTTAGAACATTTGGGGAATTAAGATCAAATGTGTGAATAAAACATCTTCAAGTTAAGTACATTGCCTCTCTTTAGTCCTTTGATCCCTTCCCCATTTACCTTTTATTCTCAAATTTTGTGAACTGTGACAATTTAGGTCTTTTGCTGAAGAGGGATGGCCAAGTGCTGGTGGTTATTAATCACACCTTAAATCACTCTAGGGTGATTGGAATACACAAAGGCAGCCTGTAAGAGCCCTTTTATTTTATTTTTGGTATTGTTAATGTACAATAACTTGAACAACATTATGGTTACTAGACCCCCTATTATCAAGTCCCCCCCACATACCCCACTACAGTCACTGTCCATGAGTGTAGTAAGATACTATAGAATCATTACTTATCTTCTCCATAAATACTGCCTTCCCAGTGCCCCCCCCCACTGCATTATGTGTGCTAATCGTAATGCCCCTTATTCCCCTTATCCCTCCCTTCCCACCCATCCTCCCCAGTCCCATTTCCTTTGGTAACTGTTAGTCCATTCTTGGGTTCTGTGAGTGAGCTGCTGTTTTGTTCCTTCAGTTTTTTTCTTTGTTCTTATACTCCACAGATGAGTGAAATCATTTGATACTTGTCTTTCTCCACCTGGTTTATTTCACTGAGCATAACACCCTCTAGCTCCATCCATGTTGTTGCAAATGGTAGGATTTGTTTTCTTTTTATGGCTGAATAATATTCCGTTGTTTCTATGTACGACATCTCCTTTATCCATTCATCTACTGATGGAAACAGGTTGCTTCCATTTCTTGGCTATTGTAAATAGTGCTGCGATAAACATAGGGGTGCATATGTCTTTTTCAAACTGGGCTGCTAAATTCTTAGGGTAAATTCCTAGGAATGGAATTCCTGGGTCAAATGGTATTTCTATTTTGAGTTTTTTGAGGAACCTCCATACTGCTTTCCACAATGGCTGAACTACTATGTATTCCCACCAGCAGTGTAGGAGGGTTCCCCTTTCTCCACATCCTCACCAACATTTGTTGTTGTTTGTCTTTTGGATATTGGCCATCCTAATGTGTGAGGTGATATCTCATTGTGGTTTTAATTTGCATTTCTCTGATGATTAATGATGTGGAGCATCTTTTCATGTGCCTGTTGGCCATATGAATTTCTTCTTTGGAGAAGTGTCTCTTCAGCTCCTCTGCCCATTTTTTAATTGGCTTATTTGCTTTTTGTTTGTTGAGGTGTGTGAGTTCTTTATATATTTTGGATGTCAACCCCTTATGAGATATGTCATTTATGAATATATTCTCCCATACTGTAGGATGTCTTTTTGTTCTACTGATGGTGTCCTTTGCTGTACAGAAAATTTTTAGTTTGATATAGTCCCACTTGTTCATTTTTGCTTTTGTTTCCCTTCCCCAGGGAGATATGTTCATGAAGAAGTTGCTCATGTTTGTGTCCAAGAGATTTTTGCCTATATTTTTTTCTAAGAGTTCTATCATTTCATGACTTACATTCAGGTCTTTGATCCATTTTGAGTTTACTTTTGTGTATGGGGTTGCACAGTAATCCAGTTTCATTGTCTTACATGTAGCTGTCCAGTTGTGCCAACATCAGATGTTGAAGGGGCTATTTCCCCATGGTATATTCATGGCTTCTTTATCGTATATTAATTGACCATATATGTATGGGTTTATATCTGGGATCTCTAGTCTGTTCAGTTGGTTTGTGGGTCTGTTCTTGTGCCAGTTCCAAATTGTCTTGATTACTGTAGCTTTGCAGTAGAGCTTGAAGTCAGGGAGCGTAATTCCCCCTGCTTTATTCTTCATTCTCAGGAGAGCTTTGGCTTTTGGGGTCTTTTGTCATTCCTTATGAATTTTAGAACCATTTGCTCTAGTTCACTGAAGAATGCTGTTGGTATTTTGATGGGGATTGCATTGAATCTCTATATTGCTTTAGGCACGATAGCCATTTTGACAATATTATTTCTTCCTAGCCAAGAGCATTGGATGAATTTCCATTTATTAGTGTCCTCTTTAATTTCTTTTAAGAGTGTCTGGTAATTTTCAGGGTATAGGTCTTTCACTTCCTTGGTTAGGTTTATTCCTAGGTATTTTATTATTTTTGATGTGATTGTGAATGGAATTGTTTTCCTGATTTCTGTTTCTGCTAGATCACTGTTAGTGTATAGGAATGCAACAGATTTCTGTGTATTAATTTTGTATCCTGCAGCTTTGCTGAATTCAGATATTAGATCTAGTAGTTTTGGAGTGGATTCTTTAGGGTTTTTTTATGTACAATATCATGTCATCTGCAAAGAGGGACAGTTTAACTTCTGCCTTGCTAATCTAGATGCCTTTTATTTCTTTGTGTTGTCTGATTGCTGTGGCTATGACCTCCAGAACTATGTTGAATAAAAGTGGGGAGAGTGCGCACCCTTGTCTTGTTCCCGATCTTAAAGGAAAAGCTTTCAGCTTCTCGCTGTTAAGTATAATGTTGGCTGTGGGTATGTCACATATGGCCTTTATTATGTTGAGGGACTTGCCCTCTATACCCATTTTGTTGAGAGTTTTTATTGTGAATGGATGTTGAATTTTGTCGCATGCTTTTTCAGCATCTATGGAGATGATTATGTGTTTTTTGTCCTTCTTTTTGTTGATGTGGTGGATGATCTTGATGGATTTTCGAATGTTGTACCATCCTTGCATCACTGGGATGAGTCCCACTGATCACGATGGATGATCTTTTTGATATATTTTTGAATTTGGTTTGCTAATATTTTGTTGAGTATTTTTGCATCTTTGTTCATTAGGGATATTGATAGGTAATTTTCTTTTTTTGTGGTGTCTGCCTGGTTTTGGTATTAAAGTGATGTTGGTCTCATAGAATGAGTTTGGGAGTATTCCTTCCTCTTCTCTTTTTGGAAAATTTTAAGGAGGATGGGTATTAGGTCTTCACTAAATATTTGATAAATTCAGCGGTGAAACAATCTGGTCCAGGGGTTTTGTTCCTAGGTAGTTTTTTGATTACCAATTCAATTTCTTTGCTGCTAATTGGTCTATTCAGATTTTCTGTTTCTTCCTGGGTCAGCCTTGGAATGTTATATTTTTATAAAAAGTTGTCTATTTCTTCTAGGTTATCCAGTTTGTTACCATATAATTTTTCATAGTTTTCTCTCATAAGTCTTTGTATTTCTGTGGTGTCCGTAGTGATTTTTCTTTTCTCACTTCTGATTCTGTTTATGTGTGTAGACTCTCTTTTTTTCTTGATGTGTCTGGCTAAGGGTTTATCTACTTTATTTTCTCGAAGAACCAACTCCTGCTTTCATTGATTCTTTCTATTGTTTTATTCTTCTCAATTTTATGTATTTCTGCTTTAATCTTTATTATGTCCCTCCTTCTACTGACTTTGGGCCTCATTTACTCTTCCTTTTCTAGTTTCATTAATTGTGAGTTTAGACTGTTCACTTGGGATTTTTCTTCTTCACAATTTGGTACTGGCACAAGAACAGACCCACAAACCAACTGAACAGACTAGAGATCCCAGATATAAACCCATACATATATGGTCAATTAATATACGATAAAGGAGGTAGGCCTGTATGGCAATATATTTCCCTCTTAGCACAGCCTTCACTACATCCCACAGATTTTGTGGTGTTGAATTATTGTTGTCATTTGTCTTCATATATTGCTTGATCTCTGTTTTTATTTTGTCATTGATCCATTGATTATTCAGGAGCATGTTATTAAGCCTCCATGTCTTTGTGGGCTTTTTCATTTTCTTTGTGTAATTTATTTCTAGTTTCATACCTTTGTGATCTGAGAGGCTGGTTGGAACAATTTCAATCTTTTAAAATTTACTGAGGTTCTTTTTATGGCCTATTATATGATCTATTCTTGAAAATGTTCCATGTGCACTTGAGAAGAATGTGTATCCTGTTGCTTTTGGATGGAGAGTTCTGTAGATACCAATTAGGTCCATCTGTTCTAATATGTTGTTTAGTGCCTCTCTCTCTTTATTTATTTTCTGTCTGTTTGATCTGTCCTTTGGAGTGAGTGGTGTGTTGAACTCTTCCAGAATGAATTCATTGCATTCTATTTCCCCCTTTAATTCTGTTAGTATTTGTTTCACATATGTAGGTGATACTGTGTTGGGTGCATAGATATTTATAATAGTTATATCCTCTTGTTGGACTAACCCTTTTATCATTATGTAATGTCCTTCTTTGTCTCTTCTGACTTTATTTGTTTTGAAGTCTATTTTGTCTGTACAAGTACTGCAACACCTGCTTTTTTCTCCTTGTTGTTTGCATGAAATATCTTTTTCCATCCCTTCACTTTTAGTCGGTGTATGTCTTTGGGTTTGAAGTGAGTCTCTTGTAAGCAGCATATAGATGGGTCTTCTTTTTTTATCCATTCAGTAACTCTATGTCTTTTGATTGGTGCATTCAGACCATTTACATTTAGGGTGAGTATTGATAGGTATGTACTTATTGGCATTGCAGGCTTTTGATTCATGGTTACCAAAGGTTCAGGGGTAATTCCCTTACTCTCTAACAGTCTAATTTAACTCACTTCATATGCTATTACAAACACAACCTAAGGGTTCTTTTTTTTTCCTCCTTTTTCTTCCTCCTCCATTCTTTGTGTGTTATGAATCATATTCTGTACTCTTTGTCTATCCCTTGGGTGATATCTATTTAGCCTTAGGAATACTTCCATCTATAGGAGTCCCTCCAAAATGCACTGTAGTGGTGGTTTTTGGGAGGTAAATTCTCTCAGCTTTTGCTTATCTGAAAATTGTTTAAATCCTCCTTCAAATTTAAATGATAACATTACCGGGTAGAGTATTCTTGGTTGAAGGCCCTTCTGCTTCATTGCATTAAATATATCATGCTACTCCCTTCTGGCCTCTAGGGTTTCTGTTGAGAAGTCTGATGGTAGCCTGATGGGTTTTCCTTTGTATGTGATCTTTTTTCTCTCTCTAACTGCTTTTAAAAGCCTGTCTTTCTCCTTGATCTTTGCCATTTTAATTATTATATGTGTTGATGTTGTCTTCCTTAGGTCCCTTGTGTTGGGAGATCTGTGCCCGTCCTTGGCTTGAGGGACTATCTCCTTCCCCAGATTGGGGAATTTTTCAGCAATTACCTCCTCAATAACACTTTCTATCCCTTTTTATCTCTCTTCTGGTACCCCTATAATACAAAAATTGTTCCGCTTGGATTGTTCACACAGTTCTCTCAATATTCTTTCATTCTTAGAGATTATTTTTACTCTCTGTGCCTCAGCTTCTTTGTATTTCTCTTCTCTAATTTCTATTCCATTTACCATCTCTTCTACTCCATTTAATATGCTTTTAAATCCCTCCATTGTATGTTTCATTTCAAATATGGAATTTCTTAATAATTAAATCTTTGACTTAAATTCATTCCTGAGCTCTTGAATATTTTTATGTACCTCCATAAGCATGTTTATAATTTTTATTTTCAACTCTCTTTCACGAAGATTGGTGAGTTCAGTTTCATTTGGCCCTTTTGTGGGGTTTGTGAGATTTTGGTCTGAACCATGTTCTTTTAACATTTCATAGTTCTGTGTGGTGCCCACTAGTGCACAGAAACTCCAGTCTCTGGAGCTGCTCTGGCTCTAGAGTGAGTTTGTGGGTCATAGGGGAGTGGAGCTGGTGCCTTGGGAGAGGAAAGATCTGTTTCCTGATTCTCATCTGCCCTGCCTGTCTCCAGTGTCAGAGCCAGTGGGCCAAGCACACATGTTTAAACCTCTGTGCTTTGCATCTCTAGCTGTTGTAGGTGGGGTCTCCCTCTGGCTGGCATGACACCAGCACAGTGAGTACCGGTTTGTGAGCTCGTCCCTGCAGGTCAGTAGGTAGGCTTGGCAGGCTGTGTGTCACAGTGGGGGGCCTTGGAGCTGAGTAGGCAGTCTGGGGGATGGAGCACATGAAGCTCCTCAAAGTTCCCAACCAGCTGGGGAGAGCGTGCCCAGGCAACCTGGTCCAGCTCTCCCTTCTCCCGTGCAGGAAGCTCCGTACAAGCCCCACCCCTTCAGCAGCCCTCTCTCTGCTAGGAAGCCTCTCAGACCACCCACCCTTCCTCTGACACAGAGTGGCCGGGTGTTGATCCCGTCCTCCACAATGGCCGAAAGTCAGTCTCCCAGGCCCTCCATCCCTCTGAGCTCCCCAACATCCAGAGCTCCACACACTATAGGTTTCTGCTCACAAAGCAGATCTCCAGGGCTCAGTGTTCAGCAGTTCCAGTCTTCCACCCCCTCCCCCGCTCCATTTCTCTTCCTCCCGCCTATGAGCTGGGGTGGGGGAAGGGCTTAGGTCCTGCAAGATTAAGGCTTTTGTATGTTACCCTGTTTCCTGAGGTCTGCTGTTTGTGAGGTCTGTATGCAGTCTGCTTCAGCCTTCTTTTTTGGTGCTGTTTTAGGGTTGGTTGTATTAATTAACTATATTTTTGTACTATTTGTGGTTTTGGGAGGAGTTCTCCGTGTTACCTCTCACACCGCCATCTTGAATTTCACAAGAGCCCTTTTATTTAGGAAAGATGCTGCAGAAGTTTTCAGACCTTCACTGGGACAATGCTCCTGTGACTTTGCTTGGTTCCAAGTTTCCATAGACAACGACCCTCAGTGTCTCCTGCTGACTTCCAGGCATCAGACCTGGGCTATTGTTGCTTGGACAAAAACAGAAAGTACTAATTAATCACTGATTTATATTTCTACTATTGACCTATAGAGAATATTAAGAATTTTGTTAAGCCTTGATTAAAAAGTAAGCTCTTTTTTTTTTGGTGGCAGTTGGAGAACTCCCATTATAATTGGATCACTGTCATCTTTTATTAAATATGTGAATGCAGAATTGTGTAATATGAACATTCACAAAGCAGTCTAATCTGCTCATAGACTCTGATATCTGTCAGAAATTTCCTTTTGAAGTCTTTACAACACAGACTTTCCTTTATATTCATGAAGATGTGATCATTACTCCTAGGTTCTGTTGAGCTAAACTTGCTTTATTATTTATGTAATTTTTTAACCAAGTCCTTGTTCTTTACCTCTTCTCCTTGAGTTTGTCTTTCTAGTTTCTGGTTTTTATATTTCTCAGTCTTTGAACTCTAGCACCAAAAATCTTACTCCAACTCTAATGACTTGTCCATGATACTAGAAGTTGATTATAAAAGGCATTATAATAGGTATAATCATCAATGAAAACAAATAGCCTAATTTTTACTACCTGTTTTAAAACAGTTTTTTACATAGCTCTCCATGTAATAGAACATGACTCAGCAGAGACTGTTTTTTCTTCCTGAGAATTTTTAGAAGAGAGATGCCATAGTAGACAAATTATGTAGAATGCTAAATATAGAAGATTCTATTCCTGTGAAACAAACATGGAGAAATAATTGTCAAAAGAATCTTCCATTGTAATTGCTGAAACTACTGAGACTTTTTAGTTGATCACATTTAAAATATACATTTTACATATGTGTGTGTGTGTATCTTACATCCTAAATAAATATTTAGTGAGTAATGTATCGACTTAGCATTTGCATCCAAGGAAACCAAAACAGCTTTACCCACATTATCTGACTCTTAATTTCCTCAGAATTAGGTATGTGTGTGCCAGATATTATTATTATTTCTGTTTTGGGGAGTGAAAAAAAGGAAAGAAAGAAAGAAAGAGGAAGAAAAAAGAAAAGGTTCCAGCTACATTTTTAAAATTTGTATTAATTGTGACTTTACAATGTAACAGTAGAATTTTGAGACATTTTACAATTTGCTTTTGAATGTTTTACATGTGTTTACCTACATATATAAATGATTTGTATATTTTTGTTCCTTAAGTTTTTCTGTTTTCTATTACGCATTTTCCTACTGGGTCAAAAGTTAATTGGTACCTCAGTTAACACTATTTGGGAAAAGTTTTCTGAATAGTAATAAAAATTAAAAATAATAATGTAAAAAATTAGCAGTTTTTACAGCAAGCAATTATATAATGACACTTTTAAAGGCCCCTACTTCAAATTTTTATTGGTTTTGTTAAGTTCTACACATTATACTTTCTAAAACTAATTCTAAGATAATGCTCTTAAGTTTTTGTACAGAGCCTTAAAGTTCACAAAAGCAGGTCATATATATTCAATTATGTCTTGGTATAGACCATAGCCACATGAAAGTAGATTAAATATAGTTAATTCTCAACATTTCTTTAGGTAACTTTAAAGTTGTACATATATCAATTCAATTATTTTATATTATTACTAAATATCAATATTTTAGATGCCCAAGAAACTGAGTTCACAAAATACTTGTATTTTCAAAGACACACACTATTGTTTTTGTTGAGGGGAAAGGCAGGGCTTAGACAATAGAATCCCAGCTTATTTCTACTTGTATAAATCAAGTTATTTAAGTAAATGAATTGTGTATGCTGACCTGTTCTACCAATGTGCTACTGGGGGTATATAAAAAAAAGATGTGCATGGTGGAGGAAGGAGACAGAGGCATAAAGCGTATTGGAAAACTACCAAATGTCCCCTGCAAATGGGCCCTATTCAGAATCAGTAAGCGTATGATGAGTGAAGTGGTTTTGAATATCGCCTTTAGATTCCATGCTGTTACAAGGCCAGCCCTGAACATGGCAACTCTTATTTCCACACACAGTACCTCTTCACTCTCAATTTAACCCCAAAATCTGATGAACCCATTACTCCATACTTGATTTCATGGAACAAGGAGTAGATATAGTTACAAATGATCAATCACAAGCCGTGAACCAAAGCAGCAAGGCATTAACAATTCACACCATTTCGGTCCACTTGCTCAAGCAGAAGATGTGCCAGCATATTTAATGCACAGCTACTTCGTTCAGTTTAAGAAAAGACATGACTCAGGCTGCATTTTCAAAAGGGAGAAGACTTCCTAAGATTTCATACTTCCTAAGGCCCAATGTCAAATGTTCACCCACATATCAGCAATTAAAATAACCAGGTGTTCTGTAAAGGTCACAATGTCCAAATTAAATTTTACTCAGGTAAAAACAATATAACCTATGAAATTCTTCCCTCCAATGCATCTCTGTTCTGTTTGATCTTATCATACAAATCAATGTCTCTTACAGCAGTATTATAACACTAGACCCCACAGGCAATATGCCGTCAGTTTAATAGGATCACTGAAAAACTAAAGCAGCTGTGAAAGATTGCTCTAAGTATAGCAATCGTGTGCTTGTCATTTTGTTCAGTGGAGGAAAAATCCAAATTTGGGTAGGCATTGGTATTAAGTAAACGACTGCTAGATCTTTTCTCATAAGTACCTTACAGACAATAACATTTGACAGATAGCATGTAAACAAAAGCACACAGCAGCTGTTAGTTTAGGCTTGTTTGAATAAAAATATACTGATATGAATCAAGCAACATTGGAGACAGTATGCTCCCCATCATTCAATCTTCCCGGCTGACCATGCTTTTGAGTGGCATCTCTCTCTGGTCGCTCTCTGACTGGGATTTTTTCCAACTATTACCTACAGTTGAATAAAGAGCATTAAAACACACACATACCTTGGCCCTAGTTCAAACTTCCTCCAGGCATACTTCCTGGATGGGAAGCAGTCAAATCTCAGTATCCTTTAAGAACTCACTTTGTTTCATCCAAAAAAGTCTTTCTAAATCAACTTCATTTTAAAAAGAAATTCCAATTGAATTTGTGGAAAATTGCCAGATGATGTCCTGCTACCAATAACAGTACTTTTTGAGACTGAGATCTGAAACTTGCTGCCAAAGAGCATATAGAAGTTTCTTTTTCCCCCCCCTATCATTTCATGTACTCTTGACTAACATGTGAAAATTATAATATTATATAAATTGTGATTTGGAATTCTTAATTGGTATGGATTTTAATTTTTCATTGGAAGCAGGTTATTAAAGCCTTTGATTATTTCTAGTGCTTTTTGAAACTGTATTAATTTAAAAAATCCTCTTCTTAGCTTTCCATAGTAGATTTTCAAATCCAGTATATGAAGTGTCTCTTTTAATGTAAGATGTTGCTTTCGGTATATAACTTGACAGAAAATTCCAGTCTATGTCTACCTGGTAAGTTCTATTAGTGCTGCGGTTTCTCTTTAGAGGGATTTCTGGCTCCTTGTCAAAAGTCCTTGTACTGCTCCCCTCATGAATCCAAATAAGTTCAAGTTTCTTATCAATGATGAAATGGTTTTAATATAAGGTCCTCTTGAAGGCTGAACAGTTAATTTTCTTTTGACTATCATATGAACTCATTATGTTTGGAATTCTCAGAGGAAAATTACCCTTATTATTTAATATAGCTATGTTGATCTTAATTTAATATTATTGCTGTGTTACTTAAGTTTTATGGTATGCTTTTTCCCATGATTTATGACAAGAAAGGATAAAGCACATAAGGATTTTCTGAGACATTTTAAATACCCACCTCTGGCCTTCTCCTGGCTACTTAATTTTCATTGCCAAATTGTACTGTTTTCTTTTTGTATTTATTTTCCTCCTTAGTAAGCAAGATAATTTTATAAAGAAAATTGAATAAACAATTATACACACCCTAAATGTGCTTCAAAATTCTAGTATATTCATATTTATTTATCAATTTTTGATAAATTTTCATTGATTCATGGAAAATTACAGATTCTAAGTGATTGTGTATAGTTGGACTCATGGCCCTAAAACTACCTAAAAGACTGTCCACAGTATATCCAAAAGTACTATTTATTCATCCAGTAGACATTTATTGAGCACTAAAATACACCATGCTCTCAAACCCCAAAGGGTTCGTGATTTACTGGAGGATAGAAATGGGAGTGGAAAAGATAAGGACTAATACAAATCAATAAGGGAAAATAAAAGTTATGAGCAATACTCTGGAAAACATAGAGGAAGAAACAATTAATTTACCTAAATAACTTGGGATATTTTACTTGAGAAAGCATTTGAAATGAGGCTTGGAGGATAAGAATGTATTAACAGGTAGAAAAAAGGGGGAAGAGGTGCAAGAGAAATGACACAGCATGAGTAAGCAAAATATCAGTTAATACCTGTGAAATTAATATAGCTACTATTTTAAATCCTATGGTCTCTTTACTCATGATGCTCAATATTAATTTTATCCAGTGAAGTTACTCCTTTTGGTCACATCATCTATTTACCCAACGTTCTTAGTCTTAACTTAAAACTCAGTGATACTATTGGATTAATTTCAATTTGCCCTATAGTCATAACTTGAGAATAAACAAAATGGATAAAAAGCTATCATCACATAACTTCACCTTTTCAGCTTGGGAAATGATCCCAATGGAATGATCACATTTGACTGATCTATGCATATTGATAAGTTTAAGGAATGATTCATTTCCAAATCACTTATATAATAAAAATGTTGAAGGCCCACTTAATGAAAATATTAAAATTATAGAAAAGCAAAGTTCTTGTTGCAATCACATAAATAGGAGCAAATAGGTAGAACACATGTCATAAAGGCCTTAACCATAAGAAGAAATGCCGTTTGCAGCTATGCACACAAATATTAAAGGAATATAGATAATGGGAGCCACTAACCTTCTTGAATGAGACAATACTTCTGAAAAGCAGTTTGGTAGAGAAACTCATGGTTTACACAAGAAGTAATATCCCAGAGTTTATTCATTGGGAAAAGACATATTTTTTTTCATTGAGTTTCTGTCATGGGCTTTGCTATCTCATAGCAACAACAAGGTTTATGTCCTTTCCAAGGTTGAAAAGTTATTGTCTTTTCTAGATCATTGCCCTTATTTCTTGCACATCTTTATGAAACAGTTTTTAGCAGAATGAAGTTTTGCTTCAGGAACAGAGAAAAGGAGGAACTCTACATAAAAGTGAGAAAGCCATTGGTTAGAACATGTGTGAGTCTTCTTTGGTATAGAATATTATGAATATCAATTAAATGCTTACAAAATAATGTACACACATGTTAAAATGTATGGCTGAGGTTGAAAAGTCAACTTACTTGTTCTTTTTTAAATCAATTACTTTATTTCAGAACTATCATTTTAGACCAAGGCTTTTTTTTTAATGGAGAGTTCTTTAATTCTGATTAATAAAATTAAGTTTTTCGATATATTAGGCTATTTATACTTCCTTTCTAAGTACTTAGGCGTATCATTTTCTTATGTTTTCTGTAGTTTCCTAGTTAGTGGAAACATTGTTTGTTCTTGGAGTGCGCTTTGTCTTCCTTTTTAAGAAGATCATCAAAGTTACTAGTTTGCAGCTTCCAAAAAGAAAGAGCCTTCTAATCCCTAGTTCAGAGGCTAACCTTTATTAGCGCTCTTGTGGTTATAATGAGGACCCTGCTTCCAGCAGGGAGATCCTGGAATACTGAACAGATTATTCAACAAGTTCGGAGCAGATTCTGAAGTCCCTTATAAAACCTGCTTGTGAATACTGCTTTCTTTGCTTTGCTGTTTCTGGTTTCCATAGTATTGCTAATTACATAAATCATGTGGAGCATGGGAGCTATTTTCCATCCTATATCAATTCTGACATTGCTTACATTCTGATATTATTTATATTTTTCGTCCTAAGCTGTATTTTTTGTCCTCAAATTCTTATGGAGGGTACAAACTCTGAAAAAAGTAGAGTTTTGTGTTAGAAGATCTATTAAGTTCTTCTTTGGAACCCTTGGGCGGACATAAAGAATTCAAAAGTTATTTTGACAAGCATTGATGAGTAAGGACATGAGACTGGGGAATCTGACAAAATGTTCTCAGGTTTACATACAAGATTAAATCCAGGATGTAAATCATTCAAGTTTATTACCTACATCTCAATTGACTTAAATTTATTTCAATTTAATAGCTATTTATGTAATGTCGTTCCATGTTCAAAACCTATACGAGGTTCAATGTATGTTCAATAAATTTTCAATTAAATGTTACAAATTAAAATCCTATATGTACTAAGACATGAATGTTGTTAGCTAAAAGTGCTGATGATTCTTAAGCTAGGTTTCTTTAGGAACAGTTATAATCAAGATTGATTTATATTATACATTTTCTTAAAAATTGAAGTTATAATTCTGAAAATAAATTTATTTCTCTTTATCCCTTTTAAAATATCCATGATCTTATATTTTTGAAAAGTTTGAGATATTTGTTATGATAAAATTTATTGAGAAAAGCAATTGCTCCAGGAATATAAAAAAGCAATTGCTCCAGGAATATAAAAATAGCTTTGATATGTGAATTTTAGGAATTAATTTCTCAGGCTGAGTGAATGAATTTCATGCATACATCTAATGATATCTAAATAGTCATTGGGTCATAATTTCCTCTTAGCCTTACTTATAGTAGTCTTAGAAAATGTTAAGTTCTATTTCCAGCATTCCCCATACTGTCAAATATATTAGAAAAAATATAAATTGTGCTGTAGTGGAGAGTTGCAAAACTTAGTGCATAAAATGCATAACTTTTTTACTGAGCAAAATTCAGCAGAGGACCAGTAGCAAAGGCCATTTGCATAACTCAGCCGCTCAGCAGCTCAGCTGAACCTAATTGTAATTCAATTTCCAGATTGCTATGCTAGGCCTCTCTGCATAAAATATGCAACATATAACATAAGCAATGGTACAGACCTATTTTTTTTTTTTTTGCTGGTCGTCTATTTAATTTCTTTTCTAGTAGAAGCATGTCAGAATAAGGAAGCCAAGCCATATAGTTATTTTGTATGTTTATGCTTTGTCACATGTATATACTTAAATAAAGACTGAGTTAAAAAAATCCTTTCATTTTTCTGGGTTTCCAACTGAGTCTAAGATTTTTTTAAAAAACTTCTTTATTTTTGTCATTTCAGAGGGAAATTAAATCTTGAAAATTGTTAGCTAGCTGCCATGTTATTTGACTATTTTACACTAGAAAGACTTTATAAGCTAATCATGTGAAAAGTGTATAAACATGTCTGTCAAGTCCATATGGATGTTGCAATACAGGCACACAAGTAAATATCTTCTGTTTACAAAATGCACACTGGAATAGCATTCTTAAATCTCTAGCTAGCTTATATCCCAGAAATTTAGTAAGTATGGTAAAATGTTTGCTTAAGATTCTCCCCCTTCTTTTTAAACAGCCTTGCAACCCATTTTATGGGTTATTTAAGCAATGACAGTGAAAAAACTTGAATAGGATGGTTTATAAAGGTGTGGATTATATTTCATGAATAATTTCCAGATGTGATGTTTTAGGTATATAGATTCCTCTACAGGAAGCTCTATACAGAAACAACATGGATCTTACAATTTTATCAGGACAATGCAAGTAGATTTCAGCAAGGTTGGTTCCAACTCATCTGTGATAAATGAGAAGATAAGGCAATCAGTGCACACCATGACACTCTGTGCAGCTAGTTAGACACACTTCAGAACTATTCAGGTGTGCTCACAAAGCTTATGAGTCTTGCATGGGGGGTGTCTCAATATAAATACATCCTTCATGGTGGCCACTAGTAATGCAGGAATTGCCTCTCTAAGACTTAACCCAGGTCAGATATAAATAATAGATGTTAAGAGTTAGCTCTGCTATTGGGGCTGTGTTCAGTCAGTGTATTTCAGTTGGGTCAAAAGAATTTATTTCCCTTATTTTCTCGCACAGTTCCTCTGCTTGAAAAATGCCAGCAAAATTCCATCACACCCTTGCGGGGACCAGTTTGGGTCTCTAAGGGAGAAGGTTTCAGCCCCTCAGGAGCTAAGATATACATCCAAGGAGTTCTTTTGGCCTTGTATCAGCGACTAAAGTCTGCAAAAAAATATTATAAACAGGTGAGTCATCCCTCTTTAAAAACTGCCTTATTATGTGTTTTAAAATGTCTTGGTTGCAGAGAAGCAATGATTGGCATTGTGTCATAAAAGAGCTGTGACATGTATTTTGTGAGCTCAGTGCCCGTTAGGGAGCCAAAATGCTTCTTCTGTAATCTCAAAGCCAACAATAATGGAGCTAATTGTATCTGTCTTTTGGTATGGGATGTCATATGTCTCATCTTTTCTTGCTGCATACTGTGCAAAGTGAAGGCAACTCCTTATGTGGAAATTCTATAGGCAGTTACTTTAAATAAGAAAATGAATAGCTCCTAAGACATTTGAAGGTTTAAGTGTTCAGCCTTCTATTTTTTTTTTCAGGATGAGATTAGAATTGCTATTGTAGAAGTTGGGCAAAAATATAACCAATAGTATTCAGGGAAATTAAATTGTAAATTTCATGTCAATAGTAACCTACTTAATTTGTGCTTGATTCAACTTGTATGTTTCAGGACCTGAAAGTCTTAAAAATAGAATTAATGTATTTGAATCAGGTTAAACTAGATTTTGTCCTCTAATATCTAAGTATCCATGCCATAATTGTGAGTGTGTATTTATGTGTATGTGTAAAGATTTTGATATTTTTTTAACTACTTACAGGGACTTTGATTTATCTCAAAGTTGAATTCACGTCGTGAAGCAGAATAATTGTTGCCATTTATAAAGTAAAAATGAAATTGCAACATTTTTAGGATCCTCTTTGCACTTGGTCCAAAAAGTTAGACATACATTTTACCTCATTAAATAAGGGCTAGGTTTTACATTTCTAATGGAGAAATTCCAGTGTAGAACTGGGCTCATTATCTCAGGCCACAGGCCTCTGAAAAATGAATATTTTGAAAGCATCATGCTATTATTCTTTGGGTTAAGGGGGAAAGGGGAGGTGGGAATGTGATTCAGTCTCAGTGTTCACACTGCACCTCCTGCTGTCTGGTTTGGAAAAGAACAACTTATATTGAAATACTTGAACTAAGGTATCCAAAACCAGCAAGAAACATGTCATGAGAAACTTTCATTCTCAAAAGGTGATTGGTTTGCCTAGTTAATTAATTTCAGAGGGCCAGAAATGTGATTAATAATTCTCAGATAAGGCTCTTTATAATAATAAATATGAAAGAAATCCAAATTTATGTTTAATATTCTTAGTAAGCTGATATCATATATAAAAACTGGTGCAAAATATATTTTATTGTAGTTAGATTAAATTATTTTAAATGAAATATTATTTAACTTTTAAGATAAAATGATATAAAATGGATTTTGGCCAACTTAATTGCAATCATTTATTTGACATTAAATGGTTTGATTCCACTTATTGAAAATTACTTATTGCTAAAGAAAATAGGAGACCATTCTCCAATGCAAGAAAAGCATTGTTTAAATCAAATCTAAAAAAAAATGAGCATTTTCTAAGTTTTATTAAAAGTGAGGGTGTTAGAGATAAGAAAGAGCTCAGGAAGCAGTTATGGCATGTTTTTGTCTCCTATTGTCCAAAACATTTAAAATTTAAGGAGGTATAAACAGTTGTACTAGATTGAAAAGAGTTCTGTGTATTGTGAGAAAAGAAAATGCTTTAAGAATTACTCACTGCTTTGACTTGTAAAGTTTCCTTAAAACTCAAAATTGATGAAAAATATTCTATTAAAATAAATACTAAATGTAAACATGAGCATAATTTAACATTTTAGCATCTCTGAAATTGTCTAAACATAAACTGTCTTAACATGAATCTCAACATTATGTCAAATTTAGGAATATTTAAAACCTAAGCTCTTTGGCATTCCAAACTAAACATTTTTTCTTTCACTAAGTTGTAATAATGGAAAGCTTGGCATTCAACAGTTTTGAAACAGTATCGTACTTGTTTAAGTTTTATTTTAAATACAAAAAGTAAGAAAATTAAATAGAAATTTGCCTATTATGCATTTCATGCCAATTTCTATTTCTTTTAGATATGCTCAATTATAATTCTTGAGTCTCTTTTATATTGTATATCTTGACTTAATTTGAAATTATTTGCAATGCTTAGAAAAGTCCGTTTAGTGGTACCATTATCAGGTCATCAGTGGTTAACTGTTAAGCGTGGCAGTATCTTTATTTGTGAGTAGGACTACTTAGCAAATATCCTTAGCATTAAAGAACTTTATTTGAACAGGATTTACTTCATTCGACCTTAGGGATAGCCTTTTCTCTTCAGTTTTATAAAAGATTGTGTTAGGGAATCATTAGATGGGTAAAATGGAAATGGATGATGATTCCTATTTCTTTAACAAATCTAAGCTTATAAATTATAGGATTATATGAACTCTTGATATCCTCCCATTTATCCCACTTCTGGGATCTTATATAGAAACAACAATGTTTTTCTGAGAGGATTCTGTTAAAATATTAGAGACCTTAAGATGATATTTTGGAATTCTCAAAGGAAACTTCTTTTGAATAAACTGTGATAATAGAGCTTTAAAAGAAAAGTCAGAACTGCTTTTATCTTTTACAAACTTACCAATTTCTTTCAATTTTTAACTTTAACGTGGCTATTACAGCATGCAGCTGAATTAAGCCCACTACATTAGTGTGGTCTTAAGTATATACTGATTCATGTATATAAAATGAGATACTATATTGAGGACAGCATAAAGTCACTTAATCTTACATTTATCACATTTATTTCCTTAAAAGTGGAAACATTTTAGACATTGCTCAGAGCTAAGCAGAATCTATTTAATTGGTAATCTTTGAAGTAGCATAAACACATTGCTATGAAATGCAGTTAACACTTTCAGCGACAGGGCCTGTTCTGTCTCATTAGCATTCTCATCATGCAGTGGTGCTGTTGGTGGGGGTGTTGAAGTAGGAATGCCATTGTGTAGAATTCCAGTGTTTGGGGACAAACACTGCTGTGGAAGGAACGTGTGAAAAGGCCACAGTCCTGTCAGTGAATGAGGAAGGCTGTGCTTTCTGTGTGCTTCAAGCAGGGAAGCTGTCATTCATAGGCCTAACACAGCTAAACAGAGGCCAAAACACAAGCCTACACTACCTTTTAAAATGATATTAGTGATTTTTAAACATGATCTGCTTTATTTATGATCCTACATAAAGCTTTTAGTTGCTGTCAGTAAACAAAATATATTTCAGTCTGTTCAGAAACACTGTAGAGATGCATAAAAGTTTGTGGAACTGTGCCAGGAAGCTACATAAATAATGATTTGGAATGGTTGATCCCAAGTATCAATGTGAATTTGGGGAAACAGTCATTTCTGGAAATGTCTTCCCAATTTTGATACTCTTTTGATTTTTTTCTTGCAGCCAACAAAATTCCTGGGTCTTTTACTAAAATGTGCAGCACTCTTTTTTTTTATAAAACAGTTTTTAAAAGAGCTCATACAATTTTTTTTTAGAGTTTTAACCATTTAAAGTGGTCCTCGGTATAGCTTAATAGTTCTTATAGATTACAAATAGTTATTTCTGAAATTCAGAGAGAAACAAAGAAAATGAGTAACAAACTATATCTTAACAACCATCATCTTACTTATGAAGAAAATTGTAGTCCTTATGATAGTTAGAACATGAAAATATTTGAAAGAATTCTTAATCCTACTTCTAATATTCAGCATTTTGGAAAGAAATGATCAACTTTGAAATTAAATTTTACCTTGTTTGATTACTTAAAAAAAACAAAAAACAAAAATATCCTCAAAAATTTCTTAAAATCTTGGAGCATTTTCTAAACTTCAGCAATAAAAGTAAAAGAACTGGTAACTTTATGTCTGAAGCTACAAGAAAATGTTTTGGTTTTTTAATTTTAATTTGGAATATGTACTTGGGCTATTTGTAATAGACATTACTTAATGAACTTTGTTCAAAACTGTAATATTTTGCCTGGGTGGTTTAAGTTTTTTGTATCTACACAGTCCTTTTTGTTCTTTAATTTAAGCAAGTACTTTTTTCAATACTGTTATAAGCTATTTCTAAATGTTTCATATTTTTTTGTGTTGGGTTTAAAAATTTCAGATGCTTAATTTCTATTTCAAAAATTAGGTTTGGTTTTTAAACTGGAACTATAACTTTATTTTACATGCATATAATTAGATTAGGAAATGACCATCGAACTTCAGCATATATTGGTTTTGTGGTTTAAAACTGAAATGTATTTTACTATTACATTAAACTAACCTCTACCAAAGCACTTAGATTTTGTTGAAAAAGTTTCATAAGTTAATGTCAGTTCACTTTACTCATTCTTTCAATGTTTGATAGATATTAAACCAATAATATAAGAATGGATTACTTTAAATATGCTTGAATTACATTTAGTGCTGACAGAATTTGTTTATGGCAAAAAGTATTTTTAAAGGAATCTTAGTATTTTAATTTCCCATAAAAGAAGTATTGAAAGTTTATCTTTTTTGACCTGTGTCTGAGGTCAATCAAAAATCCTTTATTGATCCTAACATTACTGAAGGAATAACTACTTGTATTTCATTTTCTATATGTACTTTAATTTTAGTTTGCCAGCTAGTTTTTTTCCAGTGTTATTAAGATATAGTTGACATACAACCTTGAGTACGTTTAAGGTGTATGTACAACCTGATGATACGCTATACTTAAGTATTGTGAGATGATTACCACAGTAAGGTTAGTTAACACCTCTATCTACTCACATAATTAATATTTATTTTTTTGTAGTGAGAACGTTTAAGATCTGCTCTCTTAGCAACTTTGAATTATATAATACAGTACTGTTAACTGTAGTAACTTGCTGTACATTAAACAACTATATATATATATATATATATATATACATATGATAAAAATTGGGCTGTTTTCTTGATTTAGCCTTCCTGGGGCAATACTCAAAAGATTTCACTTTTGAACTTCTTGGAACAAAATCTGTAACATATAACATAAGTTACCATTAAAGACATTAAGATAGTGTTGCAGACTTTTCAAAATGAAAATGACTTCTGAAGGTTCTGATAGGTAATTTTGTTAGAATATTAGGTTGTTTGTAGATTTGAGTGATTGTTGAATTTTTTTCCCTGAAACCAAGCTACATTCTAGTTACTTGAAGTATTTTAAGAACCTTAAACTTGTGTCTTTTTCTATGTGTCATGCTTTGAGCAGGCCTAACATCAGTTAAATGAAGTGAAAATTGCATTCTTGTCTTGATAGAGATGAAAATGGATTTCTGGTCATGAAATAGATGTAGTTGTCACTTTTTAAAAAAGGTGTCAGCAGTTTGCTTCAGCGAGTAAGGTGCCAATTCAGTATGGCAGTAAACTTGTGATCTGAGCAATCAATAAAATGCTTCAATAACTTCTGCTTCATTACACTTATAATAAGAGGCTATAGATCCATGGCACATAAAATGTTGATAAAGAGGATATGTGGGGACCGACTGTGACAATTTTTGTGAAAGTACAGTAAGTGCAATATTGCCATCTAGAGTTTGTGCATAGGTAATTATTACAGAGAGGTAAAAACAAAGGGATAAAACAAGGCATGATATTGAAATGCTGTTTATTTTCCATCATTTATCTTCTTGGAACACATTTATATTCTTGGAACATTTCATTTGACTTGTCATAAAGCTGTTTAGGTCAGGAGAAAAATTTTCTAATCTGTACTTTTCTCTAATTCTCTTAGAGTTATACTACCAAATGCCAACTGCGTATCTCTGGATCAAAATTGAACTTTTTACCATGAAAGCTATTTATTAAATAAATCACTTTGGAAAAAAATTAGGCTTAAATGTCTTCCTTTTTATGCATAGTAATTCAGTTATATAAAAACAGGTTTATTAATATGTCATTGGGTACCATTCAATTCAAAATGTTATCTTTATTAATATTAATCCTTCAAGAAATAAAAGCCAACTTACTTAAAAAATGGTATTTTAAAATAATTATATAGGAAAACAGACTTTCCAGCTTATGCGATTATGAACATTTCAATGAAAAGTAAGTTCCATTTGGAGGTTGTTAAAAAAATGTCTTCATCTTTAAATCAACAATTTAAAAAGTATTAGTTATCATAATTTTTGTGATTAATAAAAAGTTATTTAATTTTATAATATATCTGAACTAATATGGAAAATACATTTTTAAACTAAGCATTATTGAAGTTTTTCTCTGTCTGAACTTATGACTGAAAATAACAATTGTATTATAGAAAAAATTTTTAAATTTGCATTTAAGTGTTTTAATGATACTTAATATAAAATAAACTTAATATGAATATAGATGACTTAATAAGGAAATTATACTAATCTGGAAAGATTACTTTTATTCTTCCATTTATCTTTTTTAATTTGTATAGCTTTTAGAGGTTTATGGACCTAGGCATTCAGGTTTCCCTGAGAACAATAATTTGGTATTAATATATTAATAATGTATCTTTTTCCAATATTATAGTGTTTAGGTATTTTCTGTTCTCATTTGTCTATGTGTAAATGACTTCTATAATGGTAAAAAATGTAAATGATTATAACATTATTTTCCTTTTCTGATCAAAGTTTTATTCTCAAGCTAACCTAATACTATATTATCTCTACTTGTATTTAAGATAACTTTTTAAATAAAGAGTTTTTATTTTGAAATTTTAATCATACTGAGCAGAAAATGTTGCATTTTAAAATCTCCAAATAAGTATAGAATTGTTCTGATAAAGTAAGTGAAAGCAAACCTGACAAATTTTCTTTAAATTACTCAACTCTCTGCAGTCATTACTGCCTATGACTCTTTGAAATGAGAATAAATTTTACAGAGTTACAGCAGCAAAGTGAAAGAGTGTGTTTGATGAATTCCCTGAACAGTTTCAACACTCACAGGTATTATTTGTAAGAAAACAATCATGCCGAGTCTTCAGCTGGTTAGAGAGGGCACAGCATTCTATCTTCACCTGACATCCTATCTGTTCCGTCAACATCCTGGGCTCCCCGCCTGCCGCCCCTCCTCCCAAAACAATAATGATCACTGAGAGGTTTGTGTGAATGGACAAGAATATGAAATTGTTTTCCCCCTTGAAGAACTCAATCAGTACTGAAGGCATATTCTTAGAGGAAGGAAAGCCAACTGTTTTGAGGATTGACTAGTATTTTACATTTTCTATTCAAATCGATCAGTGTGTCAATGATTGTTAGTTAAAAATCTCTGATTAGGAGGTCTGACTACTGATGGATGAAAGGGAGACTCTTCAGTATAAATGTTTGGAAATTTATTGCTTTGCTTGATTTTATTAAGCGACATATAGTGGTTTCCTCTCACTTGTGATTGTTAATAACATTAGCTTAAATAAATACCAATCATAAAAAAACAAATTGCCGATTTTCAAATAATGTAATTCATATTTGCTTATATTTTATATATGTTACAAAAGTTAGAAGTGAGTATAATATTAATTTATTACTATCTTCAGTCAGATTTTCTCGTTAACTCAGAAATCAATTTTATGCAATTTCCTAAAAATTAATCAGCATCCAGTACATTTTAAAAAGATTTCAAGTTCCTAAAAAAAAAACCAGTCATGCATGGAAAAAGGATATGGCAAGAATCTGTTTATCAACACTTAATATATATCACTGGAAAGAAAATGTTGAAAATTTCTGAGCAGAGAATGATACATAAATGAAAGGTGCTGGGAAGACCCTGGTCTTCAGCCTTGGCAAACCACAGACAAGTTATATCTTCAAGAGCTTTACTACCCAATATGTTATGCTTGTGTGGCTTTTAAATTTAAATTAATTATCATTAAATAAAAAAAATTCAGTTCTTCAGTCTTACTATCCACATTTCAAACTCAATAGCCAATAGCCACATCATTTTTGGATATTCTATTGGGTAGTACTGTTGTAAAAGGAAGAAATTCAGGCTGGGTACCACATTCTATGACTAACAATATAATAAGGAAATATTTTAAACTGCTCTGAGTTTTATTCAGTGTTGGGTAGATAAAGCACTCTAGTTACTACAAAGCAAAATAAATTGTGAGGGGAAAAACCCTGAAAACCCATATTAATCACAATCTATTTGCCATCAAACCATCAGATGGACAACTTTAGGTCTTCCAGCCTCTCAGGATCTCTATACAGTATGGTATCCTTAGGGACTGTGATTTTGGCAGGTAGTGAATTAACCTTACCTGGTTTGTTGAAAAATATCTCTTCCCTCCCTGATAGAGAGCCAAAGAAAACAAACTCAAATGATAAAGTGTTGACTATTCCTTCTGTGCTCAGTAGTCTGTGTATTAACCATGGTTAAAGATACAGGGAACTATATTCATGACCTTGCTCTTATGTAGCTTACATTCTTGTTTTGGAAATAAAACATACCCACATGAAACTATTAGGAAATATGATTATCAGTGTATAACTAAGTGCTAAAAATATATGGTACAGATTCTATGTTGTATAGGCACTTAAATAAAAAAAATTCTAAAAGTAGAATGAAAAATAGAACCTTTTAAGGTTGAAACGAACTTTGTAAGCTTCTGGTTGAGTCCTCTCATTTTATACATAATAATAAGAGTAACAAAAGCAATAATTACTTGCTTAATTGGGTTGTTTTGAGGATCAAATAGTGTATATAAAACTCTCAATACATAGTAAGTGGTCAGTATGTGTTAGCTATCATCATCATTGTCATTCATCATCATCTTTATTGTTAATTTTTTAGCTTTATGAAGATATAATTGAAAAAAGCATAAGATATTTAAAGTATACTTTCTAATGATTTGATATACATATACATTGTGAAAGGCTCTACCATCTAGTTAACTAACACATATATCATCTTGTATATTGACATATATATTTTAGTGAGAACATTTAAATTCTACCTTTTAGCAAATTTTGATTATATAATATAGTGTTACTAACTACAGTCACCATGTTATACATTAGATCCTCAGACCTTATTCATGCTGTAGGTGAAAGCTTGTACCCACTTACCAATCTCTCCCTATTTTCTCCACTCCCAGCTCCTGGCAACCATGTTTCCACTGTCTGTTTCTATGAGCTTGACCCTTTTTTAAGATTCTACATATAAATGATTCTTTATTATTAATATTATAAGTAAGGTATTGAGATAGTTGTTTAAGATGAGACAGCAAAGTAGAGTTGTAATGGGACTAGAATCTCACCTTCGCTGTTAAGAGTAGCTAAGGTATGCTTCATTAACTGAAATATGAGGAGGATTTGTAAGGAGATTCATATACACAGTAGCATGGCGTTGGGAGTAAGATACTATTTTCAAACTGGCCATGCCTGATACACAAAAGGTTTTGGTGACCTTTGAAAGATAATGAGACCTGAGAGTTAACAGTGTTAAAGAAAGAATTGATGTTGAAGAAGTAAGAGCAGTGGGTATAGATATGACTTCTCAGAGGTTGACAGAAGCCCATATTTTTCTGAGGTTCACTGTACGTTAAATAATGAAAGGATGTCAAAATGGGATTTATAAATCAGCAGGCATATTTTACAGAATTACACTTAAAATTAACTCTATCAACAGCTCCCCTCCAAGATGATGTAATTATTATATTTTTATGATAATAAGATTTATAAAAATTATTAATTCATAACCCATGTAGTTTGGGTCTGGCGATGGGACAAAAGTTTTACAACTGTCTTCTTTGGCTGATTCTGCCACTGTGTCCCTTTGATTGTATGTATAATATTATTTGGAGTTAAGGATAAAAGCTAAATTTGCAGCCCATTTTGAATGTAAAACTGAAGCCAAAGGTCTCCCTTAACCTCAGGATTGAAGCATATGAGATCCTGGAGTGGTTGAGGACGATGGATGGGGAATGAGAGTCACTGAGTTTGGAAAGCATATGCAAGTTTATTTTAGGAAGGAGATACATATTTCAAGTAAGCAAATTTACACACTCACTACACAAGATATGCAAAGACTTATTTTAAAATTTTTGTCTAAATCTGATTTGTCCTTTCACACAAGGTGCCACTCATGATACAGGGGGAAAATTAAAAACTAAATCTGATTAAAGCTAAATAATTTAGCCAGTTCTCTTAGGTTATACTTAGCCTTTTGGATAAAGAAACTCAGATGCTCTTATTTCTGTCCTTCTGTGTTCTCTCCAAGAAGGCATCTGGGTTTGTAGGAAGGAGTGGCAATTAAGTCACAGCTGAGGTTGTTCTTCTGCAGGTATATAAAGAGAAAGAGGGGTAATTTTAAGGAATGCATGACTAGATTCTCAAACTTCCATGTATGCTGTTTACTAAAATTATTCTGCCTGAGAATGTGGCTGGAGAGGAGGTATATGGCATTATTCCTTTCCCATTGCCTGTGATCCGTAGGCAAAGCACATGTCGCCCTCATCCTGAGTGTACTCTGGTGGCTGACCCTGGAGTATAAAAACCTCCCAAGCATCAAAAAAAGGACATTGCAAATATTGGTGCCATAAACCTCTTGTAGGGCTCTGAATCTTGTTATATATGTGTTTCTATTAAGGAAGAAATGGAATAAAAATACGAAGTGGGAAAAAAACATGTAAACTTTTTGATTTTAAAGAAGAGTTCTACCATCTATTTTAAAAATAGATGATGGATGATATAAAATTTTACTGGTGTTTAATCTTACCAGATAGATTTAAAATAAAAATTTAACAGTTTTATTTAGTAATGCCAATATATATAATATGCCAGAAAAGACATCCTTTGCAACTGCTCTTAAGCTAGTGATAAATTTTAAATGTCAACTTAAAACATTGGCACACAGATTTCCTAAGTGAGGGGGTACATAATCTTCTAGATAGTATGTGAGTAAAGTATTTTGGAGTCCTCATGGTGCCAGGGAGGGGGAGTGGTCCTTTGAGCCACATCGTCTCCAACTACTAGGTCTCTCTGGACTTGTCTGCTGCTGAGTTTTGCAGCTGATGTAACCTCTGAGCTGCTTGGCTGCCCATTGCTTGGTCAGGAGTGCTCCCTGGAAGCTTTCAGGTTAACTTGGCTCTTAATGAGTTATGCCACATTGTCCACCTTGCCTATGGCCTAAAAAGGTCATGCTGCAGCCTGTGCAGTGTACTCACTGTGGGTATTTAAAAAAATATATTTGTGGCCCTTCTGGCTTATAACTTGCTACCTTTTATTCCTCAGAGGCCATGTGATAATTTATAAATCTTATCCACACTAGAACTAAAAGCAACTCAAGAAGGCTAGGTTAGCCTTCTCCTCAGTTTGTCTAACACATCTGCTGATCTCTGGCCTAAAGCTGGGATATAGTAGACTAACCCTGTGTGTCTCAGCTCTCCACCCAAACCCATCCTACATCATCTCTTTCTCACTTCTTTTGCTTATAAGCCCTTGAGATCTAAAGAGGTGAACTTTGAGCTTTTTACCTCTTCTACATTGGTGGCCTTCAAAGTTCATTGATTGAAATCCATAGTAAAAAAATACATATCATAATCCACAGCAAAGAAAAAAAACGTTTTACATTTCAATAGTATATACATACCCCTCTTTATATATATATATATAAAGAGTTTTTCAAAATAAAGACTTAACCTTACTACATGTGAGGCTCTGTTAAAATGCTGGTGTAAACCCTACTTGGATTATTTCCTTTTGTTCAAGAAACTTCCTTAAACATTTTTTTGTTAAAACTTTTTCTTTCTTTTGTCTGAGAAAATCTTTATTTCATCTTCATTATTGAAAGATATTTTCATCAAATATGGAATTCTAGGTCAACGGTTTTTTCTCCCTAAATTTTAAATGGCTGTTCTCTTATCTCCTAGTTATTCAAGTTTCTGAAGTGACATTAGATACCATTTTCACCTGGGATTCTCTTTATGGGTTTTATCCTGCTGCTTTTAACATTTTTTATATTTATTAATTTTTTTGGAAATATGATTTTGATGTGACTTTTGTGTTTTTATTGGGGTATGAGAGGATTTATCTCCTTGAATTTTGTTGACCTTCTTGGATCTCTTGGGTTCTAATATTTACTGAATTTTTGGCCATTATTTCTTTAAATACTTTCTCTGTTTCTAACTTTCTTTACTCTTTTTCTGGACTCCAGTTACACATATCTTAGTCTGCTGGGGTGGTTTTTTGTTTCCATTCCTTTTCTTTGTTTTCTTCATTTTGAATTGTTTCTGTGGTAACCATTGGGATATCCCGAGGCCGAGCTAGGGACATCACCTCCAATACCACGAGAAGCCATAAAAGATGAAAGGTGTGGCTCTAGCTGTTTTGCCTGGAATTAAGCATTAGTTTCAGAATTTTAAATACAAGATGAATTATATTCCAAATATAAACACTATCTTTCTACTTATATTCCTCTTAAGTGTTCCATCATCAAGACTCTCTTAATAGTTCAAATATTTTTCTCCTCTTTCTAGAATTCTTAGAATTCTAGTATTTTAATTCTAATTAAGAATTCTAGAATTTTATTTTTATTTCTTTTGGTATTGTTAATGTGCAATTACATGAACAACATTATGGTTACTAGACGCTCCCTATCAAGTCCCCCCCACATACTCCACTACAGTCATTGTCCATCAGTGTAGTAGGATGTTATAGAACCACTACTTGTCTCCTCCATGCTATAAGGCCTACCGTGTATCCCCATCGGCCCCCTGCTACATTATGTGTGCTAACTGTTAATAGCCCTTTTTCCCCTTATCCCTCTTTCCCACCCATCTTCCCAGTCTCATTCCTTTGGTAACTGTTAGTCCATTCTTGGGTTCTGTGAGTCTGCTGCTGTTTTGTTCCTTCAGTTTTTTCTTTGCTCTTGTACTCCACAGATGAGTGAAATCATTTGATACTTGTCTTTCTCCACCTGGTTGATTTCACTGAGCATAATACTCTCTAGCTCCATCCATACTGTTGCAAATGGTAGGATTTGTTCTCTTTTTATGGCTGAATAATATTCCATTGTGAATATGTACCACATTTTCTTTATCCATTCATCTACTGATGGACACTTAGGTTGCTTCCATTTCTTGCCTATTGTAAATAGTACTGCGATAAACATAGCTGTGCATGTCTTTTTCAAACTGGGCTGCTGCATTCTTAGGGTAAATTCCTAGGAGTGGAATTCCTGGGTCAAATGGTATTTCTATTTTGAGTTTTTTGAGGAACCTCCATACTGCTTTCCACAATGGTTGAATACATTGCACCAGCAGTGTAGGAGGGTTCCCCTATCTCCACATCCTCACCAACATTTGTTGTTGTTTGTGTTTTGGATGTTGGCCATCCTCACTGGTGTGAGGTGATATCTCATTGTGGTTTTAATTTGCATTTCTCTGATGATTAGCGATGTGGAGCATCTTTTCATATGCCTGTTGGCGATCTGAATTTCTTCTTTGGAGAAGTGTCTGTTCAGCTCCTCTGCCCATTTTTTAATTGGCTTATTTGCTTTTTGTTTATTGAGGTGCATGAGCTCTTTATATAATTTGGATGTCAACCCCTTATCGGATATGCATTTATGAATACATTCTCCCATACTGTAGGATGTCTTTTTGTTCTACTGATGGTGTCCTTTGCTGTACAGAAGCTTTTTAATTTGGCATAGTCCACTTGTTCATTTTTGCTTTTGTTTCCCTTGCCTGGGGAGATATGTTCATGAAGAAGTCGCTCATGTTTATGTCCAAGAGATTTTTGCCCATGTTTTTTTCTAAGAGTTTTATGGTTTCATGACTTACATTCAGGTCTTTGATCCATTTTGAGTTTACTTTTGTGTATGGGGTTAGACAGTAATGCAGTTTCATTTTCTTACATGTAGCTGTCCGGTTTTGCCAACACCAGCTGTTGAAGAGGCTGTCATTTCCTCATTGTATATCCACAGCTCCTTTATCGTGTATTAATTGACCATATATGCTTGGGTTTATTTTTGGGCTCTCTAGTCTGTTCCATTGGTCTTTGGTCTGTTCTTGTGCCAGTACCAAACTGTCTTGATTACTGTGGCTTTGTAGCAGAGCCTGAAGTCAAGGAGCGTAATTACCCCTGCTTTTTTCCTCCTTCTCAGGATTGCTTTGGCCATTTGGGGTCTTTTGTGGTTCCATATGAATTTTAGAGTGATTTTCTCTAGTTCGTTGAAGAATACTGTTGGTATTTTGATAGGAATTGCATTGAATATGTAGATTGCTTTAGGCAGGATGGCCATTTTGACAATATTAATTCTTCCTATCCATAAGCACAGGATGTGTTTCCATTTATTGGTGTATTCTTTAATTTCTCTTAGGAGTGTCTTGTAGTTTTCAGAGTATAGGTCTTTCACTTTCTTCGTTAGGTTTATTCCTAGGTATTTTTTTTTATGCAGTTGTGAATGGAATTGTTTTCCTGATTTCTCTTTCATCTAATTCATCTTTAGTATATAGGAATGCAACAGATTTCTGTGTATTAGTTTTGTATCCTGCAACTTTACTGAATTCAGATATTAGATCTAGTAGTTTTGGAGTGAATTCTTTAGGGTTTTTTAATGTACAATATCATGTCATCTGCAAATAGTGACAGTTTGACTTCTTCTTTACCAATCTGGATGCCTTGTATTTCCTTGTTTTGTCTGATTGCCATAGCTAGGACCTCCAGTACTATGTTGAATAACAGTGGAGAGAGTGGGCATTCCTGTCTTGTTCCCGATCTTAAATGAAAAGCTTTCAGCTTCTTGCTGTTACGTATAATGTTGGCTGTGGGTTTGTCATATATGGCCTTTATTATGTTGAGGTACTTTCCCTCTATACCCATTTTGTTGAGAGTTTTTATCATGAATGAATGTTGAATTTTGAGAGAATTCTAGAATTTTTAATATTAGAATCTTAAGACCAGGCATTTTTGCCACTGTCTAGCAATCATGCCATATTCCTTCCTACCTTTGTATTTCCCATTCTTCTGTATGAAATGGGAATGTCTTTCTTATTTCTCTATATTTTAAAATAAAACATTTGAGATGTAAAAGATTAAAATAAACATTTATATAACCCAAATCTAATTCAATCATATCCTTTCTTCATATATTTATTTTTAGGAAAAAAAACATATAAATGGGATTTCTCTTCTGTTTGCCTCTTTTCTAGAAATAGCCATTATTCTGAATTTCTAAGCATATTTTATAGGATTACACACATACTCTCTTTGTATGTATACATACATACATATTTATATACATAGAATCACATAAAATATGTACATAGTAATCATAGAAAACATATATGTATGTTTTACATTTTTTCATACTTTAAATGGTTTACTATGTATGTCACTATGCACTTTCAACATTATAATTCTGAAATGTATTTATTCTGATATATAAAGCTATTCTGCATTGATGTTTAACTTAAACAGTATATCATTCTGTGAATATACTGCAATCATCCAATTACATGACAGTTTGTTTCCAAATTTTGCTGTTACAAACAATATGCCTACAAACCTTTGTGTATATTATATCTAGAAGAAAAATTGTGAGAAGGGTATACTTTTTTTTGTGGGTTGTTGTCTATTTTTTTACATTACGTAGCTGTTGTGTCAGTTTACACTTTTATCAGCAGTTTATAAGATTTCCATTTCTCCTCATCTTTCTGACACATGCATACCTTCTGTGACTTATTTATCTAAAAATATTTAAGGGTACTTTTGAGCAATACTTTGGAGGTCAGTTATGGTTATGTTATATTGTATGTGATGGTTAATTTTATGTGTCAACTTGACTGGGATTAAGGATGCCCAAATAGCTGGTAAAAAAATGTTATTTCTGGTTGTCTGTGAGGATGTTTCTACATTAGCCTTGAATTGGTAGACTGAGTGAAAAAGATCACCCTCACCAATGTGGGTGGGCATCATCCAATCCACTGAAGGCCTGAATAGAACAAAAAGGCAGAATTGTGAATTTACTCTTTTGACTGAGCTGGGACGTCCATCTTCTCCCACCCTGGAATACTGGTGCTCATTGGACCATAGGACTCAGATTGGAACTTAGCCCATTGGCTACCCTGGTTCTCAGGCCTTCTGGTTCAGACTATAATGCTGGCTTCCCCAGGCCTCCAGCTTGCACATAGCAGGTAGTGGGATTTCTCAGCCTTTATAACTGCATAAGTCAATCTTTCAATAAATCTCTTTCTATATATCTGTGTGTGTCCTATTGATTGTTTCTCTGGAGAACCCTAACTAATACACTGTACTTAATAGTCATTCTCCTATTGTAATAAAATTGTTTTTTTCTTTTTCTGCAGTAAACTTTGTAATTATTTAGCTAGGGTAATGCAATGCCCAGAATGAAAATTGTTGTCTAAGTTTATAAATATATAAAGCTCTTGACAAGTCTTTTAGAAGGGTTGTATTAATATAACCATTTCAGGATCTAGAATTAATATTTTAATATTTGATAGTTTGATATATACATATTTCATTGTTTCATTAGCTCTTACCATAGTATTATCCAGTTTAAACATTTTCCATATGCCTGTTAATTAAAGAAATGTAATTCTTATGCAAATGGTCCTTTGCAGATTCAAAATAGAGTATTAACATTAATTTGAAAATCATCCCCATGTTGAATCTCCAAAAAGTTTGTCTTAAATAAAATGTTAATGCAAAATACAAAGTATAATTACAACATATTATATCAGATTTAAAAAGCTAATATCAGAAACGATATCTCTATATAGTACACAACCTTCAATCTTGATGTGAGGTTAATTTAATAATACTGCTTTGCTCACAACCATTTGGGATTTACCTTAATTATATTTGTTTGAATATCCTCAGTGATAATATTTTAAATTTTTGGAAATAAAAGTAATTTTCATCAAATCTGGTGAAAAACTTATAAGTATCAAAAATAGTTTCATAAAAGGCTACCATGAGACTATGGATTTTCATTAGGAGCCACTTCTAGATAAATATTGCCCACTGTATATTTCAGAGAATCTTCCACATACTTCAGCAAACATACATAAGAATCCTTACTGAATATTTTATTTGGGATATGAATTTTATGTCAACAAATCATTTTCAATCATGATTTTGATATGGACTTAGAATATAGGAATATTGGTATCAATTCTTCACTCTTTCTGTTCACTCAAAGTTGATGACATAACTTCAGAGCAACTTTTTCATTCTCTCACCAAGACAACATGCTGTACTTCTGAAGAACCTGGGTGCTGAAGTCGGATTGCTTGTATTTAAGTCAAGCTATTCGGTTTAACCAGCTGTTTGACCTTGGGCAAGTTAGTTAACCTGTTTTTCAGTTTTGTCATCTGTAAAATGGGAATAATAATAGGGTTGTTGTGAGATACTACTTGTAAACACTTAAAAATGAGATGATACCTAAAGATGGTCACATTTATATGTGCTTAGAATAGTGCCTGACACATGGAAAACACTCAGTAAATGTTAGCTACTATTATTTTTGTTATTCATTATTATCTCTCTTTTCTCATGTTCACCTAGTTGCCACCTTGTTATATACTAGCATAGTGCCTTGTTCCCAGTTGGCACTCAATATATATTTGTTGATAAACCAGTGATTGAAAACTCTTATTCAAAATTTTTTAAGAATAAGTCTGATTATTTGACTAAATTTAACTTTTAGTCACCTTTCTTTTAGTTATCAATTTGGATGCACTAAATATACCTTCAACATTATCTTGAGGTAAGTGGTTTCCAAGCCTGACAGCATCAGAAACACACAGGTCCCACCTCTACTCAATTCATATTCAGCCAATAGGGCCAGGAGTCTAATTTATGAAAAATGCTCTAGAGATGATTCTGATACTTAGCTAGTTTGAAGTATCATGAGAGTCTTTCCTACTTTCTTGAAAACCTTTTTGAAGTTCATTAAAAACAATCTTTTATTTGGGCCATTTGAGTCATGTATGGTACCAATCAATAAAGAGACTTTTTGGTTTAAAAAAAAACCAATCTTTTGACATAATTTTATCCCTTCTAGTTTCTTTTAACAGGGTGTATATTCTTTTGCAGATTTAATTTCACACAAATAATTTTTTAATTTATTCTAATTTTTTTACTGTAATTTGTTAACGCTCTAATCATTTGTTTCTAATGTGGCGCATGTGCGTGTGTGTGTTTGTGCATGAACATGGATATTTTTCAGCACCATCTCAGGAATAGGAGCTGGCTAGCCTTCAGAGCACTGTGGCTCCATGTTAAAGCTTGTTTAGACTTGTCTTTGTTATAATCACTACTTTACCACATCTTCAAGCCAGGCATGAGAATCAGCCTCATTACGTGAAAGGAGCACCTCACATGCTCAGGGATTTCTACTACCCAATTTCTGCAAAATTATCTATCTTCCCACCACATTTTACTGAAAATCAGGACCTTACCATGGAATTAGGATGTTTTTCAAGTTTGCTGCACAACCAATATGCCAACTGGTGGTCATGGTAGAGGGAGGATGAAGGTGGAAAACTTTAGGTTTGAATTACTTCTATCAATTCTTATTAATGTTTTTCAAAGTTAGACTGAATTCTTATTAGTTCTTTCCAATCTATCATCTGTTTGACATTTAGCTGTTATATCTTATTATGGCCCTATTTTCTTTTTAGAAAAGTGTATTTATGCTGATATCATAAGAGATAGAGTTTAATTCTTGAAGCCCTCTGCAAATGTCACTAGACACTGGACAGTAAATGTGGCCCAAATACCTGATGTCAGGAAAAATAAAATTCAAGGCATCATTCTAACGACAGTAGCTTTAAAAAAGTGATGTTTATTTAAGGGAAACAGTCTTTTGTTATATTTAGGTGGTGACTGGAAATTAGAAACGTAGAAAATAGAACTTGAAAGGGAAGTCATTGCTATAATCTTTTTCCCTTAAACTTATGTTCACTTAGAGTATCAAGAGAAAAGCTCTTAGAAGAATTACAGTGGTGATAATGATTATAGTATCTTGTAGTTTTGTACTAATGTGTAAACCAAGTGCATTAATTTCCTGGTGTTTTGGCTTTTGTGAACACTTCAGTACACATTAGAAATGCTCTCTTGTTTCTCCTTCCATATCCTCATTAATTAAAAAACAATCTATGATTATACCTGTATATCATTTGCTTTGGCCATCTTTATTTTTTGACTGATTTTTTTTAAAGTAAAAGACTAAAATACAAAAATGCAATATGAGAACTTTATCCATTTAGTGGGAACATACTTCAGAGAGGAAGTATTTCTGCATCTTGTAATGCCACTACTTCTTTGAAATAGATAACAAAGGTTTTCAAATAGTAGCCAGTTGATAAACACAGGCCAAACACACAGTCTTTATTAGAAGACATGGACAGAAATATGGATTATACATTATAAAAATAATTACTCTTTTAGTTAAATTCCACTTACATATTATTTCTCTAATAGTTTTCTACAAAAGTGAAATGGTATTATTTTAGTTTTATTTTTTAAACTTAGAAAGAAACTCATAATGCATATATGTTATCAAATATTGGATCATGTATAATAGTATGTGTTTGCTATTTCTTGTTTTTAAAATATCCTGTCTTACAGTAATTACTCCCCATTTCAATTGAGTATGTATTTGCAATAAATGGAATAGTTTCAGTGCACAATCACTGGAATGACATTATTTTTGTCATTATTATAAATGTATTATTTTTCTGTTCCTAGTGATAGCATCTGGGTCTTTTTGTACACAGTTACTTCTGGTTTTCTGTCATATGTCTAATTTGCAGATGGATTATGCAGACTACCTTGTGTTGTTCTTTGGTATACATATATACACTACCCATTTGTGATTTTATTTACTAAGACATATTTTCAAAATTTACTTGGGTTAATTATAGCCCTCCAGATCAGAAAATATAAAAATTTAGTTTTCTCATAATTTCACTTAAAATCAGTTTGAAGTTCATATATTTCAGCCTGTATTTACAAATAGACCTACCTATTTTCAAAAGTACAAAACAGTACAGACCAAAAATAAAGGCATCTCACTCACTTCTTGCCATAATTGTTTTATCCTTGTAGAAATGAGAGTTGCTTGTTTTGGGCACTGGTGTGAAATGTTAACATTTGAGCATGCCTCTCCATCTCCCTTTTCTATCCCCACCCTTCCCTTGTTGTAGGCTCAGTGTGGTGAAGGGAGAGCATTTTGTCCCAGTAGGGAGGATTTTTCTTTATTTGCCCTTCTTATCCAGTTTGTATGCTTGTTTTGAGAGAAATATATTCTGAATCTTATGCTAATTAATAAACAGTTATTGAAACGAAATCTACTTATTGTGTTAAACTAAAAAACTTAAGATTTAGAGCCAACTACTGAGAGTTGAATTATTTTACTACTGGGCATGACACAACCTGATTTACCCTTTAGAAAGACCACTCTGTCCACTCTGAGAGTGGAAGCAGGACACCCACTCAGCACACATGTCTAGGCTTGGACATGAGGCTCAGGGAAAGGACATGGAGTAAGTCTTTTAAAACAGAAGGCTACACACCATTTCTGTCCACTTGGGATAGCTATCTTCGAGTGGCCGACACTCTTTGGGCTTATCTGTGAGGTAAGCGTGGGGATGGCTGGTGGTGGTTTCTGCTGCATGAAACATGAAATGCCTGTCTTGGGATTATGGCATACAGCTGCCTTAGCTGATCTAGAATGAACAGTATGGTTTTGTAACATCCACTTGTCATTTCAGCCGAAATGAGATCTGCAGTGGGCTAAGTGGCCAGGTTAGGGTTCTTAAGTAGTTTGGACTCGGAGGTGTAGATCTGCACCGTTTGCAAACAGTTCCTGAAACTGCAGCTGAGTAGTTCAAAATTCTTCTCAAGGGTATAGAGTAGTATCATAGCACATCCACAGATCCTGAAACCTGACTTCAAGTGTTATAGACTTTTGTAGCATAAATTCACCTCAAGTTTTTATATGTATATATTATAAATTAATAATTGATTTAAACTTTCATAAGTACTCATAAGCATTAGGAAATCTGTGCATCTATTCCTCTGTCAATCATCTATCCATTTTTTATCTTCTATGACCCCTGCCAGTAGTGGAAAATAATATTCATATTATTTCCTATTATTCCTATTTATAGTTATAGTCCCTTTCTGTTCACATCAGTAGACATTCCAGTGTTCCCTAGAATTCTTCTCTTTTGAAGTTTCTTGGTGTCTTTTTCTATTACATCTCAGTGGGGACCATCTCACTGCATTAGTGAAGCTGTACTAACTGCTCTAATACCTCCAAAGGGAAGGGGTCAGGAACTCCATCAAGCTCTGCCCCAGATGCTCCTTGGCTCTGCATGGAAGTGTAGGATAGGTAGCTTTGCCAAGCCTCAGGTAGGAATGTGTGACTCTCTTCCCTTGGAGCAGTAACTACCTACTTCCCCTATGTTTATGAAACTAACAATGGCCACTCCATAGCTTCTTCCCAGAATAGAAAGGCCTGCTCTAAGGAGATTTGCTGCTTCCAGTTTTAGGCAGAGAGATTTTTGGCTGACAAGTTTAAAATGGCAGCTAAAAAAAATTGAAACGTTCTGGCTAATTGAGGATTTTGTAAACTCATTTACACACACAAATATATGTTATATACATATATCCTATCTATTCATACATATATAATAATCTCTAGATTACTAGCATTGAACTAAAATTTATATTTTAGTTGTTTGGACATGCTTGAATTTACTTTAGGCAAATTTAGTTTTTTAAATGTAAGATTTCTTACCCATGTTTTGGACATGAATTTGTAAAAGAACTCATCATATTCATGCATGTATATTAGTTAAATAACTATTAAAATATCTTGCTAAACTGTTACTTATATGATTTATGAATATTTTAAAATATTAAGTATATATTAATTTCCATGTTTATTTAATTGCATGTTTACAGTAATTTATTTCTTATATTAGTTGTTACTAAAGGTAAGAAACAAATTACCCTAAATTAGCATATTTTTATATTTAGCTGCATTGTATAGTAAATAATCTCCTTTTCCTTCACCAGGAAACTTATATTGGTTAACTAAAATGATAAAAGCACATTTCCGTTATCTTATTTGTAACCTGTAATTTCTGAAGACCAATTTAAGGTATATTGTCTCTTTAAGTGACATTAAATTAGACCTCAGTCGTCTGTTTCCTGTCACTTCCTATTATTTTGTACTTGTTCATCAGTCCTTGGGGGAAATCAGAGCCTGTGTGGCTCTCTCTGATCTGTATAATGATCAGTGAGGGCGTGGTCAGGAGGCACCTCCCCTCCCCACAGACAGACCTTTTTACCCAATTTCCCAACTGCTAATTCCACTGGGTGTTGACCCTGTAAAGCAGAATGAATGGGAATCTTAAAAAATAACTTTAGGCTGTGTGCATTTCACATCTAATAATTCCTTCTTTACATGTTAATAAATAGATAATTTGATAAATAGATGCAGAAGCCAGGCAGGAATTAAAATATACTCTCCACTTTATTATTGATAAGCCTGGATTTGAGAAGATGATTTTGTCATGAGACTAAAATAGCCTCTGAGTTGAATGTTTCCATCCTGCCTGGGGTGAAGTGACCAAGACATTTTTTGCTTTCCCGGAGGACAGCAAATCACTGCCCTGGCAGAGAAGAAGAAGCATGACAGCCAAGTAATTAAGAGAGGGAAACGGAGCAAGGGAGGGGGAAAGGACAAGAGGGAGAAATAGAGAAACAGTGTGAGTGAGAGAGAGGAAAAGAGAGGAGAGGGGCAACCTTCTGCTAGTAATACTGAGTATGAATTGCTAGAATTAGAATTATTGGAACAAATACTATCCAAGTTTAATTTTTCCAGATACTGGTCACTAGCTCAATAAGAAGTTTTAACCTGGCTGCATTTTATACAAAGTTGAATTAATGTGCCATTCTCTGCATCCTAATTTGATTCCCCTGTGTCAGCCTGATGGATTAAAAAATTCTCTCACTTAAAAAATATGCTCACTGATTATTAGTGAAGCTAAATATAATTTTTTATGCTTATTGATCATTTGTACTTCTTTTGTAATTTGCCCATTCATAACTTTTCCCAGTTAGTTATGTTCATCTCTTTTTGAATTGTGACTTTATGGTTAAGTATATTTATATTATCTGTCATATAAAAAGGTAGCACATTTCTCCCTAAACTTGTCATTTATCTTTCAAATTTTCTAGTGTCCTTTGACATGTAGTAGTTGAATTTCTATTTAATCAGCTCTGTCATTTTATAAAAAATAGTTTCTTGGTTTTGGTTCATTCTAAGCAAAATGTTCACATTCTAAGAATATAAGAATATTTTCCCCCTAGTATGTTTATTTTCTTAATTTGAAATCTTTAATTCGTATGAAATTTTATTTTTGTAATGATGCTGGGAATATAAAAATCCATAGTTTCCTATTATAAAATTAATTCATTTATTTGTGCTGTAGAATTAAAAAAAATATCAACTAACTGTGCTTAGCTTTTTTTAAGCTCACAAATGAATTACTCTGGAAGCTTAGTTATTCCACAATACCTTATATTGAATTTTAACTATGACTGCACATAGACTCTATTAATTCCTGTAGCAGAAAATACAAAAAAGGAAACTGCATTACTGATAACTTGCATGTTGAAGGCCTTTAAAATATTGGAATTGATTATTCCATTTGGCTTTTTTCTGATTAGAGAACAAAGTATCTAGGTATGTCCATAAGTAATTAATTCATTAATTTGATCCAGGAGCATGTTTGGTTCATCTCATGTTGAAATTAACTTTCAAATCCCAAGGCCTCACAACTTAAAACAGTCGAGTTGGGATGGGAAAATAGGGGGAGTAATTAAAGAAACATTCAGGTTTTTAGAAGCCAATGTGGATATTAGCCACTAATTTGGGGGATCCAGTTGTGTGAATATAAATATTTGCTTTTGTTAACTATAGGTGGTCTTAAATAAATAGAAGAATGAGTAAATCCTAGTCTAGCCAGTCAAGACATCCTATATTTTTCACCATATTAATTATTATTACACATTTGTAGATTTTTTTGTTGGGAGAGTTTGAATATCCTGTAAGAAATATGATGGTTTGAACATGTGAGGGTGATCTAGCTCTTATCCCCAAGTTCAGTCTGACTGATAAAGATAGTTTCTTGAATATGTTTGTTGAGTGATGGAGGATAATCATCTATAGATGAGAAAAATTACTTTGTCTAGAGTTTAAGGTCATAAATATTTAAAATAGGTTTCCTGAGAATGTTTGCACTTGCCTGCCTAGGACAAAAGGAACATATTCCAGTGGAATGGAGACATTTATCCTTTCACGGATCAGGGAGGCTGTGGAATCCAGAGGTTAAAAGCCAGACATTCTGGGTTCATATCCCTGCTCTGGCTTTTACGGTGAGACTGTGAATAAGATGACATCTATGAACCTAGGGATTCTTATTCATTAAATGAGAATACTCTGTGAGTATTAATGGGTTAATATATAAAAAGGCTGGGAACAGTGCTTGGCCCATTCTGAGTTCCACAGTAGGAGCTCAACAAATGCTAGCTAGCTATGTTTCTTTAGTACCTACCTTGAGCCTCATACAGGCTATAGTACTTCTTTGGAATGGGAGCAACTGGTGGTGAGTGGCATGGTGTCTTCAGTCATGTAAAAGGATTGCTATGGAAGAATCACCTTCTCTTTGCTTGGGAGAGTACTGACTTGGGTCCTTCAGGAAAAGCTGAGACAGCCAAGGAATTCCAGCAGCCTGAGGAACTGGCACTCGAAATTCTTGCATATATTTGAAGGATGGTTGACTTCTGGTGAGACAGATACGAGTATGGGTGTGGGGAGAGACTAAGGTTCATTGAACACCTCCTGTGTACCATTCTACCAGGTAGACCTTTATATTTGGTCATCAATTAATAATGAGAGGGAAAGGAGGAAGAGATGGCTTTCCTCATTGCCAGGCTAACCCCTTTGTTTGTTTGTTTTTGGTGCCATCCCATCATCTCTGGTAGACCTCCCTCTTTCTTGCACTTTCTTGTTTCTATCTGCATACACTGATTTCTCTCCCCTCTGTGCTTATTCCTATCTTAGCAGAAATGCTTCCACAACTCTCTTTTCTTGACACACCTTCCCAGCGCTCCTCTCTGTTGCTAAAGAACTCAGATAAGGAACATTTAATTCTCTGCCTTCAGTTTCTCACCACCCAGTCATTGCTCACCTCAACTGACTTTCGCCACCATCACAGTCTGTGAACTCTGTCCTCAGTTAGCTCTAACTGAAACATACTTCGATGTAATATTTGGTACTATTTAGTTACTCTGGAAAGTCATCTGCCCTCTGGCTTTTGTGAACTCTTCTGGTTTTACTTCTCTCAGACAATTCACCTGTGTTCTCCTTTTTTAAAAAAATTTGTCTTTTTTCCCCTGTCAAATATGTTTCCTTAGATAGAACAATATTGTTCACACATACTGCTATGCCAGGGACTGTGAATTTTGTATTTACTCAATTACTACTTGTTTAAATCCAAACTCTGAATTTCCAGGTATTCATTTAATATCATGCTCCTCAGAAGCTTTAAATTCCACATTAAATGGCATGTTTTTATTTTACTATATGCCAAGCCATCTAGGAATTGTGGAATTTAGAGGTATATGAGACTAGTTTTTGCCTTAAGGAGCGTAAGAGAAGGCAGGCAGAAAATATAACATAAGCAAATGAATAAACAAGATAACTCCAGGTACTGTTAAATGCTATCAAGGACATGAAGTAGGTTATTGTTTCAGAGAATGGCTAAGGGGTTGATTTTCATTGATAAGGCAACCAACCCCCAAAGAAGTGGTATTTCAGTAGAGTTCTGAATGATGAGAAAGATCCAGTCACATGAACATGTGGCAGAAGAGCTTTCTGAGAAGCAAAGCAATTGCAAATGTCCTGAGGTAAGAAAAAGGTACATTTAAGGGATAAAACAGATAAGGCCGTCATGGTTTGAATGTGATAATTGAGGGGGAGATCATGGAGACTTTTGTGGAGCATGGTAAGGAGTCTGTATTCTGCTCTTGGAAAATATTAGAGAACTTTAAGCATGGAAGTGAAAGACCATGCTGACTCCAGGGCAGAGGAGGCACCATAGGAGGCTAAGAGTGGAGGCAGAGAGGCTACTTAAAGTATCTAGGCAGAAACTGATTTTCATGGCCTATGTTGTGGAGTTGGAGCAGTGGAAATTATGAGAAATGATAAGATTCAGGGTATACTTTGGAAATATACCTGCAAAATATACCATTTGACTGGATTCTGGGTATGAGGGGAAAACAAGAATGGAATATGTGTCCTATTTGGACTGAGGCAAAAATGTAGGTCCATTTACTAAATGGGGAAGACTGGGTTGAGGTTAGGAGTATGGGCCATGAGATAGTTAAATAGAGATATTCAGTAGGCAAGTGAGTATACAAGAGAAGTCTGGGTGAGAGATACAAGTTTGATAACTGTTACTATGTAGATAGTATTTGAAACTATGGCAGTAATTGAGATCACCAAGTATGAGATGGTAGAGAAAAGGCAGATGAGAGAATTTAGGATTCTTCAATGTCTGGAGGTCTGATACAGGAAAGATCAACTAAAAGAGTGGAGAAGGAATAGGTGATGTTAAGGCTCAGAACTCAGACTAGAAAATATTTTAAAAAGGAGGGAATGATGAACATGTCAAATACTGCCGAGAATTAAAATAGGAAGACAGTGGGGAATTACTATTGGTCTTGATGAGACGTTGGTCATCAGTGACCTTGATAAAAAACTTTTGGATGGGGTGATGGAGATGAAAACCTGATTTGAGTTAGTTGAGGGAGGTAGGAAAAAGGAGACAGGAACTATAAGAACTTTTTCAGAGTGTTGCAATAAGCAGAGTAGAAAAATGGAAGGGGCTGAGTAGTTGTGGGAGTGGTGCCCCGGGATTTCTTTAAGTGAATTATGTTAAGGCATATTTGCATGCTAACGTCAATAATCAGATAATGGTAGGGAAATTGATAATGCAAAAGACCAATTGTATAATTTCAGGAGAAAGAGAGTTCAGCCAAATTATTAGGGAAAAGGGTTAAGTTTATGAGCACAGATGCAGGGGGGCTAGTTAGCTAGGAATAGTATAGCATAAACAATATTCATTTGTGGCACAATTTCCAGTAGGGAAAAAATAATGGATGAACTTTTGCTTAGCTTGGTTTTATATCTTGTATATTTTATAATCAAAATTGACACCTTTATAATATTCAGTTTTAGTAATAATATCTTATGCTGCTCAATCTGTGCTAGTCACAAATCTAAGAGCTTTCACAAATGTTATCTCACTTAATTTTTAAAACCAGGGTTTTATTATTACCCTATCGTGCAAATGAGGAAAGAGGCACAGAAAGATTAAATAATATCCTTAAGTATGCCCTGTTATACTGCCTTTCATCATAGTAGGTATAAAAGTATGTATTATCGAGTCTTTGGCGCTGTAGGATTTAAAAAATTGCAGCATTTTTAGTAACTATAGACAAAGCTCTGCCTCCCATCCCTGATTCTATTTGAAACTTGAGTGTAAACAATATTTAAATAAATATACAACAATAATATTCCATGAAAATATCTGTGATTTCTCTTATTGACAAAAATCTCAGATACTGAAAAACTGACTGCAATGTTGTCTACATTTATATGAAAGGAAATATTAAATTTTAATTAGAACTTAGAATGTATAGAGACTCCACCTTTTCCTCATCCAAAGCTATGAACCCCCTAAATTCTATCACAGAACTTTTAGAAATCCATGGACTCCAGATTCAGATTCCCATATCAAAGGTCTTTGATAGATTCAGGTTAAACAGTTTTTGGCAACAAATGTTTAAAATTCTACAAAGCTGACACTTTGTATTTCACTTTGCCTGACATCATGAAGCACTTAATGTCTGGTCATCCCATTCTTAGCAATGGACATTGAGGAAAGGTTTCCCCTGTGACCAGCAAGTAATCAATGGATTGATACTTGAGCACCATGAAAATATCTATTTTCTTATAAACTTTTCAACTAATGTTTTTAATGTCCATTGATTCTGCTTTAGCCATTTTTAAAGTTTATTTTGATATCATTAATCTACAGTTACATGTACAATATTATGTTGATTACACTACCCCCTTCATCAGGTCCCCCCCACCAACCCCATCACAGTCACTGTCCATCAGCATAGTGAGATGCTATAGAGTCACTACTTGTCTTCTCTGAGTTGTACAGCCCTCCCCGTGCCCCCCTAACATTACATGCCATTTGTTTTTAAGACATATGTAAGTATATATTCTAAAAGTTGTGTTAAAGCCCTCTAAAATTCATCTGTCCCAGGATGTTTATGGTCACTGGTGACAGCAGTAGATGAGTAACTTTCAGGTTTTGGGATATAGGTAGGATTGCCAGACATATTATGGGACAGCCAGTTAAATTCAAATTTCAGATGAACAACAAGTAATTTTTTATTACAAGTTTTTATACTTACTTCATGGAACATACTTATGTTAAATATTGGGTGGAACATAGTTATATTAAAATTATTCTGTTTATCTGCAATTTAAATTTAACAAGCATCTTAAATTTGTATTTGCAAATCTGACAATTTTAGATTGTTAAAGGTAAGAGGGTAAGATTGAGAATATTTGGGTTTAACTCTAGAAGGATAAACTACAAATAGATTTTTAAATATTATTGGAACTCGTGTTGGAATTAATATTGGCACTCACACAAGAAACCTATAACGTTTACTTTGTCTTCTTTGGTCAAGGGAATAAGAACAGTGCTTAAAAGAAATAGATGGAGTGCTTTGCTTTATTTTGATTCAGTAAAACTAATCCTGGAAACATTACCTCAGTGCCACTGTTAATTCTTACCCTAGAAACCCAAACCTAACTTCTTAAATATGTTTATAGTATACTTATTTAGAAGGCTTAGAAATGCTTACATCTTATTTTAGACCAGGGATCTATAAAACTTTTATGGAAAGATTCAGGTAGTAATAGACTTTGCACACCATACAATCTCTGATGCGACTGATTAACTTTATTGTTGTGCCATGAAAGCAGCCATAAACAATATGTAAGTGAATGGGTGTATTCTAATAAAACTTTGTTTACAAAAATAGGCAACAGGTTACTATATTTTTATAATAAGCCTTGATATTTACTAGGGTTATATACTCCACCCTCTCCTTTCCCCTTTGGTTTTGAAAGTTACCCTTCATATTTCTTGCTATTTTCTCTTTCACGCATCAGTTTATGAAATTCTCTGAAACACTTTGTTGGAATTTTGAATGTAATGACACTGAATTTATAGACTGTATTTAAGGGAGAATTTAATCCCAGTATCTGGAAAAAATGACAGAATTTCTCAAAATGCAGGAAAAATGAAAGTCTGTAGGTTGCAAGGGCCTTTGCAGTGGCAAATGGAAAATATAAGTCAAAACCAATAGGTTTCCTGTATACTATCAGTAATGATTAGAAAATGTTATAGAAAAATTTTTGTCTAAAACAAATTCTAGGATGATCCAGGAGGAAATTTAACAAAAGAGGTAGATAATTGAAATAGGCAGAAGAATGGCCTTCAAAGATGTCCATGTTCTAATCCCCAGAAACTGTGAATATGCTACATTACATTGAAAAGAGAATTAAGGTTGTTAATCAATTGGCCTTGAGTTGAGGAGATTATCCATGAAAATGTTTGCTGAAGATGTTTGATAGTCAACTATTATCTTTTTCTTATCAATAAGCCTGTATCTATGTAATCTATTTCTTAAAAGTTTGTAAAAACTACCATGTAAAACTGTTACAACAGGTATCTATTGTAGAGGGAGATATTTGCTTATTAATTCAGTTTCTAAAATTGTTTTTTCCCAGATTTTCCTAATGATTCTTAAGTAAATTTTTGTAATTGGTATCTAGAAAATTACCATTTTTAGTAATTTTCATATTAGTTAGTATAAATTCAAACTATTTGCTTATGAGTTCTAAAATTCTGTACTGTTCCATAATGTCTTTTTCATTCCTCGTGTTTTAATTTGTGACTTTTCTTTTTTCTTGACAATATTTCTAGAGTTCAGTCTATTTTACCATTTTCTCACCAAAGATTTACCTCTAGGTTTTCTTGTTTCTCTCTCTATTTCTTTGTTTTTCTATGTCATGGATTTTTGCTTTCTTTAGATTTATTCTGTTATGTTTTCTCTAGCCTCTTAAGGTGAATACTTTAATTACTTTAGGCCATTCTTAATCAGTATATTTAAGGTTGTGCATTTCCCTTTAAGGAAAGCTTTGACTCATTGCAGAAGTCTGACAAGTACAACGGTGTCTGTAGTGGGCTCTCTGGGCTCACAAGAGCTGACTGTGCTCATCTCTTCCCTGTGCCACATTCACATCGTATGCCTTGAAACTGGTGTGGTGGGAATACTTGCACCACAGAAGTTGGCAAGCACTAAAAGTCAGTTTTTTCTTTCCTACTGGGTAGTATTTTCAATATTGTTTACCTCTAAATATTTTATAACGTCAGTTGTGATGTCCCTTTTATCCCACAATTTATTTGGGAATGCATTTTTAAGTTTTCGAACATATGCTATTTTTTTCTTCTGAATTATCTTTTAATTGCAGATTTTTAATTTATTTTCTCTTAGGTAAGATAGCTTTATATTAGCCTAGATTCCCCTGGAAACAGAACATGAGGGAGAGGACTTCTGTGCTATTTTATTAGTGAAGATAATTCTAGGAGCAGAAGTGATGGATAAGAGTTAACAGAGGAGGAAGTGCCAATACAAAAATGGGTTATTGAGATGGCAACCATTAAGGGTGACCCAGTGCCTAATTTGTTGAGCTACTCCCTAAACAGCCATATGAACTACATCACAGTACTGTTAGTTCTGTAGGAGAGAGAGGGAAGAATTTGTCTAACGGTTTCCATTTTTCATTGGTTAAACGTTAGTACTATAGAGCATCAACTCTCTCACACTTCTGGATTATACATCTGAGAGCTCCCAACAGTTTCCTGTGGCATCCTCTGCCTCAGCATCACTAGGGTAGGAGTGAGAAGTCTATGGTTAAGCCTGGAGAGGAAGCTCTGTCAGGTCATGCCAATGGATGGCATGGGGAGCCTGGAGTAGTTACTATGTAGATGTGTCCATCTGTAACCAGTGGCTACAGACTATCCCTGTGACCTCAGAAACAGAACAAGCCACTGCTTGGCTACTCTGGTCAAAAGGCAAGTGGTCAGATCTGGGGGATGGATGGAACACTGTATATATATGTTTTACAAAGCCACATTTATTTTTAAAAAAACAGCTCTGGAGTTCTGTGTTGATCCTATATGTTCCCTTTTGCAGTGACATGTTTGTTTATTTGGATACATTTGGTATAAATTATTTCACTTTGTAGTTATGCTGTGCTTACGTATGCTATCATGAGATTCTTAAGGCTAACATCTACAGTAGAGAGAAACAGTCACTTCTTTATTATCTTGAAACAAGAGGGAGGATCTCCAGTCCTCATAACTGCATATTACCCTCCCTATGGAGCTTTACCCTGGATGTGGATCTAGGGTTGTGGCTCTTTGGCTTTTCAAGTCTGTCCTTATCCTTTGCCTAATTCTCTCTGGGCAGAGGCTCTGCTTGGACAGTCATCTTTTATGTATCATCTTCTTTTCAAGCCCAGAATCAACATTCTAAAATTAAGAATGATTCTATCATTCAAAGAGTTTGGGGACTATATTTTTTATTTCTCACTATTTGTAATTGATTCTTTTTAATATGTACTTGCTCAAGTTTCAGTTTTACTTTTTTCATATTTTTGTTCTTTATAAATAAGTTATTCCTTCATTTATCTCTTACAGCATACTGAAATGTTTATTTAATCTAGCTTGAATTTATGTTTTATCGTTGAAAAATTTTTGACTTTCTTGGCCTTTTATTTTTTCATCTGGGTTGGCATTTGATTTGCAGACTCATTTTGAGTGGAAGTTTTTGGTGTATTTTTCCCTTGCCTCCTTTCATCTGTGCTCCCTCTTCTTTGTTAAGCAGTTTTTTGATTGTCTTGTTGGTCTTGCAGTCCAAAACCGAGTCTCTCATGCATGATGGAATTCCTACCAACAGGGACATGCCTTTTTCCTTTTACCACCCTCTAGCCTTCCTCTTTGCTTTCTATAAAATTATGTATCCAAACAGTAGGCTAACTACTGATATTCTCCCAGCTTCTTTTCTAGGTAAATGCCCATACCGAACCCCTGATTATGTGGAGCATTTCTATGGTCGTCATTAACCCATGGGAACCAGACTCTTAACAGCCTCTATCTACTTCTACTCTTGGGAAAACAGCAGGCCAAGAATGTCAATCCTCTCTTATCTATGAGGTTTTATCTTGGTTTGAAGCCTGGCTTAGTTGTTTGGATTTTCTTTGTCTTTTCTTAATGTTATGTATCATTGTTACAAATTTGAAGCAGAGCAAAGTTGTCCTAGCGTGACTTGCTTGGTTAAAATCCATAGCTTTAAAGTTCAGTCATTTTTAAAGAGCTAAAGGAGAATGGCTAGTATGAGAGGACCACAATACCCACCATGACAGACTGTGGCTGGAGTAGAAATCTGTAGGGTGCCTTGGTGCATAGTCCTGAGTGCCTCACATTTTTTTATAGCTCATGGTTCAAATGACTATTGAGATTGTTGAAACTGTGGAGGCAGATTTAAAATTCATAGTCACTATATTTCCTTGCCTATATTAAACTGAAGCAAACTAGAAATCTAAAAATGATCTATTTAAAAGCAAATACCATTTTGTACTTTCAAGGCACGCAGGAAGAAAAGCAAAGCCTTGAGAGACATAAGAAAAGATGTGCTAGCTCTGACACATCCTGTCTGGTAACAGTGATCTACCATCTTTTAAGAATTCAAAATGAATGGTTTGTCTAATTAGTTCTCTTCGTTTTCATTTCTTCTGTCCCAGCTGCCTTATTTTTACTCCACCTGTCATATATCATACTTTTGAACCCGTCTTACTTTTGCAAATTTCACCGTCTTATTTTCCTTAATGTGCCTAGAATCTTTTTGATATAATGCTTTATCTTGCATTTCATTATCCTCCCCTTCTCCCGTCTTGTTTCTTAGTTTGGGCACCACTTTTTAATGTATTTTTGTTTAATGATTGATTATTTTAGGCAAGATAAATAGAAAAAGGGGTATTAGGTGAAAATGACACATGTCAGGAGACTTTAAGAATCTATTCTGGATGTAGGTGGTAATTGTGGATATGGTGACACTTTTTTCCTAATCTGAATATCATATTTTCTAGGCTGGATATCTCTTTAATAATTTCTTAAAATATTCAAGCTCTAGGTGGGTAATTAATATAACAGAAGTTTAACTTTTATAAAATGACCATATAGAAAAAGTAGATAGCCAACACATGCTTGTTAATAGTATTAATATATTAATTTTAATAACATGAATTTTAATTTAATATATTACAAATTTTATATATTTATTCAAGAAGTATTTGACTCGGCATACAATAAAAGAAAGATACAAAGAAACCATTGAAATAAGAAACTCCTAGAAGTTATACTCATTCATTTATTCATTGGGCACTTACTAAGTACCTTCCAAGTCCATGGATATAATAATGAAGATGATAGGCCTGGTCTTTGCCCTTAAGAGCTTACAATATATAATGGGGCTGATTAATAGTCATCTACTTTTGTGAAGCGTGGGAAGTGCTCTCATAGGTGATGTGTAGGGAAAGCCTGATTGGAAGAGATGTGGGGGTCAGAAAGTCTTTCTCTTAAGAGCACATAATGCTCAATTTGGTAGTGATCGTATAATTTCTAGAGTACTTGGGAGCTTGACATGTCATAAATAGTAGTATGCAAAAATTTGCATAAACATTATTATAAGATAACAGAAACCAACCAACATAAACTATTAGTAGCCAATGATAGTATGTGTCAGTCATTTCTACTTATCTTAATTTATCACCTGATTTCTTGAAGTAACAGATGAGGTATAAAAATTACTAAAGCATTCTACCTAAACAAAATCATCAGAAAGTCATGGCTTCTAAAAAACAGATGCTCTTTTTAATGTGAAAATTAGATATTTGCTTGAATAGATGAATAAAATATCCAACCTTATTAATTTTTTCATTAATTATAGCTTTAACAATTAAATTGATTTGCATTCCTTTTTAACTTGTTGAATTCCTGATCATTATGACATGAAGGAGAATTTTTTCCTCACTCAAAAAATTATATTGTTGCCATTCTGGTACTTTCCTCCACTTTTTTTCAAAAATCCTTTTACTTTTTCATTTAAAATTCCTAAATATGTTCTGTAATGCTTGTCACACATTAATGTCAGTGACTCTAAGCTATGTTTAAGTTATCCGCTGGCATCTAGTAATTATCCAGAACCATGAAATGCAAGGCAGTGTCTTCTGATGTGTAAAATTTCAATCCTGAAGAGAATTCCTTAATTTAAAACACATCTTTGGACAGTTATCATTTAAACTTTTTATATTTAAAAATTACAGATACTTTCCTTAATTAAAGTTCTCCTTTTGATCCATAGCTTACTAGGATTCCTGTGTCTCAGAACTTATTGTAAATTATTCGCAAGGTGGTATAAATATTAGTAGGGTCATGTCAGGTCATTTTTTAAAAGCTCTTAGATTCTCTAAGCAAAATTTTCCATTGCAGAGAGACACCAGATTCCTCATAAAAGGTGATAAACTGTGTATGTTAAAAGTAGTCATTCAGAGCAAATTATCTCATGTGGGATTTATTTTAGTATTTTGCTTGAACATGTATTCCTTCTACATAATGAAAGAACACTAGAATAACTGTTTTGTCATGAGACTTAAGCTAAATTTTATTTTCAGTCCTGCTTTGAACACACATTAGAAAACTCAAACACCCAAACTTGAGAATTGTGTTGGTATCAGAGAATGTGAATTATGATACCTTTTTTATCACTCATACACTAGGAATTCTATTTTTTAAATGATATCCTGCCAGCTTTTTCACAATCCATTAATTCCTGGATCAACATCAGAAGGAATGTCAGAGCAGAGTGAAATTCTTGTAAGACACAGATGTCAGGATCAAAAGTCAGAGACATTCTCAGAGCAGCAGGGAAGCAAGCTTGTTAGACTTTAATCGGAACAATTAGTATCTGCCATGTGACAGTCTCGATGCCCTGCCTTATATTTCTGTTAAGTTCCAGGCATGCTGAAAGACAAAGTCCTCTTCCAAGTTTAATGGAAAATTTTACGAGCTTTTGGTCTGATTATTTTTGGCTAGGATTCTTAAGTTTTGTTGATCCTCTCCACATTTCCTTAAATGGTAAATTATTGATACACTTAGACAAACTAGGTTCCAGCTTATTATGGAGACAAATTTCATCTTCTCTGAGTGCCCGTAATGCAAGGTGACTTGCTTTATGGATGTTTGTGATCATTAGTACTCAGGAGACTTTTCCATCTCCTTTATAATATCTCACAGAGTGAGAGCTTTTACAGTCTGGTCCCAGACTGCTATACTGAGATGCTCAATAAATGTGAATCACTGATGAAGGAAAAAGAAATTAAAATTGGATGGTCAGATTTTAGTTAAAGAACTTCTTTGAAATCAGTTATTATATTTTGCTTGTGTCCTCATTAAACCAAAGTAGCCTTCTTTGAATAACAAATATCAGTCAACCAGTTATTTTCATTACATGTTGTCAATAAACTGATTTGATTCATTTATTTTTTTTCAGTAATAAGTTGCTTTGATTTTCCTAGTCATCTCTTTTGTAAAAGATTTATAACAACAATATATTTAGAGGTCAGCTTTGGAGACAACCTCAAACATCAGGAACTATAAGTTAAAAAACACATTTCTGGCAAGGAGGAATTGTTGTTGGGGGGTGAGCAGTAATGAAAGTAATTGAGAAAACTCACACACCAAAATTATCCCTGCTGTGATAGGACTGATCAGTTCACTATCAATGGAAAAGAGCCACTCTAATTGGCTAGTGATAACTTAAAAAAAAGCCATAGTATGAATTAAAGAATAGAGAAGGAGAATAAAGAGGAGGCTGAGAACATGGGGCAGGAATCTTTAGTGACAAGGCTGGTAGGTAGTGGACACTTTAGTGCTGAGTGCCCCCTAATAAAGATGTTGTATTTTGATGTGACTTGTTGATATTTTCTCAATATTATTCAAAGTGTGAAAAAAAGAGATTCTAAAATTCATGTTTTTATTGTTTTATAACATTTGCTAGCTGAAAATTGCCTTTAAGCAACTCCCCTGATTATCCCTTCCAACTAAAATTGTAGCATTACACATTTTTAATGTAGAGTTATACAACTACCATTGAGACAATCTTATAGTTGAGTGAAAGAAACACTAGGTAAAACTGTAATGGAAGAGTGGGCGGTGATTAACTTCATGATAACCTTTACATATATTCTTTAGCAGTAGAGGCAGATTACTGCATGTCTTTCATGTGTGGGGAATAATAACATGGCCTCTCAGTAATATGTAAGGGCCTGAGTACTGTTCATTTGGTGATGATGATGGCAGTAAACTCACAACTGTATACTTCATCAAACACTTGCATATATATTGTATCAATTAGTTCTCCTAACAACAGGAAGTAAGCATTATTCAGTGTTAGAGATGGTAAAATAGGCTCCACGTATTAAAGTAGTTAAGTATTCAAGGCCACTTAACCAGTAAGTGCTAGGGGCCAGTACTGAACTCCATACCCTGTCCTTTGCATCACTTCCTTAGATAGTCTAGGTGTGGCAGAATGACAAAAATACAACCAAAGATTTATATCCCATCAATAATTAAATAATTATTGATTAAATAGTTAATGGTAAGATTAAATGGAGATTAAAATTATGGAAAGATTAAATAAATAATATTACATGCATAGAGTGGAATTGCACAGCCATTAAAATAATAATTTATGGAATTATTTAGAGAAGACTCACATCTAACATTAACTAAAAAGTAAAGTTACAGAACAGTAAAAAAAATTTGGTTTCAGTTATATACATAAATTTTTATGTGTAAAGGAAAATACTCAAGTTGTGCAACAATGGGACTAAATTTTTTTCTTATACTTTTCTATGTTTTCTAAATTGTAAATTTCCTGTGTGTTCAATCAAAATGAGCATGTAATCAGGAAAACTTACCCACATAATAGTTATTTAAATAAATTTGTATTGGTTGAGTTGTGTCATGAGTCATTCTGGTAGAGAATTTATTGCTAAATCATGGCTGAACGATTCCCCTGCCAATTACAAATGTATTTCCAATGTACTAACTAGTGTGGTACAGCAAGAGACAATCTTTTTTTTTTTCAGTTGAAAATGTTTACATCTCTTTTTTTTTTAATTCAGGTATATTGATATACAGTCTTATGAAGGTTTCACATGAGCAGCATTGTGGTTTCAACATTCACCCATATTATCAAGTCCTCCCTGAACACCCCATTGCAGTCACTGTCCATCAGCGTAGTAGTAAGATGCTATAGAGGCACTACTTGTCTTCAGCAACAGACAATCTTATCAACATTGAATCAAAGGCAAGGATCTGGATTCCTGAAAAAAATTACCAATCATTACATTATAGAACTTTAGCCTTTGAAGGTTTTTTTTTTATAGCTAAATGACTGCAGTGGTTCTAGAACCAAGGGCATCTAAGGTATTTATTTTCCTACCCTTCTCACTGGTTCTGTGAAAGACAGAGCTTGAAGTTTTCCCCTTAATATTATGATCAAGAGCGGGCCCAAGCAGGCCTGAATCTGAACTCCTGTTCCATTCGGTTTCACTGTCTTCCATCATTGACTTGCTACATGTGCCCGGTTAAGAATTAGCATGAGAGCTTTCTCAAAATATATTTTCTTTGTCCTGTGACCATAAATTTAGGAAAAACATTTCAATTCACAGGACCTTGGTGGCATCAAGTAAGTGACTCTTTCCATTGAGTAAGCATGGTCAGCAGAGTGAAGTATTCCCCTAGCTGTGTCCCAAAAAGGGCCAGTGAATGGTTTTCAGTGCCTGGTATGATAGCTCTTTCTGGAGGGTGAGACCATTAGATGGCAATAGGGTATTTACCTGGTGCCCTGCCGTCTATCATTTTTCCAAGAGTAAGGAGTTAATCACTTCATTAGTCATACTTGTTGGACACTTGTTCTCTGTGAACCCTGCACAAGAACAATTTATAAGAAGAATTAAAAAAATAGAAATCACAGTGTGTGCCCTGGAAAGGCTTAGAACTCAGGGAAGTGAGCCAGATACTGATAGGAGAGCACATACATCACAATATATGAACAAACAGAAACTGATGTAGTACAAGATGCATTATTGTTGAGAAATCAGCACAAAAGCATAGTTTGCCTATATTACCCAAACTGTACAGAAAAGAAAAAAAGTTTCATTTGTATGTTTCCTGCACAGGGGAGGGAACTTTTATATTTGCCTTTTGAGTACTACTGTACCTGACCCAATGCTTAGCACATGGTGAGAACTCCACAGATGTGTGTATAATGAATGACTTAATGAATGTTTTTGCCCTAGTAAAAATTTTATACCTTTTAAATCTGTTAATCTACAAGTTCTCCCTCTTCCTTTGTTTTTTCCCCCTTTCAATTTTAGTTCATTTGATCTGTAGAATTTTCTACAGTCTAGATTTTGTGTTTTTTTTAGCAAAAAAGAATTAGCATTTTCAGGGTGTATTTCAACCTGTTTCTCAGTTCTCTGTATTTCTTGTAAATTGGTTATAGATCCAGAGACTTTATTAAAGTCAGGTTCTAATTTTTTGACAAAATTGTAGGTAGCAGTGTGTTCATTCATGAGGAGGCATGAATGTCTGATCGTCTCTCTCTTCGTGATAGCAGGAACTATTGGTGCTCAATGATCAGATCCATTAATTCATTAGGTTTTGCAAAATGGGTGCAGAAATTTCTTTGTTATTTAATGATTAGTGTGATTTGACATAGAGACACTTCTCCTCTACTACTATTTGGTTACCCAGTGATGAAGGAAGATGAACTCTCAATTCTTTCTCCTGATTTACCCATTTTTGTTGATTTAGTTTTCTATCATCTTCCAAAGATGACCAATAAAGTTCTTTTTTATCACTATAAGCTTATTTATTGAAACATGTTTGATATATTTCATTCCATTTCAGTTGTCTTTATTGAAACTCAAATAGCCCCATTTCTGACCAGTTTGATTTATGCTCAGGGATTAATCAGGGACTCTGATTTTTAAAAGAAGCCATAGTAACTATGCAAGAAAAAAAGTTTACAACCGATACATTAAACTTTCTAACAAATAGTCAAATTATTATCTGACATCTAATGCCTAGACACATGCCTTTGCATCATTGCAATGAAGGAATGCACATTTGGAGGGAATCTTCATATATTACTAAACATCATGCATTTATTATGTATGACTAATTTACTTTTTTCATTTAAATTTTAAATTATTTTTTCTCCTTTTATAAATTGAATATAACCTATATATGTTAAAGGGCACATATCATAAGTATATAGCTTTCTGAAATTTTAAAGAAGTTATTCATGCCTGTAGCCACCATCTAAACTAAGATACAGAACATTTCTAGCAGACCAGAAGGTTTCTTCTTATATCATCTATTAATAGTTCCCTGAGGTAACCACTATTCTGATCTTTATCATCATTAATTTGTTTTTCCTGTTTTTAATTTTATATAAATGGAATCATACAGTATACACTCTTTGGGGCCTGGCTTCTTTTTTGCAACTTAACATCTGTGATGTTCATACATGTTGCTTTATTATTTTACATTGCTGTGGAGCAGCCATTATAAGCTACACCATAATTTATCCATTCTTCTGTTAATAGAAATGTGGATTCTTTCCAGTTAGTGTTCTACTATTATAAATAATGATATATGTTCTTCTACATATATCTTTTGGTGGATATATTTACTCACTCCTGTTGGATATGTATATCTTGGAGTGGAATTTCTGGGACATGGGGTATACATTTAGCTTTAATAGATAGTGACAAGGAATTTTCGAAAGTGGCTGAGCAAATTCATATTCCTACTAGGAGTGTGGGGGGGTTGCAGTTATTCTATATCTTCAACAACACTTGGTATGGTCAGTCTTTTTAATTTTAGCCATTCTGGCGAGTGTGTTAGTTATATTGTGATTTTCTGGTCATTGTTAATACTCCACATCCATGTACTACAGTTTCTTAGGTATTACCATATTGTTGGGTATTGGGATTCATTTCCTTTAACAACTATTTATCAAGTGCCTACTATGTGCTAGGGACTATTCTAGTTGCTAGAGATATAGCAGTAAACAAAACCATTATGTTAACAGGAATATATTTGTAAATATTTGACCTTTGGTATATACCAAAGAATAAAGCCTTATCGCTCTTTTTATACATTTCCAGATTTTTTAAGAAGGTTTTGAATAAGAAGTTTGAAAATCTATAGGATAAAGCAGTGTAGGTTTTCTCTCCTGGTATCTGACCTGAATATTAGTAGACTAGCATCTGCCACTGATCACTCTTTGATTCTAGGCGTGTTTTTGCTTTCAGGTTCAGTTTTTTGCACCTATAAATAAAAAGGTTGAACAGGATAACTTGAGGTCTAGTTCAGCCAAGATTCTGCTTCACTGATTGGTCAGAATTCACCAATGTGGGCTTGGACCTCTACAGTCACCTTTGGGGCCTTAGACTCTGATAAGCTAGGTGCTCAGAATTATTCTCTAGGGCAGCTATTCAATCACATTTGTAGTATTTCTGTCATTATGTATTAATAGTGCCATATAATTATTTTCTTGTTTTAGGTATGTTGGCCAGGAATGTTAAAAGGGCCTCTGTTAAAAGATTATAGTAAAAGGATTTAGTGAACAAAATGTAGCCATTGTTAACAAAATATATATTTAAAAAAAGAGCAATGACATAATTTTCTAAATTCCTATTAGTCTTCATATTTTACTTCTTTTTCTTAGGCCTAGAAAGGTATTCAGTGACAAACAGACAAGGCTCCACCCTCAGGGTCTATGGTCAATTTTTATTGATCAGAGGCTTAGAAACCCTATCATTCTGGTATTACAACCCAAAATTTGAATAGCACTTTCACTTTCAAAATATATGGGGTCATGTTGTATCACTTACTTGTGACCCAAACACTTAGATGTAGCATTCCCTCACCTTGTTTAATGCTTTGATTCTACTCAGTGGAGCCCATGACCCTGAGATATATTGAGCAGCTAGAAAATTTCACGCCCCTTAACCTTGTTTATGGAATACTCAATATAGCTTTCTGTTCATATTTTCCAGCCATCAAAACTTCTTCACAAACACTTCTGAATCTCTGGCAGGATTTCAAAATTACCCTTGGAGGCTCAGATATAGCATTTTATTGTCTAGTTTGAGGTGCTTACTGGGGTGGAAATGAGTATGCCAGAATATGACAGAGTTTTGGTACAAATGGGATTGTTCTTTGTATCCTCTCTCTTGATGCTGTAACTGGCTGTGAAAACTAATAAAATGACCCATGGCAGGAGGAGGAACTTTTGGAATTCCACAACCATATAGTAGAAAGGTAGTAGAGAGATCAGAGGATCCATCACCTGACAAATATTCATGCATGCATTCATTCAATAAATATTTAATGGTAACTGAGTGTGTACTAGGTATACCTCATTTTATTGCACTTTGCTTTATTGCACTTGTCAGATATTGTGTTTTATATCAATTGAAGGTTTGTGGCAGCCCTGTATCAAGCAAGACTGTTGGTGCCATTTTTCAGTAGCATTTGCACACTTCATGTCTCTGTGTCACATTTTGGTAATTCTTGCAATATTTCAAACTTTTGCATTATATTTGTTATGGTGAGCTGTGGTCAGTGATTACAACTCACTGAAAGCTTGGGTGATTGTTAGCATCTTTTAGCAATATAGTACTTTTAATTAAAGTACAAACCTTATTGTATATGCTATTGCACATTTAACAGACTACAGTATAATGTAAACATAATTTTCGTATGTACTAGACTTTTTTTGTGCCTTTGAGATGATGTTTAGATCCTTTCCATGGCCTTGGATAGGTTAGTTCTATGAAGACCTTATTTTATTGCTTCTCATATTTCCTTCAATGAAGAAAATTATTTCTCATTTTTCCTTGGGTAGTAAAAATATTATCATGTACCACACTGGATTGTAGCACAGCCTTTGGGAACCACTGCTACAAGGCAGAGCCAGCCAAATGTATATGTATTTGATGTCCAAAATGGGAAAGATCAGATGAGTACCTGTTTATTTGGTCTACATGACACCCAATGTCAAGGTGTTTGGGCATTATGATGATATAGCCATTGGACATGGACATACTGAAAATACAATATTTGGCTTTTGGACTCATTTCATCAATATCATCTTAGAATTATATATTCTCTGTCAAGTTATTTCTTTTTCATCTGTCCTTCTGTTTTGAACTTAAGCTCCATGAGAGCAGAGGCTTTGTCTTATTAGCTATGACATTTCCGGTCCCTAGAACCATGGTTCACTCATAGTATGCACCAAAAAAATTCATTCTTACTGAATAAATAAATGAATGAGTAAACGAATGATATAGGCTTATTGTTATTGCATGGATATGTGTTTCTAATAGGTTGAGGCCTGAAAATGCCATGATGGAGTAGGAAAAATGGATTTGGAGCAGGAAGTCCATTTTCTATCTCTGTGATCATGGACATGTCTTGTTACCTGTTTGGTTTTTTCTGCCTATTTTCTATTAACTGGAGAGAATATGCTTAACTTACAGGGCTGACATGAGATTAAATGAGGTACTAAAAATACAAGAGCTATGTAAATTATGATTATATGAAGCATAATCATTCCAAATGGGTTAGTTAGTCTTTACTAATGCTTCCCTCTACTTGAAATGGTTAGTACAACTAAAATGGGCCACTATTTGTATCAGGAATGGATTCCTATTCCTTTGATAGTGTAAGTGATAGATGATTAGTGTTTAGAGGAATCCTAGATTGTGTACTGGAGTTTTTTTAACCAACTCTGAAGGACACAAACTGCACATTTTGGTTTCCTGACTAGAGTGCAACTTCAATTTGTTACAAAAGAGTCACCTTTGTTTAGTGCTGCTATATGAAGTTCATGACCTTCATCCAGGAAACTTTTATTTCTTTTTGATCTTATAATAAAGAAACACTTGTCAGTGTATATTTTTAACCTTATATAATCATTTTTTCATGAGGTTCTGATGAACGTTTTTGCTTATTTATTTTGACACATACAGGCATACCTCAGAGATATAGCAAGGTTTAGTTCCAGACCACCACAATAAAACAAGTATTGCAATAAAGCCAGTTAAATATTTTGGTTCCCAAATGCATATAAAAGTTATGTTTTCACTCTATGTAGTGTACTAAGTGTGCAATAGCATTGTGTCTAAAAAGTCAATGTCCATACCTTAACGTAAAAATATTTTATTGCTAAAAAGTGCTAACCATCATCTGAGCTTTCAGCACATCGTAATCTTTTTGCTGGTGGAAGGTCTAGCCTCAGTGTTGATGGCTGCTAACTGATCAGTATGGTGGCTGCTGAAGGTTGGAGTGGCTGTGGCAATGTCTTCTTAAGACAGCGAAGAAGTTTGCCACATTGATTCTTCCTTTCACAAACAGTTTCTCTGCAGCATACAAAGCTGTTTGACACCTGCCACTCCTTTATCCGCTAAACGTATGCAGTATTCTACATCCTTTGCTGTTATTTCAATAATCTGCACATCTTCACCAGGAGTACATTGTTTCTGAAGAAACTGCTTTCTTTGCTCATCTATCAGAAGCAACTCCTCATCCATTCAAGTTTTGTCATGAGATGCAACCATTCAGTTGCTTCTTTAGGCTCCACTCCTAACTCTAGTTCTTTTGCTATTTCCACCACATCTGCAGTGACTTCCTCCACTGAAGTCTTTATCTCCTTCAAAGTCATCCATGAGGTTTAGAATCAACTGCCAAACTTCCTGTGATGTTGATATTTTGTCATGAATCACAAATGTTCTTAATGTCATCTAGAATGGTGATCCTTTTCCATAGTTTTCAACTTACTTTGCCCAGGTCCTTCAGAGGAATCACTGTCTCTGGCAGCTTTAGCCTTATGAAATGTATTTCCTAAATAGTAGGACTTGAAAATTGGCACTCCTTGATCCATGGGCTGTGAAATGGATGTTGTGTTAGCAGGTGTGAAAACAAAATTAATCTCACTGTATCCATCAGAGCTCTTGTGTGGCCAGGTGCATTGTCATGAGCAGTAATATTTTGAAATGAATCGTTTTTGCTCAGGAACAGGTATCAACAGGGGGTTTAAAATATTCAGTAAAATATGTTGAAAACAGATGTGCTGTCATCCAGGCTTTGTTGTTTCCCCGTTTGGAGAGCACAGGCAGAGTAGATTTAACATAATTCTTAAGGGCCTTAGGATTTTTGGAATGGTAAATAATCCTTGGCTTTAGCTTAAAGTCCCCAGCTACATTAGCCTTAACAAGAGAGTCAGCCTGTCCTTGGAAGCTTTGAAACCAGGCATTGACGTCTCTCTAGCTAGGAAAGTCTTAGATGATACCTTCTTCTAATAGAAGGCTGTTTTGTTTACATTGAAAATCTGTTGTTCAGTGTAGCCACCTTCATTAATGATTTTAACTAAATCTGGATAACTTAAAACAGTTTCTCCATTAGCACTTGCTGCTTCCCCTTGCACCTTTATGCAAGGTGATGGCTTCTGGCCTTAAACCTGGAGTTTGGAGATGGCTTCTTTCCTTAAACCTCATGAACCAACCTCTGCTAGCTTCAAAATGTGCTTCTGCAGCCTCCTCGTGTCTCTCAGCCTTGATAGAAGAATGGAAGAGAGTCAGGGCCTTGCTCTGGATTAGCCTATAGCTTAAGGGAGTGTCATGGCTGGTTGGATCTTCCATCCAGACCATCAAAACTTTCTCCTTTTCAGCAGTAAGGCAGTTTGCTTTCCTATCATTTATGTGTTCACTATAGTAAAAGTTTTAGTTTCTTTCGAGAACTTTTTCTTTGCATTCACAACTTCACTGTTTGACACAGGAGGCCTATCTTTCAGCCTATCTCAGATCTTGACATGCCTTCCCCACTAAGCTTAATCATTTCTAGCTTTTGATTTAAAATGAGAGACATATGACTATTCCTTTCACTTGAACACCTAGAGGCCATCTGGGGTTTATTAACTGGCCCAATTTCAATAGTTTGTGTCTTATGAAATAGGGAGAACCAAGAAGAGAGGGAAATGGGGAGCAGCCAGTCAGTGGAGCAGTCAAAACACATGGAACATTTATCAATTAATTTCACCATCTTATACGGGCACAGTTTGCGGTATCCCACAACACGCACAATAGTAATATCAAAGATCTCTGAACAAAGATCACTATAACAAATATAATAATAATGAAAAAGTTTGAAATATTGTGAGAATTACTGAAAGGTGACACAGAGACATGAGTGAGTAAATACATTTGGAAAAATGGCATCACTAGATATTCTTGATGCAGGGTTGCAATAGACCTTTAATTTGTAAAAAATGGAATAAACGAGAAGTGCAATAAAGTGAACCACAATAAAATAAGGGATCCCTGTAATTATGTCCACTTTCTTTGACCTGCTCTTAGGAGAAGGTTTTGACTAGGAGCTTCTAATGATTTCTTTTTCCCATTCTTGCCAACAGTTTCTAGTCATTACTCTTTCCATTCCTTTCCAATTCATTAATCAGTCACACATATTTTTTAAAAGCAGCTGTTTACCAGGTACTATGCTGGTCCTTGAAGACACAGCAGTCAACAATACAGATTTATTCCTATTGAATTTTTGGTTGCTTTTGTAGTCAGATTGGCATGCACAGTTGTTTTTACTCATTCAAAAAATATTTATTAAGCAAGTAAGTCTCTTGCCTGAAGGTTTCAGCCCCAGGCAAGTTCAGTTCACTATGGATTCAGTGAGACCAAGAAATGACAATGGAACGTTCTTGGGTGAAAGGGTTTATACCTGGCTTTATTCTCTCAGCAGTAGGTCAAGCACTAGAATCATGTCTGCATCCAGAAGTCCCCAGGCCTGTAATCCACCTCCATCTCTGCCTTTGCTCAGAGCACTGAGCAGAGCCCCTTATATAGTAAAACCGTCAATAATAGCTTATTGCTTCTGGGTGTGGAAGCATTAGCCTAGCAGTAGGCCAGTTACATCATCAAGTAGTTTAGGGTCAGGTGAGGATCCTGGCCATAGGAACTTCCCTTTCCCCACCGTAAGGCACTTGTTCAAAGCCTTAGTGAACAAGGCAGATAAAGTATCTGTCCTCAAATTCTGAACTTTTATATTCTGTGTATGTTGAGGTGAGGGGACTACAGCTCAGGGAGGCTGGTGATAGGAAATAGACATAAAAACAGAGTTAGACAAGAAAATACTAGGAATTGAGTGAAAATAGCATCACTGCTTTACTCTGGCTCCCCTAGAAGAGCTTGAGATAAAAGCTTGCATAAAAATGGTTTATTAAGGGTATAATACCAGGGAAGTGAGAGTCAAGAGAAAAAGGAAAAAGGGGCAGAGAAAGAGGGAAAGCTAATTCCAGGGGGCGCATTATCAGACTGGCCACAGGTTTCCAACAGAGTCTGATATTTGTCTTGTAGGATGTTTTCAGAAGGCTGCATAAAGTTTTGCCTTTCAGAACAGGAAGAGTAAGGCTGAGCAACAGATCTGCTGTTTCCTTGCCATCTCCAGTCTCTGCTAACTATCCTGCAAGTTCCTCTGAGAAGCCCTTGGCAAAGCCACACCCAGAATCTAGGCAGGCATGGTGGCCTCTCCCTGTTATTTGGCACTGTCTGTGGGGCTTGTTGATCTCTAAAGGCTACCATGGTGGCAGTGGTCAGGGTTTTATTACTGAAGGCACTGTAATGATTGGTCATTAGGGCCATTCTGGCAGGGAGGCAAGGCTAGGGGCTGACCCACAGTGACTAGGGACAGAGATACATGGGCCTGTTATTGGAGCATAAACTGGACCCACTAAAGTTATGCAGGAAGTGACTGGTTGGCTGATCAAGGAGGGGGCTCTCTGAAGAGGTGGCATTTAAGCCAAGAACTGAGGGACAAGGATAATGTAGCCCTCTGTAGGAATAAGGAACAGCTGGTGCAAAAGACCCTAGGTAGAATGAGAATGGAGTGTTTGGGGAGGAACAAGAAGGAAAGTTTGGCTGGGTAATGCCAGAGCCTGCCGGTAGGAGTTGAACAGTACCTGAATGGGGGGGCGAAGGTTGTATATACAAAGGTCACAGGAGGGCAGTATGTCGGTGCAGAAAGCCAAAATGCTTTATTTCTCTTTGGTATATATGCAGTCTTGTTATGAAACTATCCAAAGTATATTGGCATTACAACAAAGACACTACCTTATCATACAGAGAGTTATTTTCTTAATCAAGTTCCCCGTTCCCAGGACCAAGGAATGGTTACTCTGTTCCCAGACATTCATGTGTCAAAACAACTTGTTCAAGGACAAAAGTTGCAGGATAAACAAGTTCTCTCTACAAAATGGAGGAAGTTCACAACATGGCTTCACTTATGTCAAGCAGTAGCCAAACACGGCTCCCCACATCTGGAATGGCTGCTGAACTTAAGACGGTCGTGCTTATGCTCTCATGGCTCTCCACAGGGTGAGTAAGGGCAAGAACGGAGGGGGATGAGCACTTGAAACAGGCAGGGGCTGGGGCGTGTGAGGCCGGTAGACTCACTGGAGGAGTTGGGATTTTATTGTAAGTGTGCTAGAAAGTTTTTGGTGCATCTTAAGCAGAGGAGTTAAATGAGCTGATTTATTTTTGGAGATCTCCCTGGCCTCTCTGGGGAAAATGGATATAGGCATGAAAGCAGGGAGGCCAGTGAGGAGGTATTTGATAGCATCATCCAAACAAGAAAATGAAGGGCATTTTAGCACCAGTTTGCTCTATCCATAGTTGTTGTTTGGCTTAAAATGTTTGATATAATTATTGAAATGAACAATGATATTGGTGCTTGTCCCTTAAAGCTTCAGGTTGAGTATACTGACAACCTTGGATTACCGAGTAAACATCCAAGCTCCTCCAAGGTGATCTGTTTTTGAAATAACTGGTCTTTTGAGTGGCAACTCTATCGTCTTCAATCCATAAACCCAGCCAAGCTCCTTTCCCTTTGACAACCAACAAAAGTTGGTGTGGAACATAACTTGTGATTAGCATCCAAATCTTAAAGCAAAGCAGATAACCAGGTTTTGACATATTGTTATTTTATTTTCCACACAATTGACTGCCCTGACAACAAGTCTAAAACCTTCTTGAATATTGTTGGGTAGAGTTTTGGAAACTAATGCTTGGTGGTGAATGATACAGAACATTAAAAAAAAAAGGGAATATTTGTCTACTGATTCTCATTATACATCTCGATTATGAATTCAGCACTGTTATTTGTTTCATAGAGACTGTATTAATCAGTTGGTCGATAACCAATCCTTAAGAAAAGGATTTTTGTTATAACCCCAATAAATTTTGTTATAACCTCAGAGTCAGCTGCTATTGTGGTAGTGTCTCTGCCTTGATAAAATGTTCTGGTTTCTTTAGCCATGAAACAAATCTAAGTATAATTTATTTTTAACACATATAACAGCTAAGAAGAGTTATGAACTTTAACAAAACTTAAAATTTGATAACTTTATCCATCAAATAGCTATCTAGAACCATTTGTCCCCTCTTTTTTTCTCATTTATTTTCTATTTATTTTTTCTGTTTTTCTCTTTGAATAAACACAAATAGGCAAGGATTTTTGAGAATTTCTCCAGTGATGGGAGTTCTTTATAATCCTTGTGATTCAAAAGGCTATTTCACACAAGAAGTTCACTTTTGTGGCTATATACTGATAATAAATTTCAAAGCTTTCTAAACTGGCATGGCACAGAAAATCACATTTCGAGGAGTTAAAAAAATCCCAAATGTATTTTTTAAAAATAGCATCTATGAAATTTTGAATAAAATCATACTCAAATTAATAAGACCACATAATGCCATTTCAAAGCATATTTATACAGACAGCACATTAATGACATTGGATCTTCCTTTGAAGAATATGTGCATCCTGACTTATGAAAGCTTGGTCAGATTTTCTTTTTTTGTCTACCACCTGCAACTATCTAAAAAGGTGTGTGTGTGTTTAAAAAAGTGTGGGAAATTTAATAGGTTTGATTATAGTAATTCCATATATTGGAAAAGGCTAAGGCAGTTGTTGCAAAGTGAGGCTATTCCAGGTATCTAGTCAAGCCTGTTCTCCAGTAAGCTAAATTTTTGTTTATTTCATATATGTCTACTTTAGTGGCTTACTGACTGCCAACTGACATGGTGTCTGAAGACAGATTGGAAATGCTCTGATTTGTATAACCCAGAGATAAACTTTAATTCAATGAAGTGGAGGATGTTACAAATAAGTGTGGGGAGAGTTTGAAATTCCCTTTTGAGTATTTGCATTAAGCAAAGAATCAGCCTTGATTTTTACATACTCATCTTAAAATGTGAAACTCTTATTTTATCAGATGCAGTGTAAATACTATCCCTAATTTTACTGCACCTGTGTGAATAAGCACCAGGTGATATAATGTCATATACTAAATTAATTATTGGGTGCACTCCAAATTCTTCCTTACTTCATTGTCTTCATAACTCTTTTAACAAAGTACATTTACTTTATGTAGTTATTGTAAAAACAAAATATTTTTTACACATATAAAATTATAATATGATTTTAAGAGTAAATCAGCCCCTATCCTACAGGCATTGGTATGTAATCTTCCTGGTCACTTGTTTTTGCCTTTGAGAACTGAGCAGTGTTGAAAGTTGGATTGATTATTTCTCAAGTCCCTTCCAGTTCTTAAGAGTCTATGGTTCTCTTTATATGAGCATCATTTCCTTGCAATTTTATCATTTGTTATTAGTATGTACAATTGTGAAGTCCTTTTTTGTAACTACTAGTTCATAGACTTCTTTATATTGATGTCAGTAAGTAGGTAATAATGTGGATGGAAAATTGTCAACTTAATTTCACTGATTTACCAATAAATGGCATTTCATAAGAAGAAAACAAATCCTACCATTTGCAACAACATGGATGGAGCTAGAGGGTATTATTCCCAGTGAAAAAAGCCAGGTGGAGAAAGACAAGTACCAAATGATTTCACTCATTCATGGAGTATAACAACAAAGGAAAACTTAACGAACAAGACAACAACAGACTCACAGACTTCAAGAAGGGGCTAGCAGTTACCAAAGGGAAGGGGTTAGGGAGGTAGAAGGGGATTAAGAGGCATTATAATTAGCACTCACAATATGGGTAGGTCACGGGGAAAGAGGTATAGCACAGAGAAGACAAGTAATGATTCTATAGCATCTTACTATGCCAATGGGGAGTGACTGCAGTGGGGTGGGGGGTATTTAATAATATGGGTGAATGTTGAAACCACAGTGTTGCTCATGTGAAACCTTCACAAGATTGTATATCAATGATTCCTTAATTTAAAAAAAGTGAAAAACAATAAAATAAATAAATAAATATAAGGCGTTTCCAGTAAATATCTTTAGTTCTTTTACAAATTAATATATAACTCCTGGTGTATATACTTATAATTAAAATAATCTTAGAATTCTTATAGTGAAGCTAGTTATTTTTTCAGAAGGTATTTGGAAGGAAAAATCTGGTTGAAAGATATTAGATATATAATCTTGTATCTGAAGTTTAGTTATAAGGAAAATATGTAAATTAAAAAAAGAAGCATAATGAGATCTATAATTATATATGCATATCTCAGCTATTTTGCTTATTATATATGATGGAAATCTGTCACTCTGACCATGAAGTTTTTCTCTCAGTCACTTGTTCTCTCTTTTATCAGTTATTCTTTCTTAAGGTACTATATAAAGTGAAATATGACAAATGAATTTCTCACAGAAGAATAAATCTTTTGAGAGATCATGAGTCTTTCAACTGTATATATCTAGAATGATTATTAGTTGAAATATCTATAAACTTACCTCAAAGGACTACAGTTTATCAGTACTATACTTACTGAACTTCTTTGAATGAAAGGAAACTTTTCCAAAAACCATCATTCATTTAAACTAGATTTTCGTAGTCCCTAATGCTCCTTGTCAAATATTTCAAGCTCTCTGCCTTCCAGATATCATATGGTTACGGCAGGAAGCCCCTCAAGATTAGTTGAGCCATGTAACTAGTTCTGGCCAGTAAGTGGTAAATGGAAATAATGTTTGGATCATTTGATTACCTGTTTGAGACCCTTCAGAACCTTCTTCCTATTGCCACTCTGACTGCTGAGGATAATGGGACTGCTCCATCATTTTGGGTGCTGAAGTAAAGAGACATGTCTAGTCAACCTGTGATAGACATATAGGTTGAGAAAAAAATAAGTCTTAATGTTATAAATGAAGGATTAGCAAACTACAGCCTATGGGCCAATTCCAACCTACAACCTGCTTTTGTAAATAAAGTTTTACACACAGCCACGTTCACTTGTTTATGTATTGTCTGTGGCTACATTCTTGCTACAACACCAGAATTGAGTAGTTGCAACAGAAACTCTATGGCTAGCAAAATTGAAAACATTTATTATCTAACTCTTTAAAGAAAAAGTTTACCTACTCCTATTACAGGGATGGTTCCAGTGGTCTTTTCTCTTTGGTCAATACTGTAAAGATTCAGTGTAGAACTGTGATATCAGGATTCTGATTTTCCTACCCTAGCTTATCTAAGACCAAACTATTGAAGCTTTGATCTCAATAACCTCTTGTGACTAAACAAATAAATACAAAGTAGGCAGCAAAAATCTTTGATCCTGAAGTGCAATGTCTTTAAGGAATATAGTGCTGTTCTGTTGTTGAGGTGGCTGGATGAAACATCTGATTATATGGTATAAAAGGTAAATTTGTTATTGTTCTTGTTTCCAAATGATTAGAATTTGAAATGTTTTATTTGAGGAATATTATTAAAAAATATATAGGTTTTGCCGAAAGGATTGGAAAACAAAAGGTCCAAATGTCCTAACTAAATCTCCAAGTAGTGATAACTTTGGCCATTATTACCTACCTACTCTCCACCCACCACCACCCACCCCTGTTCTGGGAGTCCTAAGCATCAACACGAAGTGTTCCATATATTCCTTTCTGGGACTTAACTTATGCTGCTTTCTTGAAGGGAAGGTAAGAAACTTCTTAACACAAATCTTTGTCTCTCCAAGGCCCAGTTTGATTGTAATCTCTTGCTTAAAATCCTCCCTTATTTCTCCCATCTATAAACGTCTGCAGTATTTATTTATGTATCTATATGGCAAGCACAGATTTCCTCCTGTATTTTTGCTTTGTTTATATGCATGCTTCCTCTCCCTAAACACCACAAACTCCTGAGGGCAAAACTCATTTTTTATAATTCAGCCTCTAGCACAGTATCTTTCAAATGGTCATAAATATTTATTGAATGAATGAATGAATAACTCAACTGCCCTTTTCCATGTGTAGTAACAAAGAGAGAAATTGGACAAAGAGAATGTGAGTCATTCTCTCACCTGGTTCTCTGCCTTGTAGACCACAGAGCCCAAGGTAGGGGCTTTCCTCTGAATAGGTACTTAATTTTATTTGAACTGCCACTTTATATTATTTCACTTATTATGCTAATCTGAATCTACATTCTCAGCCTCCCCACCGTCATTCCTATGCTCATTTTATTCTTTTAATACTCATTCTTAATTATTTCATTGCCTTTATCCAATCGATAATAATTAACATTTATTAAATGCTTATTATATGGCAGGAACTGTTGTTTTATATGTGTGCATATATGTATATTCTCATTTAATCCTTACAACAACCTTATAAGTAGGTAGTATTCTTAATTCTTTCTCACAAGTGAGAAAACTGATGTTAAGCAACTTCATCCAGTAATATTACTACATAACTGAAAAGTGTAGGAGCTGGGTGAGTAACTCAGACCACTCTTCCTAATTTGTAGCTTCTTCTCAATGGATTTCCCTTCATTCATCTCCATTTTTTATACTATATTAAATATGGTTTAACATATCAGTCAGTGTATGTTTAAGTCTCTATCATTGTGCTGAGGCTAGAGATGTATCACAGAGCTAAAAAAAAAAACATTTTCTTTTAAGGAACCTGTACTTTAGTTGGAAACAGAAACATTTAGATATCAAATAGTTATTGGAAAAAAAATCTGTGATGAGTCCTAAATTGGGCAGTACAGACAAATCATAAATTCATAGATTTCTAGAGTGGAAGTAAAGGACTTTTGAAGTCAACTAGGCCATTGTACTTGTTTAACAGATGAGCATCTTCACAGCATATCGTGAGGTGCTAATCGTGAGATACAGATAAAGTAACAGCCAAAGGAGCTTAAAGAGATTGAGGGTGGGTGAGTACATCAAATGGAGGGAGTGGAAAGGGAGACTGGTGTTGATGTCATTAAAGAAAGATTCACAGAGTTTATTTCAAACTCAAAGGATGAGTAAGTTACATTTGAGGGAGGTTGTAGGTGTGTGTGCATGCCTGTGTATGTAAGTGCATGCATACGCAAGGCATCATTTGAATAAAGCTATGAAGTGACTGGAGTATAAGATTTATTCTGTTGATTATTTTATCTCCAGCATTGGTTGTTGATGATGGGTAGGGATTTTAGAAGCTATGGGTGCCTGAGCCTTGCTCAGATTATTTGAATCAGAATCTTGAGGGGTTGCCCTGGGGCATCAGTATTTTTGAAAAGCTCTCCAGATGGTTTAAATGTGAAGACAGGATTGAGAACTATGGAAAAGTATGGGCATAATGTCTTATGATATCACCACTTAATAGAGAACTGAGACATGGAAGAGTAAAATAAGGGCAAGGAGTCTGTATTCAGGCTGAAGGCAGGAATGGCATAATGAATGTAAGGATTTGAGATGAGATGACATAGGTGAATGAGAAAGGGGAATTGAAAAGGCCATTTAGAAAGCAATTATAGTAATTATGGATTAGAAGGTTGCAAACTCTCCTAGGGTGGTTTTTCTGGAAATAGAAAGGGAAGGTGTAATCTGAGAATTTTCACAAAGGTTTGCTGACTGGTAAAAATCTAAAGGATAAGGAAAAAAGAAGAGGCCAAGAAGGAAATAGGCAATCCATGACAAATGAAAGGTTGCCTTACTAAACTTTTTTAGTCCAATGCTTGATGTACGAAAACATAACATTTACTGAAAAACTAAATTTTAACTTTGAAGAAGTCAATATTTAAGAATAGTGATTTTTTGATAATTTTGAAATCTCATAGTGACAGTGGTAAGAGTTATTTTCTGTTGATATGTTTACTTGGACTCCCAATGATTTTTCTTAGATTTATGTTTCACCAAATTTATGTCCCTTGTCCAACCACCTTCTCACCACAAATGGAGTGAAAAATAGTTGTATAATAGTTGCACTTAAAAAAATTTATGGCATGTGATTTATGGGCTGTTTTAATTAGTATTAGATTTGATGACAGTGTCACAGATCACCTACTTAGTGGTGGCTTAAATCATCAGATATGAAGTCTGGAGGGATATGGTTGCTGAAATTAGTTTAGGAGCTCAAGGATATCAGAATGGAAGACTTGGATTCTCTAGCTTTCCTCTCATAGTGCCAGGACAGTTGCTAGAACTCTAGTCATCATGTATAATCCAAGGACCAAGAAGGAGAAAGTGTGGTAGGGCATAAGAGTTTTCTTGGAAATTACACAATGTGCATTTATATCTAATTGGCTATTCCTGTTTTCAAAGGCGACTGGGAAAACCAGGCACATTGCTCAGGGTTCTGTTAGTGAGAAAGTCACATAAGCTAACCACAATTCTGTTTGCTGTCTTTCTCCTTTCCCTCTTTCTTTCATACTTTATCTGAAAAAAAAATTGTATTAAACATCTGTGATGTGTCAGGCATCTTTCACAGTGAACAAGACAAACATGAGTCCTACTTTCATGGAGGTGAGAGTCTGGCAGGGGCGTGAGACATGGGGCAAATGATAGCATACACATCTAATTCATTGAAAATGTTGGAAGTGATATAAAGGAAAAGTAGCCATTTCACTTATTCCTTCTATTTTTTCTTTTTAACTTTTTCTTTGTTATTTTATATTAATCTTATATTCATTTTTTGTATACTACCTTAAATTATTTTGAAACAGGCCATTGCATATATCTACAAATTAAGATAACTACAAATAAAAACAATAGGTCCACTTTTATTTAATCTGTTTTTCAAACAGTATCAAAGACCCAAAAAGATATTTAAAATTTTATGTTAAATTATACTTCTGGTCCTTTAATGAAATTCCCAACTCAATGGGCTTTGAACATTAGTGAAAATCAAGGTCTAGAAACATTTTAAAAGCCAGAAAATTAAGGGAGGTCTTGTGAAGTGTCACACTGAAGTTTGTCAAAACCTGAGAGGCCTGAGATTTCTACCCTATTTGTAAGCTAACAAATTAGACTGTAATAGCTTCATGGATGCTGACAGAAGGTGTGAGACTCCTGGGTTAGAGACAAAGGACTTTATTACTCACAGCTTAGCCAGTCATGAGCTTCATGTTCAAATTGGTTCTCCTTGCCCCTAAAAAAGCAATGGGGGCAATGCAGAGTGGCCCAGATGGATACTGTGGAGGAACTAAGTTTGTATCACAGTCGAGGAACCCCCAGATTGGAAATCCCCAGTATTATAAGTTCATCATAAATTGAAAGTATCATAAGTAGAAAATGCATTTAAAACACATAACTTACTGAACATCATAGCTTAGTTTAGCATATCTTCAATGTGCTCAGAACACTAACATTAGCTTACAGTTGGGCAAACTCAACTCATCCAAAGTCTGTTGTTATAATAAAGTGTCAAATATCTCATCTAATTTATTGAGTACTGTACTGACAGTGAAAAGCAGGATGTTTGTCTGGGTACAGAATGGGCGAGTGTGTTGGTCATTCACCCTTGTGATGGTGTGGCTGACTGGGAGCTGCAGCTAGCTGCTGCCCCACCGGAGAGGGTCCCTCCTGCATATCACCAGCCCAGAAAAAGATTGGCATTCAAAGTGTGGTTTCTACTGAATGACTACTACTTTTACTCCATCATAAAGTCGAAAGATCATCAAGTTGAACCATTTTAAGTTTGGGACCATCTGACCTAGCAAACATGCCCAATCTTTATCCCAGAGAGAGAGAGAGAAAGAAAGGATTTTCTTTATTTCCTATTCAAGAAGCCTATCTTTGCTCTAGAGAGAGATCCTACCTCTGTCTTTTCTAGGGTGTTCACTATATAAGCAGCCTTGACAAGACACCCCAGAGCAAAAGTTGGCAGTGTTTCTTTTCTTAAAACGTGCAGAAATGGCAGAGAAGTCCATGGAGAATTATCTCCCAACAAAGTCCTGCCTATCAATATTGTCAAATACCAACTTTAGCAGAGATGTTACTTTTTGACTAAGAAATAAAAGCTACCCATTTTGACAGTATTTTTGCAAATAATGCTTCAGTAGAAACATCAGAAAGTGTAATTGTGAAAAACAGTTGATCACTCCTGTAATGGGGAGACCGTGTTCACCCTCTATGACACTGTTACTTAGTGAAAATGTTGCCTGAGGAAATCTAAGGCTGCTGCTACTTGCAGACATTTTCAGAAGAAGCCAATGAGCAATCTGTGGTAACCAACATACAAATAAAAGCTGGGCACAATCTATGATTCTAGTAGAGTCCCATCACCAACTGGTGGCACATCATTTTCAAAAAAGGGAAAATCTGATGGTTCCCTTTCTCCGTCTCACTGCTGCCTGTTTCCACACATAGAAAACATCAAAATGGGCATCCTGGCCATTTTAGTCTTTTCCATAGGTTCCAGTATGCTTTTCCAGCATCTGCTGAGTCCAAGTAGTCCCCAAGCGGCACGCTAGAATTTCCTCATTGAGAGCTGGGTGGAATTCTTCAGGAATTTTCAAGTATTCAGAAGCAGGCCAGGGTGCATCGGAGGGGAAAAAGGTAACTTTTTTGACCTGAAAAAGGAGATGGGGCAGGCTCTGAGTGGGAAGAAGCAATAATCGGAGAAACGTTGGGAGACAAGGCTAATTCTAGTTTCATCGGCTTTAGTTTTGTTCTGTGACTTTACTCTGTCACTGATAATAAACCCCAAAAGACAGAAATTATGTCAATACAACCTAACCTGTGTAGTATCTGGTGTTGTAGCAAGGAATGAGGTGACTGGAATTAAAGTTTCCTTTCCCATTTAATGAGCATTCTTTTAGTACCCACTTTACTATTTCTTCTGTAATGCATAAAATTGGGGGGTATTCCCAAGGATTTTCCATTTTACAGATGGGATAACAGAAACACAATCATGTCCTAGATACAGTTAGACATAGTTTTGTTCTCTAGCACTTTATAATTTACCTGAAAGAACAAGATGAGCATTATCAAAGTAAAGTAATACTATTAAAAAATGAAAATGTACTATAGCAAAAACACCTATATTAGTGTTAAGGTGTCTAAAATAAGAGGAATAAATGGCCTCACCTTGGCTTACAAGACCTCCGCGTGCTTCCCCAACCTAATCACATGTTGTTTTCCCTTTACTCGACATGCCTCAGCTACTCTAGCCTTATTTCCCTTATTCAAGTACCCCAAGCTCCTCACAGTCCCAGCACAAGGCATTGTCTCTGCCTGGAATGTTGAATGTTTTTGAGTGTTTTTCCCTCCTCTCGTCTCCTGGATGGCTCCTACTTACCATTCCTATGTCAGCTTGAATGTCACATTCTCCCATATACCCTTTCGCACCAAGTGAAGGATTCTTCTTTTATGTTTATATCTCTCACATTAAAGAATGTAGTGCTGACCGTAATTGGATGTAGATAATTTTTAAAGAAAATCTGTGACCTTTGCTGGACTGTCATCTCCATAAGTGTAGAGAATCTGTTTGCTTTTTTTTTTTCACTATATGCCCAGTGCTTGACACATCACAAGCTTTTGATAAATATTTGTTCAATGAATGAATGAAAGATCTCCCCAGTGTAGGGCTTGGTTAATCAGGAAAGGCTTTATGGAAGAAGTTCAGTTTTTAATTGTCGTGGAAGAGGTAATGGATGTTAATTGCTGGAGAGAAAATGAGAGGGCACTCTAAATGGGAGGAACGCCTTAATCAGTATTTTAAAAATTCTATCCTTAAAAGGATTATGCAAACATTTGACTTATTTAAACACACACATATATTGTAGAAGATTATAGTAAAAGCACATACTCACTTTTTTTATTTTGTTATCATTAGTGTACAATTACACGAGCAACATTATGGTTACTAGACTCCCTCCATTATCAAGTCCCCACCACATACCCCATTACGCCCACTGTCCATCAACATAGTAAAATGCTATAGAATCACTACTTGTCTTCTCTGTGTTGTACTGCCTTCCCTGTGCCACCCCCACCCACATTATGTGAGCTAATCATAATGCCCCTTTGTCCCCCTTACCCCTCCCTTCCCACACATCCTCCCCAGTCCCTTTCCCTTTGGTAACTGTTAGTCCATTCTCCGGTTCTGTGAGTCTGCTGCTGTTTTGTTCCTTCAGTTTTTTCTTTGTTCTTATACTCCACTGATGAGTGAAATCATTTGATACTTGTCTTTCTCAACCTGACTTATTTCACTGAATATAATACCCTCTAGCTCTATCCATGTTGTTGCAAATGGTAGGATTTGTTTTCCTTCTTACGGCTGAATAATATTCCATTGTGTATATGTACCACATCTTCTTTATCCATTCATCTACTGATGGACACTTAGGTTGCTTCCATTTCTTGGCTATTGTAAATAGTGCTGCGATAAACATAGGGGTGCATATGTCTTTTTCAAACAGGGCTGCTGCATTCTTAGGGTAAATTCCTAGGAGTGGAATTCCTGGGTCAAATGGTATTTCTATTTTGAGTTTTTTGAGGAACCTCCATACTGCTTTCCACAATGGTTGAATACATTGCACCAGCAGGGTAGGAGGGTTCCCCTATCTCCCATCCTCAGCAACATTTGTTGTTGTTTGTCTCTTGGATGTTGGCCATCCTAACTGGTGTGAGGTGATATCTCATTGTGGTTTTAATTTGCATTTCTCTGATGATTAGCGATGTGAAGCATCTTTTCATGTGCCTATTGGCCATCTGAATTTCTTCTTTGGAGAAGTGTCTGTTCAGCCTCTCTGCAATTTTTTAATTGGATTATTTGCTTTTTGTTTGTTGAGATGGGTGAGCTCTTTATATATTTTGGATGTCAACCCCTTATCGGATACGTCATTTATGAATATATTCTCCCATACTGTATGATGCCTTTTTGTTCTACTGATGGTGTCCTTTGCTGTACAGAAGCTTTTCAGCTTGATATGGTCCCACTTGTTCATTTTTGCTTTTGTTTCCCTTGCACAAGGAGATATGTTCCTGAGGAAGTTGCTTATGTTAATGTCCAAGAGATTTTTGTCAATGTTTTTTTCTAAGAGTTTTATGGTTTCATGACTTACATTCAGGCCTTTGTTCCATTTTGAATTTATGTTTGTGTATGGGGTTAGATCCAGTTTCTTTCTCTTACAGTTTTGCCATCCAGTTTTGCCAACACCAGCTGTTGAAGAGGCTGTCATTTCCCCATTGTATATCCATGGCTCCTTTATTGTATATTGATTGACCAGATGTGTTTGGGTTAATATCTGGACTCTCTATTATGTTCCACTGGTCTGTGGGTCTGTTCTTGTGCCAGTACCAAAATGTCTTGATTACTGTGGCTTTGTAGTAGAGCTTGAAGTTGGGAAGCAAGATCCTCCCTGCTTTATTCTTCCTTCTCAGGATTGCTTTGGCTATTTCAGGTCTTTTGTGGTTCCATATGAATTTTAGAACTATTTGTTCCAGTTTGTTGAAGAATGCTGTTGCTATTTTGATAGGGACTGCACTGAATCTGTAGATTGCTTTAGGCAGTATGGCCATTTTGACAATATTAATTCTTCCTAGCCAAGAGCATGGGATGAATTTCCATTTGTTAGTGTCCTCTTTATTTTCTCTTAAGAGTGTCTTGTAGTTTTCAGGGTATAGGTCTTTCACTTCCTTGGTGAGGTTTATTCCTAGGTATTTTATTCTTTTTGATGTAATTGTTAATGGAATTGTTTTCCTGATTTCTCTTTATGCTAGTTCATCATTAGTGTATAGAAAAGCAACAAATTTCTGTGTATTAATTTTGTATCCTGCAACTTTGCTGAATTCAGATATTAGTTCTAGTAGTTTTGGAGTGGAGTCTTTAGGGGTTTTTATGTACAGTATCATGTCATGTGCAAATAGTGACAGTTTGACTTCTTCCTTACCAATCTGGATGCCTTTTATTTCTTTGTGTTGTCTAATTGCCATGGCTACGACCTCCAGTACTATGTTGAATAACAGTGGAAAGAGTGGGCATGCCTGTCTTGTCCCCGATCGTAGGTGAAAACTTTCAGCTTCTTGCTGTTAAATATGATGTTGGCTGTGGGTTTGTCATATATCACCTTTATTATGTTGAGGTACTTGCCCTCTATACCCATTTTGTTGAGAGTTTTTATCATGAATGAATGTTGAATTTTGTGAAATGCTTTTTCAACATCTATGGAGATTATCATGTCATTTTGTCCTTCTCTTTGTTGATGTGGTGGATGATGTTGATGGATTTTCGAATGTTGTACCATCCTTGCATCCCTGGGATGAATCCCGCTTGATCATGTTGTATGATCCTCTTGATGTATTTTTGAATTTGGTTTGCTAATATTTTGTTGAGTATTTTTGCATTTATGTTCATTGAGGATATTGGTTTGTGGTGTTCTTCTTTTGTGGTGTCTTTGCCTGGTTTTGGTATTAGAGTGATGCTGGCTTCATAGAATGAGTTTGGAAGTATTCCCTCCTCTTCTATTTTTTGGAACACTTTAAGGTGGATGGGTTTTACGTCTTCCCTAAATATGTGATAAATTTCAGCAGTGAATCCATCTGGTCCAGTGGTTTTGTTCGTGGGTAGTTTTTTGATTACTGATTCAATTTCATTGCTGGTAATTGGTCTGTTCAGTTTTATTGTTTCCTCCTTGGTCAATCTTGGAAGGTTGTATTTTTCTAGAAAGTTGTCCATTTCTTCTAGGTTATCCAGTTTGTTATTAGCATATAGATTTTCATAGTATTCTCTAATAATTCTTTGTATTTCTCTGGTGTCTGTTGTGGTTTTTCCTTTCTCATTTCTGGTTCTATTTATTTGTGTAGACTCTCTTTTTTTCTTGATAAGTCTGGCTAGGGGTTTATCTATTTTTATTTTCTCAAAGAACAGCTCTTGGTTTCATTGATTTTTTTCTATTGTTTGATTCTTCTCAATTTTATTTATTTCTTCTCTGATCTTTATTATGTCCCTCCTTCTGCTGACTTTGAGCCTCATTTGTTCTTCTTTTTCCAGTTTCAATATTTGTGACTTTAGACTATTCATTTGGAACTGTTCTTCCTTCTTTAAATAGGCCTGGATTGCAATATACTTTCCTCTTAGAACTGCCTTCACTGTGCCCCACAGCAGTTGGGGCTTTGTGCTGCTGTTTTCATTTGTCTCCAAATATTGCTTAATTTCTGTTTTTAATTTGGTCACTGATCCATTGATTATTTAGGAGCATGTTGTTAAGCCTCCATGTGTTTGTGAGCATTGTTGTTTTCTTTCTACAATTTATTTCTAGTTTCATACCTTTGTGATCTGAGAAGTTGGTTGGTTGAATTTCAATCTTTTTAAATTTACTGAGGCTCTTTTTGTGGCCTAGTTTGTGGTCTATTCTGCAAAATGTTCCATGTGCACTTGAGAAGGATGTGTATCCTGCTACTTTTGGGTGTAGTGTTCTGTAGATGTCTGTTAGGTCCATCTGTTCTAGTGTGTTGTTCAGTGCCTCTGTGTCCTTACTTATTTTCTGTCTGGTTGATCTGTCCTTTGGAGTGGGTGGTGTGTTGAAGTTTCCAAAACTGAATGCATTGCATTCTATTTCTTCCTTTAATTCTCTTAGTATTTGTTTCACATATGTCAGTGATCCTGTGTTGGATGCACAGGTATTTATAATGGTTATATCCTCTTGTTGGACTGACCCCTTTATCATTATGTAATGTCCTTCTTTATCTCTTATTCCTGTCTTTGTTTTGAAGTCTGTTTTGTCTGATACAAGTACTGCAACACCTGCTTTTTTCTCCCTATTTTTTGCAGGAAATATCTCTTTCCATCCCTTCACTTTTAATCTGTGTATGTCTTTGGGTTTGAGGTGTGTCTCTTATAAGCAGCATATATATTGGTCCTGCTTTTTTATCCATTCTATTACTCTGTGTCTTTTGATTGGTGCATTCAGTCCATTTACATTTAGGGTGCTTATCGATAGATATGTACTTATTCCCATTGCAGGCTTTGGAATTGTGGTTACCAAAGGTTCAAGGGTAGCTTCTTTACTATCTAACCATATAACTTTAACTCACTTATTACCCTATTATAAACACAGTCTGATGATTCTTTATTTCCCTCCCTTCTTATTCTTCCTCCTCCACTCTTTATATGTTAGGTGTTTTATTCTGTACTCTTTTGTGTTTCCCTTGACTGCTTTTGTGGAGAGCTGATTTTATTTTTTGCCTTTGGGTAGTATTTGGATGGTCTGCTTTCTTTGCTCTGATTTTATTTTCTCTGGTGACATCTATTTAGCCTTAGGAATACTTCCATCTAGAGCAATCCCTTTAAAATATCCTGTAGAGGTGGTTTCTGGGAGGTAAATTCCCTCAGGTTTTGCTTATCTGGAAATTGTTTAGTCCCTCCTTCAAATTTAAATGATAATCTTGCTGGATACAGTATTCTTAGTTCAAGGCCCTTCTGTTTCATTGCATTAAATATATCATGACATTCTCTTCTGGCCTGTAAGGTTTCTTTTGGGATGTCTTATGATATCCTGATGCGTTTTCCTTTGTAGATGATCTTATTTCTCTCTCTGGCTGCTTTAATACCCTGTCCTTGTTTTTGATCTTTGCCATCTTAATTATTATATGTCTTGGTGTTATCCTCCTTGAGTCCCTTGCTTCCATGTTCTGAGAGACTATTTCCTTCCCCAGCTTGGGGAAGTTTTCAGCAATTATTCCTTCAAAGACTCTTTCTATCCCTTTTTCTCTCTTCTTCTTCTTCTGGTACCCCTATTATGTGAATATTGTTCCATTTGGATTGGTCACACAGTTCTCTTCATATTCTTTCATTCCTGGAGACCTTTTTTTCTCTCTCTGCCTCAGCTTCTCTGTATTCCTGTTCTCTGATTTCTATTCCATTAACAGTCTCCTGCACCTCATCTAGTCTGCTCCTAAGTCCTTCTACTGATTGTTTCATTTGTGTTATCTCCCTCCGGACTTCATCCCTTAGCTCTTGCATATTTATCTGCAGTTCCATCAGCATGGTTATGACTTTTATTTAAGTCTTTTTCCCAAAGATTGGTTATATCTATCCTGCCAGGCTTCCTCTCTGACATTATTTGAGTGATTTTGGACTGGACCAGGATCTTCAGTATTTTCATGATGATAGAAGTAATTGCCTGCAAGTGGCACATATGTCAGCTGGGAGAACAAAGGCCCTTCCTGCTTGCTGGTCATCTTGCCCTTCGCTGCCTGTGCCGGTTAACTGCACACAAGGAGCAGTCTCTGGGTTAATTCCCTGAGCTGCTGTGGGTGGGGCGGCCCTGGGGATGGTCTAGGTCACTGCCGGGGTCACAGGCACACCTGGTGTGTTCTCCTGTGAGAATGGAGCCCCTTCTTGCCTTCTGGACTTTGCCCCAGCTTCCTCTGTCTGTGCTGGGCAGCTGCGTGCTGGCAACAGCCTCTGGGTCTGGCCAGGTTAGCTGCGTGCTGGGAGAAGTCTCTGTGTGGTTGCTGTGGGCGGGGCTGCTCCCTGGCTGGTCCTCAGCAATTGCGCATCAGCCGGTTTGCTTACAGTGCCGGGGGTGGGGAATAAATGGCAGGCTGCTTATCACCGTGAGGGACTTCGGAGCTGCATTGCCACCCAGGGGGTTAGGGCACCTGAAATTCCTTAAGATTCCCAGCCTGCTGGGATGAGTGTGCTGGGACGATTTTGTTGACCTGTTAATCCCTTGTCCCTTTAAGACTTTTAAAGCACTTGCTTTTCTTTTGTCCCAGGGGAGCCAGCTGTGGGGACCCACCCACAGTCTCAGTCTTGGATTTTACTTTTCTGTTTCTCTAATATCCAGTCCAGCCTGCAGTGTGTGTCTGTGCTCCTGGTACAGATTACTAGGGGTGGTTATTTAGCAGTTCTGTGCTTCCACTCCCTCCCCACTCTGGTTCTTTTCCTCCCACTGGTGATCTGGGGTGGGCGAGTGCTTGGGTCTCACCAGATCACGGCTTTGTGTCTTATCCTTTTCGTGAAATGCTGAGTTCTTGCAGATGTAGGTGTAGCCTGGCTGTTTTACTGTATCTTCTGATCTCTCTCTTAGGAATAGTTGTTGTATTTGCTGTATTTTCAAAATATATATGTTTTTGGGAGATTTCCACCGCCCTACTCACGCCGCCATCTTCAGTGCCTCCATCCATATTCAGTTTTTTATGTGCTAAATTTTAACTTGCTGCAGAATAACCAGTGCTTTACTTGTGCTCCCAGGTGGATTTCATTTTGTGATATCTCAGATTAAACTTTGAGTATGTTTGCTTGTTTATGTTTTATTTTAAAAGGGAAAAATTTGCTTATGGGTAAAACTTTAAACAATCCAAGAGTGACAGTGAAATATTGATCCTATCTTTGTTGCCTAGTTTTGGACATTACACAGTAGTGTAAGTAAATTCAATTCCTGGCTATACTAAACTGAGTTTTTTGTTTTCTTTTTTAAGCAACAAGCTGTTTTTTGGCTGGACTCATAGGTGGTAGTTAATTCAATATATTCATTCATTGTTCATTCATTTTATAAATAATGTTTCTTAATCTTTTTAAGAACTACTTTTTTGAGGTTAAAAGAAAATGCACACGTCTGTTAAAAAAAGCAATCAAATACCACAAAAGGGTGTACTGAGAAAAGCAATCTGTCTACTTGAAAAACACACAGCAATGGGGAACTAACTGAAAATGCTCCCAGTAGTGAAAGATGGAATAATTAGAGAAACAAAATAGTTTTAGATTATAAGCTAGAGTATAAAATAAAATTAAATAAGTTATAGTGATATAAAAATGATCACACAAATAAATAAATGAAGGAGAATAGACAAATCTTTTGTGCAGAATAATTCTAAATAAACACTCCCTCATCAAGGAAATGGAGCATAACTCTGCACTCCTTTAGTGGGGGTATGCTAGTGACTTCCTTTCAAAGACTACAATATGGAAAGAGAAACAGAATAGTAACTTTATCATTGAAAAACCTGACAAACACTACCTCATTCAGGTGCTCAAAGCTGACCTCAGTAGTGATAAGCCATGTTGATTGTACAAATGATATGATGAAAATAGCACTTTACCTTACTGGTCTTCCTCCCCAGAACTCAGAACCCCATCTTAGTCATGAGAACAAACACCAGATGAATCACAGTTGAGAGACATTCTACAAAATAACTGACCCTTAAAACTTTTAATATCATCAAAGACAAAAACAAAAGTCTTGTCGCAATCAAGAGGCACGCTGGGGAGGCATTACAACTAAATGTAATGCACAATCCTGAATGGGATCCTGGAACAGAAAAAGGACTAAGGAGATCTGAATAATGTCGGGACTTTACTTAATGGTAATATATTTGTGACAGGTGTACTGTACTAATGTAATATATAATATTAGAGGGAAATGAGTTTAAAGTATATGGGAATGCTCTATACCATCTTTGCAAGATTTCTATAAAAACTAAATCTTTTCTAAAATAAAATGTACATTTAAAGAAGTAAAAAAATACTGTAATTATAATATTCTCTCCATCACAAGATAATTAGCTCATATAAGGTGTATGCTGTCGGACCACAAGACTTGAATTAATATATATTTACATTAGTAATTCTGAACTTTTAATAGTAGCAAAATTATTTATGCCTTATGATAAAAGGATACTTTTATCCCAGAATTTGAGCCTTATATATATATATATTCTAAATTCTGGGATAGAACCTCGAATAATTATATTTAGAGGATTTGATGACAAACTGCTTTTCCTCAGAAAGTTTCTCTTCTTCAATTTCTTTGGCCAACTATTCCATTCCCACATAACAATAGTGATTTCACTATGTTATGATACTTTATATCATTTACAGATGGTAGGAAGTCTGGCTTAAAACAACTCTTGTTATTTAAAACACATTTACTAGTGGAAAGCCAGAGTGAAATAATTATCTAAAATAAAAATGAAAGAATTTATTTATGTTGTTGTGAAATGCGGTTGCTTACAAACGGGAAAGCTAAAACCTCACGGAATGTAAGAGCAATTCTTATTCTTATGTATATGGGTATTTGGTTACTTAAAGTCCAAGGTTAAGTTTTATATACCTAAAGGTGTCCACATGAGAATTTCTAAGCATATGTCTTATAAAGCATAATATCTTCCATTAAGTGAAGTTAGATTAACAAATACACACAATTTAGATAAGTGCAATATGTTAACACGTTTTCTTTTTTGCACCTTTCATTTCCTGGTGGGCTTTATGCAGTTTACAGTATTTCAAGCTCTCTTTGAGCATATTTTAATGTTTTAAGGGATTTGTGAGAAACTCTTAAATAATTTGTAATTAGTATGTAGCTCTCAAGAAGCTAACTAAACATCCATGAACATTATTAAACCACACAAATTATTCCAGAAAAGTGTACAAACTCTTTTAGAATTAGCAGTATGGTGGAATCAGTTTAGAACAAAATTAATGAACAGGAATAAAAATAAACAAAATCTAGAATTTAAAAAAGTTAATATAAGAAATTCTATTTTGTGTGTTCATAAAATGACCTACACACACACACACACACACACACTGATTGGTACTATAATGAGTAATTGTTATATCCTGAAACTCATAAAATAAGATATAATGCTTTTATTTGTTTTTTTTAAGGTACTATTGATATACACTCTTATGAAGGTTTCACATGAAAAAACAATGTGGTTACAACATTTACAATTTACCCATATTATCAAGTCCCACTCATACCCAATGCAGTCACTGTCCATCAGTGTAGTAAGATGCCACAGAATCACTGTTTGCCTTCTCTGTGCTACAGTGTTTTCCCTGTGACCCCCCACACCATGTGTACTAAACATAATACTCCTCAATCCCCTTCTCCCTCCCTCCCCACCTGCCATCCCACACCCGTCCCCTTTGGTAACAACTAATCCCTTCTTGGAGCCTGTGAGTCTGCTTCTATTTTGTTCCTTCAGTTTTGCTTCGTTGTTATATTCCAGAAATGAGGGAAATCATTTGGCACTTGTCTTTCTCTGCCTGGCTTATTTCACTGAGCATAATATCCCCCAGGTCCATCCATGTTGCAAATGGTAGGATTTGTTTCTTTCTTATGGCTGAATAGCATTCCACTGTGTATATGTACCACCTCTTCTTTATCCATTCATCTACTGATGGACACTTAGGTTGCTTCCATTTCTTGGCTATTGTAAATAGTGCTGTGATAAACATAGGAGTGCATATGTCTTTTTGAATCTAGAAGTTATATTATATTCTTTGTAAATTCCAAGGAGTGGGATTCCAGGATCAAAGGGTATTTCTATTTTGACTTTTTTGAGGAACCTCCACACTGCTTTCCACAATGGTTGAACTAGCTTACATTCTCATCGGCAGTGTAGGAGGGTTCCCCTTTCTCCACATACTCACTAGCATTTGTTCTTAGTCTCTGATGCTGGCTATTCTTACTGGTATGAGGTGATATCTCATTGTGGTTATAATTTGCATTTCCCTGATGATTAGTGATGTAGAGCTTCTTTTCATGTGTCTGTTGGCCATCTGAATTTATTCATTGGGGAAGTGTCTGTTCATATCCTCTGCTCATTTTTTTATCTTGCCATTATTAATATACAATTACATGAGCAACATTATGGTTACTAGACTCCCCCCATTATCAAGTCCCCACCACATACCCCATTTAAGTCACTGTCCATCAGCATAGAAGGATGCTATAGAATCACTACTTGTCTTCTCTGTGTTATACTGCCCTCCCCATATCCCCCACCCCATCCCACCCCCGCTACACTATGTGTGCCAACTGCAATAGCCCTTCCCCCACCCCCCATGCCTCCCATCCCACCCATCCTCCTCAGTCCCCCTCCCTCTGGCAACTGTTAGTCCATTCTTGGGTTCTGTGAATCTGCTGATGTTTTCTTCCTTCAGTTTTTTCTTTGTTCTTATACTCCATATGTGAGTGAAATCATTTGGTACTTGTTTTTCTCCTCCTGGCTTATTTCACTGAGCATAATACCCTCTAGCTCCATCCATGTTGTTGCAAATGGTAGAATTCGTTTTCTTCTTATGGCTGAATAATATTCCATTGTGTATATATACACATCTTTATTCCTTCATTTACTGATGGACACTTAGGTTGCTTCCATTTCTTGGCTATTGTAAACAGTGCTGCAATCAACGTAGGGGTGCATATTATCTTTTTCAAACTGGGCTGCTGCATTCTTAGGGCAAACTCCTGGGAGTGGAATTCCTGGGTCAAATGGTATTTCCATTTTGAGTTTTTTGAGGAACCTCCATACTACTTTCCACAATGGTTGTACTAATTTACATTCCCACCAGCAGTGTAGGAGGGCTCCCTCTTCTCCACATCCTCACCAACATTTGTTGTTGTTTGTCTTTTGGATGGCGGCCATCATAACTAGTGTGAGGTGATATCTCATTGTGGTTTCAATTTGCATTTCTCTGATGCCCAATGATGTGGAGCATCCCTTCTTGTGCCTGCTGGCCATCTGAATTTCTTCTTTGGAGAAGTGTCTGTTTGGCTCCTCTGCCCATTTTGATTTGCTTTTTGTTTGTTGAGGTGTGTGAGCCCTCTACATAATTTTGATGTCATCCCCCTATTGGACATGTCACTTATGAATATATTCTCCCATACTGTAGGATATCTTTTTGTTCTACTGATGTTATCCCTTGCTGTAAAGAATCTCAGCCCATTTTTTAATTGGGTTATTGGCTTTTTGGGTGTTGAGGCATGTGAGTTCTTTGTATATTTTGGATGTTAACCTCTTGTCAGATATGTCATTTACAAATGTATTCTCCCATACTGTAGGATGCCTTTTTGTTCTGTTGATGGTGTCCTTTGCTGTACAGAAACTTTTAGTTTGATATAGTCCCATGTGTTCATTTTTGTTTCCCTTGCTCAGGAAGAAGTTGCTCATGCTTATATTCAGGAGATTGTTGCCTATGTTGTCTTTTAAGACTTTAATGGTTTCATGACTTACATTCACATCTTTGATCCATTTTGAGTTTACTTTTGTATATGGGGTTAAAGAATAATCCAGTTTCATTCTCCTGCATGTAGCTGTCCAGTTTTGCCAACACCAGTTCTTGAAGAGGCTGTCATTTCCCCACTGTATGTCCATGGCTCCTTTATCATATATTAATTGACCATATATGTTTGGGTTTATATCAGGGCTCTCTATTCTGTTCCACTGGTCTGTGGGTCTGTTCTTGTGCTGGTACCTAATTGTTTTGACTACTGTGGCTTTGTAGTAGAGCTTAAAGTTAGGGAGGGAGCATAATTCCACCAGCTTTATTCTTCCTTCTCAGGATTGCTTTGACTATTCAGGGTCTTTTATGGTTCCATATTAATTTTAGAACTATTTGCTGTAGTTCATTGAAGAATGCTGTTGGTATTTTGATAGGAATTGCATTGAATCTGTACATTGCTTTAGGCAGGGTGGCCATTTTGACAATATTAATTATTCCTATCAATTAGCATGGGATGTGTTTCCATTTATTGGTATCTTCTTTAATTTCTCTCATGAGTGTCTTGTAGTTTTCAGGGTATAGGTCTTTCACTTCCTTGGTTAAGTTTATTCCTAGGTATTTTATTCTTTTTGATGCAACTATGAATGGAATTGTTTTCCTGATTTCTTTTTCTGCTAGCTCATTGTTAGTATATAGGAATGCCACAGATTTCTGTGTATTAATTTTTTATCCTGCAACTTTGCTGAATTCAGATATTAGATCTACTAGTTTTGGAGTGGATTCTTTAGATTTTTTATGTATAATATCATGTCATCTGCAGACAGGGACAGTTTAACTTCTTCCTTGCCAATCTGGATGCCTTTTATTTCTTTGTGTTGTCTGATTGCCGTGGCTAGGACCTCCAGTACTATGTTGGCTAGAAGCTGGGAGAGTGGGCATTGTTGTCTTGTTCCCGATCTTAAAGGAAAAGCTTTCAGCTTCTCGCTGTTAAGAATAATGTTGGCTGTGGGTTTGTCATATATGGCCTTTATTATGTTGAGGTACTTGCCCTCTATACCCATTTTGTTGAGAGTTTTTATTATGAATGGATGTTGAATTTTGTCAAATGCTTTTTCAGCATCTATGGAGATGATTGTGTGGTTTTTGTCTTTCTTTTTGTTGACATGTTAGATGATGTTAATGGATTTTCAAATGTTGTACAATCCTAGCATCCCTGGAATAAATCCTACTTGATCATGATGGATGATATTTTTGAATTCGGTTTGCTAATTTTTTGTTGAGTATTTTTGCATCTATGTTCATCAGTTATATTGGTCTGTAATTTTCTTTTTTTGTGGTGTCTTTGCCTGGTTTTGGTATTACAGAGATGCTGGACTCATAGAATGAGTTTGGAAGTATTCCCTCTTCTTCTACTCTTTGGAAAACTTCAAGGAGGATGGTTATTGGGTCTTCACTAAATGTTTGATAAAATTTCGAGGTGAAGCCGTCTGGTCCAGGAGTTTTGTTCTTGGGTAGTTTTTTCATTACCAGTTCAATTTCGTTGCTGGTAATTGGTATGTTCAGATTTTCTGTCTCTTTCTGGATCATCCTTGGAAGGTTGTATTTCTCTAGAAAGTTGTGCATTTCTTCTAGATTTTCCAGTTTGTTACCATATAATTTTTCGTAGTAATCTCTCATAATTCTTTGTATTTCTGTGGCGTTGGTAGTGATTTTTCCTTTCTCATTTCTGATTCTGTTTATGTGTGTTGACTCTCTTTTTTTCTTGATAAGTCTGGCTAGCGGTTTATCTATTTTATTTTCCCAAAGAACCAGCTCTTGCTTTCCTTGATTCTTTCTATTGTTTTATTCTTCTCGATTTTATTTATTTATGCTCTAATTTTTATTATGTCCCTCCTTCTACTGATTTTGGGCCTCATTTGTTCTTCTTTTTCTACTTTAGTTAATTATGAGTTTAGTCTGTTCATATGGGAGTGTTCTTTCCTGAGGTAGGCCTATATTGCAATATACTTTCCTCTTAGTACGGCCTTTGCTGCTAACCACGGATTTTGTGGTGTTGAAGTATTCTTGTCATTTGTCTCCATATATTGCTTGATCTCTATCTTTATTTGGTCATTGATCCATTGGTTATGTAGAAACATGTTGTGAAGCCTTCGTTTGTTTGTGAGATTTTTCATTTTCTTTGCATAATTTATTTCTAGTTTCATACCTTTGTGGTCTGAGAAACTGGTTGGTATAATTTCAATCTTTTTGAATTTACCAAGGCTCTTTTTGTGGCCTAGTATGTGATCTGTTTTTGAAGATGTTCCATTTGCACTTGAGAAGAATGTGTATTCTGCTGCTTTTGGGAGTAGAGTTCTGTAGAAGTCTGTTAGGTCCATCTGTTCTATTGTGTTGTTCAGTGCCTCTGTCTTGTTGATCTGTCGTTTGGAGTGAATGGTGTGTTGAAGCCTCCTAGAATGAATGCACTGCATTCTATTTCCCCTTTTAGTTCTGTTCGTATTTGTTTCACATGTGTAGGTGCTTCTGTGTTAGGTGCATAGATATTTATAATGGTTATATCTTTTTGTTGGATTGACTGCTTTATTATTATGTAATGTCCTTCTTTGTCTCTTGTTACTTTCTTTGTTTTGAAGTCTATGTTGTCTCATACAAGGACTGCAACTCCTGCTTTTTTCTCCCTAGTAGTTGCATGAAATATCTTTTTCCATCCCTTCACTTTTAGTCTGTGTATGTCTTTGGGTTTAAAGTGAGTCTCTTGTACACAGCATATAGATGGACCTTGTGTTTTTATCCATTCAGTGACTCTATGTCTTTTGATTGGTGCGTTCAGACTATTTACATTTAGGGTGATTATCAATAGGTATGTACTTATTGCCATTATAGGCTTTAAATTCGTTGTTACCAAAGGTTCAAGGTTAACTTCCTTACTATCTAAGAGTCTAATTTAACTCACTTAATATTTTATTACAAACACAATCTAAAGTTTCTTTTTTTTTTCTTCCTCCTCCATTCTTTATATATTAGGTATCATATTCTGTACTCTTTGTCTATCCCTTGACTGAATTTGGGGATAGTTGATTTAATTTTGCATTTGCTTAGTAATTAACTGTTCTACTTTCTTTACTGTGGTTTTATTACCTCTGGTGACAGCTATTAAGCCTTAGGAACACTTCCATCTATAGCAGTCCTTCCAAAATACTCTGTATAGATGGTTTGTGGGAGGTGAATTCTCTCAGCTTTTGCTTATCTGGAAGTTTTTAAATCCCTCCTTCAAATTTAAATGATTATCTTGCCAGATAAAGTATTTTTGGTTCAAGGCCCTTCTGCTTCATTGTATTAAATACATCATGCCACTCCCTTCTGGCCTGTAAGGTTTCTGCCGAGAAGTCTGATGATAACCTGATGGGCTTTCCTTTGTATGTAGTCTTACTTCTCTCTTTGGCTGCTTTTAATAGTCTGTCATTATCCTTGATCTTTGCCATTTTAATTACTATATGTCCTGGTGTTTTCTTCCTTGGGTCCCTTGTGTTGGGAGATCTGTGTACCTCCATGGCCTGAGAGACTATCTCCTTCCCCAGACTGGTGAAGTTTTCAGCAATTACCTCCTCAAAGACACACCTTTTTCTCTCTTTTCTTCTTTTACCCCTATAATGCAAATATTGTTCCATTTGTATTGGTCACACAGTTCTTTCAATATTCTTTCATTCTTAGAGATCCTTTTTTCTCTCTGTGCCTCAGCTTCTTTATATTCTTCTTCTCTAGTTTCTATTTCATTTATCATTTCTTCCACCATATCTAATCTGCTTTTAAAACTTTCATTGTATGTTTCATTTCTGATACTGTGTTCCTTAATGTTTGGATCTCCAGACGGAATTCATTCTTAGTTCTTGAATATTTTTCTGTACCTCCATGAGCATGTTAATGATTTTTATTTTGAAATCCCTTTCAGGAAGATTCATGAGGTCGATTACATTTGACTCTTTCTCAGGTGTTGCATTCATAATTTTACTTTGAACCAGGTTCCTTTGGCATTTCATATTTGTTTATGGCACCCTCTAGTGCCCAGAAAGCTCTACTTTCTGGAGCTGCTCAGCCACTGAAGCAATATCGGGGGTCACAGGGGAGCGGTATTGGTGCCTGAGCCGAGGAAAGAGTTGTTTCCTTCTTCCCGGCTGCTATGCCTGTCTCCCCTGCTAGAATCAGTGGGCCCAGCACACAGGTATAAGCCTCTATGCTTTGTGTTTGTAGTTGCTGTAGACGGGGCTTCTCTCTGGCTGGCCTAATGCCAGGATAGGGTTTGCCGGCTTGCAAGCCAGGTGGGGCTGTCGGGGGAAAGGTTCAGTAGGCTGCTTATCACGAGGGGGTCCTTGGATCTCTGTAGCCAGCTAGGGAGCTGAAGCTCCTGAATATCGTGAACGTTCCGAACCTGCTGGGCAGAGTGCACTCGGACAATTTTGTCTACCTGTTCTTTCTCCTGAGCAGTAATCTCTGTGCAATCCTTGCCCCTTTAGCAGCCCTCTTGCTGTTATGAAGTCTCTCAGACTGCCCACCTTTCTTTTGTCCCAGAGCAGCCTGCTATGGATCCCTGCTTTCCACAAGTGGCTGGAATCTCAGTCCAGAAATTCTGCCTGTCTTAGCTTTCTAACCTCCTAATCATGAGAGTATCATGAAATCACTATGAAATATAGGTTTGTGCTCCCAGATAAGGTCTCCAGAGTTAGGTAGTCAGAAGTCTGAGGTCTCCACTCCCTCCCCACTCCATTTCTCTTCCGCCCACCAGTGAGCTGGGTTGGATGAAGGTTTTGGGTCCCGCCTTGCCATGGCTTTGTTATGTTACCCTGTTCCATGAGGTTTATTCTTTTCTCCAGTTGTATGCCGTTTTGCACCATTAAAAATTTTTTTCATCAAAGGCACTGTGAACTGAAGAAGTTTGAGAATCTCTGGTTTTCATGTAAAGACAAGGAAACATCAGAAAGTGAGACGTGTCTGGACCTGAGATTTAACAGAGTAGCTTTTAGCAAAATGTTATCTGTAATCATAGGTTGAAAAATTATAGATATAGGTGGACTTTTCTCAGGTTTCCCAGCTGTGCTATTTTTATGATTGCCTTTAAACATGTATAGATGAATAAAATCCATTTCTCTGATAAATTAAGGAGTATACCTGTAATTCTGTAGTGTTAATGTTATGCAGCAATTGTCTTGTAGAATGATATTCTTGGAAAGAAAATTGCAGGAATAGTTTTTTTTTAATGAAAGTGTAATTGACACACAAATTTTACTAGCTTCATGTGTACAAGATAGCTTGTCATACATACATTTATATTTATTGCAAACTGATCACCACAATAAGTCTAGTTATGTCACTATAGAAATTTAATATATTATTGACTGTGTTCCCTATGCTGTACATTACACCCCCATGTTACTTATTTTATATTTGGAAGCTAGTACCCCTTTATCCCTTTCATCCAATTTGCCCTTCTCCCAAACCCACCCAATCCTCTTCCCTCTGACAACTACCACTCTGTTGTCTGTATCTATGATCTGGGTTTGTTTTTTTTGTTTGTTTTTTAGATTTCAGTTATAAGTGAAATCACATGACATTTTTCTTTCCCTCTCTGACATAGTACCTTCAAAGTCCATCTTTGTTGTTGCTTATGGCAAGATTCCATTCTTTTTTATAGTATTCCATTTTATATTGAACTGTATCTTCTTCATCCATTCATCTATTGTTGGACATTTAGATTGTTTCCATATCTTAGTTACTATAAAAAATGTTTCAGTGAATGTAGGGATACATATTTATTTTTGAATTAGTGTTTTTGTATTTTTGGATTGAAACCCAAAACTGGAATTGTTGGATCATATGGTAGTTCAATTTTGAATTTTTTGAGGACCCTCCATACTGTTTGCTATAATGGTTGAACTAATTCGCACTACCACCAACAGTGCACAAGTGTTCCCTTTTCTCCATATCCTTGCCAACCCTTGTTATTTTTGGTCTTTTTGAAAATAGATATTCTGACATGTATGAGGTAATAACTCATTTTTATTTTGATTTGCATTTCCTTATGATTAGTGATTTGAGCATATTTTCATGTGCCTGTTGGTGATCTGTGTGTTCTGTGGAAAATGTCTATTCAGATCTTCTGCCCATTTTTAAATCAGATTGTTTGAATTTTTTTATTGATTCTTTATGATATTAACCCCCATCAGATATATGATTTGTGAGTCTCTTCTCCATTTAGTAGGTTGGATTTTTGTTTTGTTGATGGTTTCATTCACTGTGCCGAAGCTTTTTAGTTTGATGTAGTCCCATTTGTTTATTTTTGCTTTTGTTGCCCTGCCTTTTAGAGTCAGATCCAAAAAAAATCACTAAGACTGACATTGAGTTGCTTACTGCCTATGCTTTCTTCTAGGAGTTTTATGATTTCTGGTCTTACATTCAAGTCTTTAATCCATTTTGAGTTTTTGTATATGATATAAGATAGTGCTCCAGTTTCGTTTTTTTGCATGTAGCTGTCTTTTCCCAACACAATTTATTTAAGAGATACCCTTTCCATATTGTATATTCTTGCTTCCTGTGTCATAAATTGATTGACTATATATGCATGGGTTTATTTCTGGGCTGTCTGTTCTGTTCCATTGACCTATGTGTCTGGTTTTATAACAATACCATACTGTTTTGATTACTATAGCTTTGTCATATAGTTTGAAATCTGGGAATGTGATACTTCCAGCTTTGTTCATTTGCTTTGGCTGTTTGGGGTCTTTTGTGGTTCCATACAGATTATAGAATTATTTGTTCTAGTTCTGTGAAAAGTGCCATTGGAATTTTGATAGGGATAACATTAAGTCTGTAGATTTATTTGGGTGGTATGGACATTTTAACAATATTAATTCCTACAATCCATAAGCATGGAATATCTTTACATTTACTTGTGTTTTCTTCAATATTTTCATCAGTGTTTTAGTTTTCAGTGTACAAATCTTTAATTTATTCTTACGTATTTTATTATTTCTGAAGCAGTTGCAGATGGGATTGTTTTCTTTTAATTCTCTTATTGATAGTTCATTATTAGTACATATAAACACAATATATTTTTGTACATTAATTTTGTATCCTTTAACTCTGCTGAATTTATTAGTTCAAAACATTTTTGGTAGTCTTTAGGGTTTTCTATATGTAGTATCATGTCATCTGCAAATAGTGCATTTTAAATCTTTCTTTCCAGTTTGGATGCATTTTTTCTTTTTCTTGCCTAATTGCTGTGGCTAGGAATTCCAATACTTTGTTGAATAAAAGTAGGTATAGTGGACATCTTTTCTTGTTCCTAATTTTAGAGGAAAATTGTTCAGCTTTTCATCATTGAGTGTGGCATTAGTTGTGGGTGTGTAATATATGGCCTTTATTATGTTGAGGTATATTCCCTCTATATACATTTTGTTGAGAGCATTTAATCATGAAGCAGTGTTGAATTTTGTCAAATGCTTTCTCTGTATCTTTTGAGATGATCATGATTTTAATGTTTTATTTTGTTAATGTGATTATGTTGATTTATAGGTGTTGAACCATTCTTGCATCCTTGAAATAAATCCTACTTGATCATGGTGTATGATCCTTTTAATGTATTGTTTAATTAATTTGATGATATTTTGTTAAGGATTTTTGCATCTATATTCATCAGGGATGTTTGCCTGTAATTTTCTTTTTCTATGTTGTCCATATCTGATTTTATTATCAGGGTATATGCTGGCTTCATAAATGAATTTTGAAGCATTCCCTCCTCTTCAGTTTTTTGAACAGTTTGAGAAGGATAGGTTTTAAATCTTTGAGTGTTTGGTAGAATTCACCAAGCTTTCTGGTCAACTTTTGTTCATCAGGAGATTTTTAAATTATTGATTCAATCTCCTTACTAGAAATTGATTTATTCATATTTTCTACTTCTTCATGATTCAGTCTTGGACGACTGTATGTTTCTAGGACTTTTTCAGTTTCTTCTAAGTTGTTTATTTATTGGTGTGTAATTGTTCATAGTATTCTCTTATGAATATTTGTTTTTCTGTAGTATAATTTGTAACTTCTCTTTCATTCTGATTTTATTTGAGCCCCCTCTCTTTTTTTCTTGGTGAGTCTAACTAAAAGTTTGTCAGTTTTTCAAAGAGCCAGCTCTTAGTTTCATTTATCTTTTCTAGTATCCATTTCATTTATTTCTGCTCTGATCTTTATTACTTCCTTCTATTAAGTTTGAGTTTCATTTGTTCTTTTTCTGGTTCCTTTAGGCTATGAACTTATCTCTTAGAACTGTTTTTGCTGTATCCATTAGATTTTGATATGTTGTATTTTTTTCTCATTTGTCTTTTTTAAAACTTTATTTCTCCTTTGATTTCTTTGATGGCCCACTGGTTCAGTAGCATATTGTTTCATCTCCACAGATTTGTAGTTTTTCCAATTTTCTTACAATTGACTTCTAGTTTCATATCATTGTGGCCAACAAAGATGCTTGATATGATTTCAATCTTCTTGAATTTATTGAGGTTTATTTTGTGGCCTAACATGTGATCTATCCTGGAGAATATTCCATGTGCACTTGAGAAGAATGTGTATTCTGCTGCTTTTGGATGGAATGTTCTGTGTTTATTAAGTCCATTGGTCTAACATGTCATTTAAGGCCTATGTTTCCTTATTGATTTTCTATCTGCATGATTTATCCATTGATGTAAGTGGGGTGTTAAAGTCCCATACTATTATTGTATTGCTGTCAATTTCTCCCTTTAGGTTTGCTAATATTTGCTTTATATATTTTGGTGCTTCTTTGTTGGGTGCAATATGTTTGTAAATATTTTCTTGCTGGATTGACCCCTTTGTCATTATGTAATGCCCTTCTTTGTCTTTTATTACACTCTTTGTTTTCAAGTTTATTTTTTCTGATATGAATATAGCCACACCACCTTTCTCTTCATTCTATTTTCTTGGAATATCTTTTCCCATCCCTTCAGTTTCTGTCTGTGTGTGTCCTTACTTCCAAAATGAGTCTCAGCATGTAGATGAGTCATATTTTTATCCATTCAGCCACTCTATGTCTTTTGATTGGAGACTTTTTCCATTTACCTTTAAAGTAATTACTGATAGGTATGTAATTTTTGCCATTTTGTTTTCAGGTTGTTTTTGTAGCTCCTTTCTGTTCTCTATTTTTCTTTCCTTCTAGTTTGATTATTTTCTTTAGTGTCATATTTAGATTCCTTTCTCATTTTCTTTTATGTATTTGCTATAATGTTCTTCTTTGTGGTTACTGGGAAGCTCACATGTATTATCCTATGTATATACGTCTATTTTAAGTTGATAGCAACTTAATTTTGAACCCATTCCAAAACTATACATTTTCATCCCCGCTCATCTTTTATTTTTGATGTCACATTTACATCTTTTTATTTTATGTGTACATTAACTAATTATTGTCATTTTAGTTAATTTTATAATTTTGTCATTTGGCCTTTAACTTTGTAAGTGGTTAATCCACTATCTTTACTGTGCATTTACCTTTAACAGTGAGATTTTTACTTTTTTATATTTTCTTATTAATTAGTCCCATTTTTTGTAAGGCCAGTTTAGTGGTAATGAACTCCTTTAGCTTTGGTTTATCTGGAAAACTCTTTGTCTCTTCTTCTATTCTGAAGGATAATCCTGCTTGGAACAGCATTCTTGGCTGAAGGTTTTTTCCTTTCAGCATTCTATGTCAAGCCACTTGTTCTGGCCTGCAAAGTTTCTGTTGAAAAATCTGCTGATGCCTTATAGGGTTTCCCTTTATATAAAAAATTATTTTCCTCTTGCTGCTTTTAAGATCATCTCTTTAACTTTTGACATTTAAATTATAACATGTGTTGGTGAGGATCTCTTTGAGTTCATCTTATGTGGAACTTTGTTGGCTTGCTGGTCCTAGATGTCTGTTTCTTTCCCAGATTAGGGAATTGTTCAGCCATTACTTCTTCAAATAAATTTTCTGCTCCTTTTTTTTCTCCCACTTCTCCTTCTGGGACCCTTATAATGAGAATGTTATTGTGTTTGATGTTGTCTCATAGGTCCCCTAAGTTATCTTCATTTTTTAAAATTCCTCTTTTCTCTCTGCTGCTCTGACTGGGTGAGTTCCATTACTTTGCCTTTCAGCTTGCAGATATGTTCTGCTTTAGTTTGCTGATAAGCCCCTGTAGTGTATTCTTCAGTTTGCTTATTGTTATTCTTCACCTCTGCAGTTTCTGTTTTGGTAATTTCTTATGTCTTCTATCTCTGTTGAAGTTCTCCATATGTTCATCCATTCTGCTGAGTTTGATGAGCATTTTGTGGCCATTACTTTGAGCACTTGATCAGGTAGATTACTTATTTTCCTTTCATTAAGGGTCTTTTTCTGAAGTTTTGTCTTTTTCTTTCATTTGGAACATATTCCTCTGTCTCCTCATTTTGCCTGATTCTGGGTTTGTTTCTATGCATCAGGCAAAACAGCTACCTCTCTGAGTGTTGGAGGAGTGGCCTTGTGTAGATAATCTGAGGGGCCCAGAAGTGCAATCATCCCTGGCCACCAGAGCCAAGTGCTCAAGGAGCATACTCTGGTGTGCACCTGCTGACTGTGGTGGGGCACTTGCTAGCTGTGGTGTGGCTGCAGCCAGTGGTGTGAGCAGGGTGCTTGCCGAGCCAGCTCTGGCAAGGCTGTAGTGTGAAAGGGTGGCAGAGTGCTTGCCCTGACAGTTGTGGCCTGGCTGTCATTGGATGGACAGGGTGCTCAACACTGTTAGCAGGTTAGATTGAGATTGCTAAATTGTGCCCACCAGTACCCGCATTAGCAAGGCATAATGAGATCACAGAAATGGTGCCCACCAGCACTTTCATGGCCAGAGAGAGTCCCAACAAGTTTCTGCCTCTCCAGCAATTGGTTTACGATTAGTACTGGGTCTCCTTCACATATGGTGTAGGCACTTTTCATATTGCTGCTTTTTGCTGTGTCTCAGCATGAGTGAGTCTTCATACAAGCCCTTTAAGAATAGGTTCTCTGTTTCCTACAGTTCAGTGGTTCTCCAGGACATACTACCTGTTGGCGTTCAAAGCCAAACATTTTAGGGACTCGTATCTCCAGTGCAAGGAACCAACAGTTGGGGTTCCTGACATCAGGGATAAACCCCTCTCTCTCAGGGAACATTCCATATTTTGATTCCACTTGACTGTGGATCACTGAAGCTGAAGTGAAACTTTTGGTGAGAGCATTTCTTTGCCTCTCCTATCCATCTTGATGTGACCCCTTTATCCTTTGTTGTGGAGGTGCTGTTGCATCTAGTTTTTAGGACTTTTTCAGAAGAAATTATTGTATGTGTAGCTGTGGATTTGTTGTGTTTGTGGGAGGAGGTGAATTCAGGCTCACTTTGAGCTGCCTTCTGCAGTAATAATTTTGGGTAAAATTCTTGAAAAATTCATTTATGATTTTGATTTATCTATTTTTTGTAATTAGC
>JAVSCE010004811.1:135000-165605 GCA_032199065.1 Smutsia gigantea
TTATCATTCCTTTCATAGGCTTAAAGTATTTTACTTGCAGATACTTATCACCTTAACTTGAGAGTCTTAAAATTTATTGAGCACCTATGTGTACTATAGAGTAGATACTGAAAAGATAGACACGGGTAGCAGGCATAGATGTGGATGAGGTCATAGCCAAATTTAGTATGCAGATTGGAATTGTTTGATCAGTAGACAGTAGAGAATGTATGAATTTTTAAAAAATTAGTTGCCAACATCTAGAGATAAGGAGATACTACATTAAATTCTAGATTTTTGGTTTCTCAGAAAATCTGAAATATTTGGCAATACATTGGATCACTTTTTACATGAAAACGTTTTTTGAAGCTGAGTGGCAGTTGCCACCTTTAGACAGAATTCATACTGTTCAGTGGAACACAGATTCTATATGATCTGCTTTTCTTATTTATACATTTCTAGCCCCTGACACACACCCATCCTCTAGAGCTGTGCTGTAATTGACATGTGACTAGTCCTACATGAAACATCCTGTGAGAAATTCACATTGGATTTCCAAGATTTAGTATGAAAAAAGATAGTGAAATATATACTTAATAGTTTTTGTCTTGATTCTATGTTTAAATGGTAGTATTTTTGGTTGTTAAATAAATTACTAAAATAAATTTAACTTGTTTCTTTTTTCCTTTTTTTGATGTGGCTACTAGATGATTTAAGATTACATATATGTCTCACATTATATGTCTACTGGACAATGCTGCTGTTCATATTTATGGCCTAAATCAGTGGTTGCTAAGACCATATCTCACTAGTCACCTGTTTTTGTATGATCTACAAATTAAGAATGTTTTTCACAGATGATTTTCCCTTTTTTTTATTGAGGTATCATTGATATACAATCTTATATTGGTTTCAAATATACAACACTGTGATTCAACAGTTACACATATTATCAAATCCTCAGCCCACTAGTGTAGTTAATTTTCACAGATGAATATCTGCAATTTATTTTTATTATAGGGAATGCTAGCTTTGAACCCCAATTAAGTGAAATGTTATTTCCCCCTAGAGAATTTCATTCTTCTCATTTGTAGACCTGTATTAAAATGATTGTACTCAATTATTATTATATTTTGAATTGCATCACAAATATATGGAAATTTGTTTTTTTCTCTTGTTAAGTTCCTATATTTTATATTTTGTTTTTCCTCTTGGTGTACAAAGTCTGAAGTATTTACTATCTGTCTTTTTACAGAAAAAGTTTGCTAACCACTGGTCCAATAAGGAGCTAATTCAAGCAGCTTTTGGAGGGAGCTAAGCATAGTGGAAATACTTTAAGTTCTGATAAAGAGTTTCCAGTCTTATTAACGGATCTAATCTCTAAGTCTTAATTTTCTCATCTGTAAAGTGGCCATAGTGATCCCTTTCCAAATTATTTTGAAGGTTAAGTAAGATACTGTATGAGATGTTTTATAGGAGAGGTGGCTCTAGCATTTCTTCTGCCTAAAATACTCTTCTTTGCCAAACCTGATTTGGTTACTTCTTGCCCATCTTTAGCCTAGTAACATTTCTAGCTCAGAGAAGCATTTCCTGCTCTGGCCCCTAGGTTAGCTCTCCCTAGAAATCCTACACTTCTTTTTATTCTTATATACTTATGCTGTTTGTCCCATGTCTGTCTGCCTTCTAAAATTGGAAGCTCTATGAGGGAAGTGTCTTGTTAGCCACTATTTCCTAGGACTGATACATAATAAATATTTGATGAGTATTTTTAAAATTATGTTGATGATGCAAAATACTGTACATGTAACACACAGAAAACAGAAGGTTTCAGAGGAAGGGGGTTTGTTTTTTTCCACAGAGATTTCACAGTTTGTGTCTATAAATTTGACCATGTTTTGGGACAATAGCTTAAACAATACTCTTCTCTACAATACTTGGAAATAGAAGTAAAACACCTAGCACAGTGTCTCCCACAGAGTAAGCCCTCAACAAATTCTCTTTTCTCTAATGATGGATGATAATGAATGAGAATATTGAACATCAAAATAATTGAAGTATGTGGGTACTAGATAAAGTTGAGAGGTCAAAACTTTTGGAAAACAGAGGGAATCCATTTCAAGTTAGTAAATTATTCATTCCTGCTTTGAAATTCAAGCCATTCTCAGCAAGTCTTAGCTTTATTTTATTTTTTTTAATGAGCATTATTTGAAGTGCAGGACAGTAAAAAGTTAGAATCCAGGTCAAATTCTGAAAACCAAAACTAGATTTTAAAATGTCCCGAGTTTATATGTTACTTACAAGTTTATACAATACATGTCTATTTGCCTAGAAACACTGTGGTCAGAGTGACAACTGGCAATTGTGGCCCCTATCCCCTCAGAACACAAAGCTTAACACCTGGGAAGAAAAAGCACCTACTGGGGTCCACGTTAGGTTTTGACAGCAGGAATGAACACTTAGGCTCTAGAAAGGATGAAGCTGATGATAAAATCCAGTCCCAGGGTTCCTTCTTACAACCTTTCCTAACTTTATAATGAAGGTTAGGATATATATAATTTTAAAAGGCCAGACTTGGATGATGAAGATGGCACCAGAAGATGAAATCATTACCTTCTTTCATATCCTATTGTACCGAACTTCAGGGATTTCTGGAACATTTCTTAAGAATTCTATATATCTTAGCCACAGCTTCCCAAGTCTTCAGTTCTATTCAGTTTAACCAGTGTTTGTTAGGTATCCCCTATGTGCCAGGCACTAGTGATTTTGAGATAAAACAGACTCAGAGCCTACTTTAAAGGAGCTCACTGATGGAAAAGATCAGTGTGTAAAAGATGTCAGTTCACTGCATAAGCGCTGATTGCTCTTTGCACAATTACTGAACAAGCATGGCAGAGGGTATCAAAGATGTGGTTCTGTGTCTGGGACTGAGAATGATTCTGAGCAGGTTTCTTGGATGTGTTAAATCAGAATAAAGTCAGTGTCTTTATGTATGTGTGTGTGTGTGTCACAACAGAATTATGGCAGTCTACTCTTTATCTTTGTGTTTTCCCAACCCACAAAATTAGTGTTATAACACAGTAACCATGGTGGTAATTCCTTTTGGTTGGGAAGGATGCTCAGAATGAGGTGGGGAATGTAAAGAATGGATCTTGAGATTCTCTCACGATTTCAGGGCATAGGGTCATCGATGAGGAGTTGCAGAACATGGGAATTTCTGTGGCATAGCATAAGGGCAATCAAGTTGTGGATGGAAATGGGAGATGAGGTATGAGAGGAAGAAGGAGCCAGATTATGTGGCATTGATAAGGAGCTTGGGTTTTTATCCTGAAAGCAGCAGGGAGTCACTGAAGGGTTTTGAGCGAACAGTGACATGATCAGATTTTTGCCTTAAATTTGAGCTTAAAAATAAGCCAAGCCGAAAAAGACAAGTATCAAATGATTTCACTCATATGTGGAGTATAAGAACAAAGAAAAAATACTGAAGGAACAAAACAGCAGCAGACTCACAGAACCCAAGAACGGACTAATAGTTACCAAAGGGAAAGTGACTGGGGAAAATGGATGGGAAGGGAGGGATAAGAGGGAAAAAGGGGCATTACGATTAGCAGATGTAATGTTGGGGGGGCACGGGGAGGGCTGTACAACTCAGAGAAGACAAGTAGTGATTCTATAGCATCTCACTACGCTGATGGACAGTGACTGTAATGGGGTTGGTGGGGGGGACCTGATGAAGGGGTAGTTCAATAACCATAATATTGCACATGTAATTGTAGATTAATGATAATAAAATAAATTATATTTAAAAAAAGAAAAAAATACCCTAAGTCCACAATGCAGATATATATGGTTTTGTATGTTCAAGATTTAAAATTTTTTTATTAAGTATTGGGAAAATATCCAAATTTTAGATCTCTATTCATATATGGCAACAATATGCTGGAGAGCCATAGCAGCTGACCCACTGGATGGGGCATAGACTGTCTTTCTGTAACCACACATTAGAACTCATGGGAGGATTCAGTTCCAAATTTGGTTACTCCTGAGCAAATCAGAGTGTTCGTCATTATGCTGTTCTGCAATGAGTCAGGACTGAGCTAATTGCCCCACCCCTAGGGGCAGGGTTAGCCATGACTGTCATCTCTTAAACAGGACCAAATGGGATGGGAAAAGGATCGGCATCCTTGAGAATGGCCAAGGGTGCATGGTGGAGAGTACAGGTAGGCTCATTCTGGTGTAGCGGAAAGACAGTGAATAAGTAATCGTAGCAAATGTGTGAGCCGATGTACTTCAGGTATGAAAAGACTCCTTTGGCAACACAAAAAGGATGACCAATTGCTTCAGGAAAGGGAACCTGAAGAGGGGTTAGTGAAGACTCTATTAAGCAGAGAAATAGTGGAAGAGAATTTCCCCACAACAGCCCTAGAGTTCCCTTGTTATCTCAGCCTAACTTTTGCACTCTCAAGGACGTCCTGGTATGGACAGTAGATCACATAGTCACCCTACAGAGATCAGCAGTGCAGTGGAGACTTCTGGCCTGTCAGTAGGACTTGCAGTTGGAGATGGCTATGTGACTAAGTTCTCTTCAGTGGAATAGGAGCAAAAATGATGTGTTCCCAACAGCAAAAGAGCTGAGAAAAGTATGAAAATAAAAAAACAATATGGTTCTTACCCTATCCCCAACTTCTCATGTCACAAATCTAGCTTGTGCTATGATTAGAGGAGAGCTTTAAATCAGGCATGACACTGAAAGTTTGAACCAAGTTAGATAAAATTCTAATCCCTGTAAGTACTAGGTAGTTATAGACATGCTTAGGATATTTTTTTAAGGGACATTTCATTTCCATGCAATAAAAAGCAAGTTTCCAAATAATATTTCAGCAATACCATTTCTGTAAACATAAAATCCACATATTTTACATGTGCTTATATTTCTATATATGTATATAGGAAGGCCTAAACCATTAAATACAAAGCTATTAACAGAGCCTCTTAGTATTCATTAATTATATCAATTGCATTAGAATACATTAATGGGTATTTTCAGAACAGAAAAATAACATTGGGTATTAATTTTGATGATTCTAGAGATGAAGTTAAAGTTAGCCAAGGAAATATTATACAAGTGGCTTTAATATGTTTCATTAATAATTGTTGATAGTCAGTGGATCAGAATCTAGTTTCTTTTTTGTACAAACCTCAAACATAAATTCTCCTGTCTCCAAATTTATCTTCTTATTTTAATGTCATCAAAAATCATTCATTTTAATATAATCTGATTTTTAACTCTGGCCATTCATAATCATATACTTTAATGTAAAGGAAAAAAGTAGCCAATCTGTTACCTTCTAGCTATTTCCTCCCCTTATTAGTCATATTTTCTGATGTATCTAAGACATAATTAAGAATCATAAGCTCTAGAGTCAGACATGCCTGGATTTGAATCCCGGTTTTTCGATATTCTTTGCTTCATGTTCACAAGCACGTTATTTAACCTCTTTAAGCATCGTTTACATGACTTCCTTCTGAGGACTGAGTGCTACAGCGCATCCGCAGGGCGCAGAACAGTGTGACAGTAGACCAGGAGAGTCTCTCCCTTACCTCTACCCAGTCTTTGCTCTCCTCCCAGTTCACTTTGAAGAAAGAGTGAATATATTTTAATGCGATTATTAAATAAGAATTCATAAATCTTCCATTACCCTACATTAATTTATATTACCTATTCTTTCAAAAAAGTTTAGTAGGCCATTGGCAATTTTAATAGCAAATGTGCTAAAAGTATTTTGTCTTCTTTTTTTTGTTTCTGTCTGTAAATTTTTGGTTTTTGAACTATATCTTTTCAAGATTGAGGGAAAAGACAATTATGTTGGGGCAAGTGTGAGAAAAGATCAAATTTTTAAAATGCGTAATAAGTCATGTTTATTAGTAGGTATCAAGAAGCACTATTAAAAAGAGCCTTTTTAAAATTACAAGATTCATGTACATATATGCATTAGTATCGCAGAAAATGTAGCTTATAGAGATCAGCTTATACAAATATGAAAAAAGAGAGTCATACCGCCCATGATTTCACCAATGTGAATAGCTAGTCTCAGTATTTTGATATATGTCATTCTTTATATGCTGATATATATTTAAAATCTTATTTACTTTTTGAGACCTGATTTTTTCAGTTAATATTTTGCTACCATTTTCTATTAAAAAATATTCCATAGCATTATTTTAAAAGGATGATAATATTCTAGTCTACAGATTTTACTGATCTCCTTAATTTTGGACATTTACATATTATGCAATCTTTTTACTGTTGCAAACAATGTTTTGTCATCATTTTAGTCAGTTTTTTTGTGCATGCCCATAATTATCTTCTGATGAAAAATTTCAGGAAGTGGAATTTCTGGATCAAAGGTTGTGCACATTTTTAAGGCTTAATATACATTACCAAATTTCCCTCTAAAAAGCAGTAGCACTTGTGTTTTCACCAGCAGTGCATGAAAGCACCAGTTTTCCTATATTCATTATTTCTTAAATTCACTAATCCTTAGCATTACAGAATTGTTTTTTAACCATTTGGTAAGTTAATCATATCATCTCATTGTTTTATTAGTAATGATATTGAACATTTTTGTGTATGTTTTCATGTGCCATTTGTATTTTTTCTTTTATGAATTGTGTGTTCATTTCCTTTGTTCTTATTTTCCTTGGTCTTCATCTCTTTCTTATTTATCTAGTCTACCTGAAAGTGTTCTATGCACATCAAGGATGTTAACCCATAGTCACGTTGCAAGTATTTTCTCAGTGTATTGTTGCTTTTCAATTTTATTAAAGCTCTTTTTTGAGGTACAGAATTTCAGGACTTTCATTTAGTTAAATCTATCAATATTAAACTTAGAGAGAACTTTCCCATTCAGACTTTACAAGTGCAGCTACACTCTCTTCTAGCACTTTTATTATTATATTTAAATCTTCAAGTCACCCATGTGTGTAAAGTAAAAAATGATCCAATATATTTTTCCAAAGTGTTAGTCAGTTGTCTATTCTAACATTACCTGTTTAATGATCCACGCTTTATTGATTTGAAACTTGGGCCACAGTCCCTATTCCAGACTCCCTGGGGCCAGATGTATTTTGGAATTCAGAATGTTCTGGGTTTTAGGAAAGTAATGTAGTACATAGACCATGTGTTATGTAACAACCCTAGTGGGGTCTGAAACAGTTCCCTGTAATAAGCACTTTAATATTTTCACGGTGAAATAGTCACACTAAATGGGATAAGTAAAGTCTATAAATCAGTCCTTGCTAGGTTTTGCGGCCTGATGAATTCTAAAAAGAACATACAGTTTTCAGAAATTTTTAGATTTTGGAGTTGTGGCTAAGAGATTGTAGACTGCTATCACATTTAACATGTAATAAAGCCCTAAGTATCTAAGCTGTATCTATCTTGACCTTGTATTTAGTTCTATTATCTGTCCTGTGCTATACATGGTGATGTTCTGCCTTAATGATTTTTGTTTTAATATTAGTTTTACCATTTCTTCTATTTTCCAAAAATTTCTTGGTCATTATTTTTTTAGATGTTCTATGGAATACTTTTTTTCAAGGTCTAAATTAATTACCTGGGAGAATCTGAGGGAAGGGTTGAGCCACCAGGCAGAGTTGAAACAAGATCACGATGGACAGAGTTGTACTCTGTGTCTGGATACTGAGTTGCTTTTGTACTAAATCTTAAATAAACTCTTAGAAGTCCATCTTCAACTCTCAAGACCAACTTAAGAATCACTGGTTTCTTGACACACTTCTGCAAGTATATCTTGCTAGATACCCCCTGAGATGTTCTCACAGTTATTAATAATATCTATTCACATCTTAAAGCCTCTTAAGAGCCATGTTATAAAGAAATCCATGTATCTTGGTTTAACATAGTGTTTAAGAATCCCCATCTCATAACACCCAGCACACAGTTAGGAAACAGTTGTCTAATGAAAAATAAAAGCACTTAGAATCTGAGGATTCTTATCCATCAGTAATCCATCATAGGTATTTATTGAATGCCTGCTACCTGCCTGTTATGGTTGAACTTATTGGGTTATGGTAAGTACTGTAAGATAGAGTTCCCTTACCTCAGGGACAAACACAAGGAAAACACTTAGGGAAATCTGATTGCTGACCAGCAATTTTCAATGGACTGTTAGCCCTCTGAAGGTATAGAAGCATTAAATTAGTATTTGTTTCACACCAGGACAGTGTATTGTTTCTTTCAGCTCTGACGTTCAGTAAATGTTCTAGATAAAAGAGTGAAAGAATGGGGTGGGGGGAAGAGGCACTCTCTGGAATATATAGCAGTATATTTTGGCTCAATATATGCACATGGGGAGAAAATAAAGCCAGAGTGGGCTTCACAAATAAGGTTGGACCAAAACTGGGCCACAGAGGATTCACGGGGACATTCCCCCATCACTGCAGGAAATAATTGGAAATAGGCTTATTGGAGACGTAAGGTGCATCACACCCATAAGCCCAACCCATAAGGATTGTGGCCTATCTGGCTAATGCTTTCTGGGCTCCACAATCCTAACTATGGTTCTCAAGTAGTTCTCTGATTCAGATAGCTACGTTACTGGATGAGAGAAAATGGGGTTTATTACTTTGTGTAAAGTAATGAAACTTTCTGGGTTGGGGAATGGTGCAGGACTGGTCTAACTAGTAAATGGTGGCATAAGCAGACATAGTACAGAGGCAGCCTGCCACACATGCTTCTCAGCTGAACTCTTAAGTTTTTTGGGGAATCCATAAACAGCCAGAATGGTTTCTCTGATACCCTTCATTGACCTTCTCAATTTGATAGGTGCCAATTTTCCTGAAAACTGTACAGTCTATGTTTTATTTTGCTCCTTTGTCTTATAAAACCTGTTTTGCCTTTGTTTCTTGGCTCAGTCTAGCAACAGCCTCTGTTACACATATGTACACAATTTGGTGTAAGATAACTAAATGCCTCTGACTTGTTTTCTGACATTAATGTTACTTCCTTAGCTTTTGCCCATTGGATCCTGGGGGAAAAATAACTGAATGTCCGATTCAGTTTAAAGCATGGTCTAAACTGATAATCATTTAAGTAGTTAATTTAGGTCATTCTCTCTCTCAGACTTCTCTGTCCTTTGTTAGTTTCCTTCAGGTAGTATATGGAAGAAGGGTTTGTGTGGCTTTCATATCCTTAAGGCTTTGAGAGAAGGGGCCCCGGGCCTCATGCTGGCCCTCTGGAATGCATTTGTTGCCTGCAGCCACTGCAGTGGAAGGATTTCCCTTGTTTGCCTGGTTGCTGGAAGCTCTTCTGGCCTACAGTGTGTGAACTCGTAGCCAGTTCTTTTGGCTCAGGTACTTTTTCTGGTGGTGCTTCCTGGGTGATCCAACCTGAACTTGACTTCCTCTCATATTAGAGATCACCCTCAAAGATCTGAGACACCTGTTTGGGCCTTCTTTGAGTGGTCTGTGGTGCTGCTTTCACTATAGAGACATCTTTCCCTCACAAGGACAATAGCTTGTGGCAAAATTCCCAGCCTAACACTCAGCTATTTCCATGTCCTAAGACACTTAGAAACCAAGGGTGGTTTGGGAAAGCTAAACCTCGGGCCTCCCTCTGGCTGCCCGTACCGTACCATCTTGTCAATGTGGCTGTGTCCTAGGTTGCTATGGGACAGCTCCCCCACCGTGTCCATACTGGGGGGGGGGGAGCAGAAGACCCTTCTGCTCAAGTACTTGTTTCCACTGACCTGACACTTGTCTCCTTCCATAAGCCATACCCTGTATAAGGGGAACTTAAGACTTAATTCTTCTTATCCATTATAGTTCCCAAAGGACTTTAAACTTGGCATTATTATTAAGATATTTGAGTTGGATACCTTGAGTTGCAAGGCATAGAGACTTACTCAGATCTCCTGAAGTAATGGGGCATTTTACTTTGAGGACATACTTGACATATCTGTTAGGGTTTGTTGGTTGCAATCAATGAAATCTGTCTCAGGCTAATTTAGGCAAAAACAGAAATTAATGGGACAGCAAGTGGTAGCACATGGAATTCAAGGAAAGACCAAAGAAAGGGGCCATAGGAACTGGAATAGCTCCAGACATCTGGGTCTAAGGGACTACCTAATCTCTTCAGGGTGCTCTTAATGAGACAGAACCTGTCCAACTGTTTCTGTCTCCATGTGGCTCCCTTTATGACTCTGTATCTCTGAAGAGGCAGGCTGATTAGTCTGGGTGAAGACCAGGAGCTTAACTCTTAGCCAGGGTGGCCCAGGCCCTCCCACACTGCACATGGTAATGGAGGGAATAGAGCAGTCAGTCTGAGAGGGCAAGCAGAGTTCAGTTTAGGGAATGTGGCATTTCCAGTCATGACAGAATGTCCACACAGAAAGTTTATAATCTGGCTACAGGGTCCAGGACTCGGTGCCACTTATCCCACAGAATGTGAAAGTGCAAAAATTTGTTTATGATATTTAAAAAAAAAACAACAGAAAAGAAAGATTTCAAAACATTTTCAGTTTCTTTAATTGTTAAATAAATTGAAAATAATGTATTGTGGAGAATCCTCTTTACATCCTTTTAGACATACTATAACTAAAAATGTTAATGTTTTCAAATGATTGTGATTTTTTTGTATGGTTTTCAAATATTGTGAAGAATTACTTTATAAACTCTATCTGAAAACAAAAACTGTCCTCAAGAAGCTACAGGTGGTGGTAAAAGTAGCTTTTTTCTAAGAATTAGCAAGGATGGGAGAGGACTCCTTGGCTTCGGAAGCCCTGGGCTCCATGAACTATCACTATTGCTCAATGTCTCAGAACTAATTTGTGGCAGAGTCAGAATTCACAGCCAGTTTTGAATTAAGGATTCTGCCCCTTCTCCAAGCCTGGAAATGGCACTCTTAAAATTTTTATAGCAGAGAGTTAAATGAGACCTGTTTGGACCTGGGGGCTAGGTCGGGATTTGCTTAAGGGCTCTCTAGGACTGGCCGGAAGTGAGTTAAGCATATATAGCTTGAGAGTGTGGAGCTGAGCCCAGACGAAGCTGTGAACTGAGTCTGCAATGATGCCCTCATTGTAGGACTAGCATTTTACACATATACTCCTACCTTATGTTAAACACAGAAATAGATTAGTTATGGGGGTCCCACTAGCTATCTAGTCCTTGTTCTCCATGTGAAACATTTCTTCCAGTTTGAACATTGCCTTAGGTTGACCCACTTGGGTCAGCTATGCCTTTCCCTGATTCAAGGCTCAGCTTGTCTTCTCTCTGCCCCCCTCCCAAAACCATATCAAACTATGTCACTAATGTATTTAGAAAGAATTTAATCATTGAATTAATTATTAATTGGTATATTAATATTTTAAATAATATTTGCTCTGTATTATCATTTCCTAGCTACTGTCCTTTGTTTATGTTTTTCCATCTCCACCCCAAATAATATTTTTCCTTAGTACTTGTAGATTGTTTATACAATCATTTGACAGTTATGATCTATTTCATGCCATGTATTGTTTCTCACTTTCTATTGTTTTTACTGTCTCCTCAGCTGTAACACACTTTTCTATTAACCTATTTGTACCTTGCAAAATGTCTAGCACAGTTGTTGCATGTGGTAGCATGTCATATTATTTAATGCTTTGATTTTCTAAATTGTGAGGAGAAATGGGTCAGTTGGGTTTAGTTCTAGATTTCTAACTCTCTCCTTGCCTACAACTCCAACTTTACCTAAGAAAGAGCTGAGCATTTGTTTAAAGATTTCAAAGCCGCACACACACACTAAATGAGGACCATTTATTAAACAGATCCACATGTATTTTTTATTTGCCCACCTAATTATAAACTTTGAATCCTGGTCTGGTGATTATTTAATTCCTATCTTGATTTTGAACAAGTAGTAAGTTTTTAATAAATATTGAGATGAACTGATTAAAGAAGAGTATGATAATATTTATATCTTATAAGTTTTAGGTTCAGTTCAATTCTAAAGGATAGAAATAGTAAAATTCTAAAGTCAAAAATAGTCCAAATTTCTTGAACTTACCGCAAGTGTTGCATACATAAGGTCACTCATTAGAAAAATTAACACACACATACACACTTGGAAAACCCCATTTAAGAGTTTGAAGAATCACCCTTAATATTTATGGCAAGAACAGATTGCATTTATTTGACATCTTGACCTGTTCACCCATTTGATTTTGTACATTGAACTTTTCAAACCATTGCCTATATTTCGGTTTCATCTTTGTTGATATGTAGGGAGCCAAACATACCAGGCTGATCCAGTTTAAAATGATAACAGACTCATTATCATTTAATTCCTTTACGAAATATTTTTTGTGTGCATGACCACTCTTTATCAGTTCCATGAATGCATTTCCAGACACCACCTAAGTTTAGGGTGACAAAATTCAGAGGTTTCCTTGGACATCCGTGATACCAAATGGTGGCTTCCCTCACGCTCCCAGCAGCCACCTCCCGTTCCCATCCATAAATGGCAGCCGGCAATGGCTGGAAACAAAGGGCTCTCTCCCAGTCCCTGAATGCAGTGACATTCATTCTGAGAGAAGCAGGGGCAGCTTTTTGAAAGCCGACTTCTTCAGCTCGACAATAACACACAATGAGTTATTGACTTGTTTATATACGGAGCTCTTTTCACTAACTAACTCTGACTCCCACAGTCTGGACAAATGATTGATTTCGTGGTTAGAAAAAGAGAAAGCTCTTGCGCTAAACTCTGTAGTGCAAACTACTTCTTCCCCATTTGTTCCCTAACTGAATAGAACCTTATTAAAATGCACTTTCCCAAAAAATACCTGCAGCTGGCCTTTATAGCCATGTTTTGTATATATAAATAAGTAATTTGTCCCAGTCTTTTGTATATTAACAGACCATTGGGAAACGTCAATATATATGAAGGCTGATTGTCCTGTTATTTATACTAAACTGTATTGCCTATATTGATGTGCATGTAAACTATGGATTAAATAATTTATTAAAGGATCACTATTTACTGGTCAAAAATTTAGATTTTTGATATATTGAATTTTCATGTTGGGTTATGTTGATTTAAGGACATTACACACAGCACATATCATATACTTCATATTTGAATCAGCTGCTCTTTTGAATACAGAGAGAACTATATATAGAAATACTGTCAGAGCACTGAGAGTTTGGTTGGACAAATTGGCTTTTCCCTCTTTCACTAGTATCTATCTGGAATGTCAATATGAATTAGGTGGATACAATATAGCAGCTTGTTCAATTACTGTACCTTTACTGAAGATATTAATTGGACTCGAATTTACTTTAAAGTTACTGTCTCCTATAAAGCAGATATTATTTTATCTTACTGTCATGTTAAAATTTTTATGCAATTAGTCTTTATGATTTTTATAAATATACTTAAAAATATTTTGGAAGGAGTTAAAAAAAAACAGAAAAAAAAAGCCATATACCATTAATGGTGCACATGAAAGCGATCACTGCTGTTCTGTCTGTATTTCTCCAGCAGGTGGTATTGAGCCTGTTTCCTTCTAATGATGTCCATAGTAGAGCTTCCTGAGCCAGCAAATGTTTGAATTCCTCAAAATTAAGAGCACTTTCTCCGATAGTCACATAGGGCCACATGTTTTATATAGAACTATGTATTAAGCTATGACCTTTTAGGGCTTTAGACAAAGTACAATTCCTGCTACCTTAGCATTAATAGTTTTAAATAAAATAGGCACAGTCTGAAAGGTAACAGCCACCAGAAGTCATTACTCTGGGATCTGCTGCTTCAGGTATACTTTTGTGGATTTCTTTTCTTAATTCCTAAACAAATTGAGGTGAACTTGCTCCTTTCTTGTTTCTTTAACCCGGCCATTCTCTTGAAGCAGTTTTGTTCAGTTTTCCTTAACAGAGCCATTAGTTTCTTGTTTTTTTTCCCATTTCTGCTACTGTCCTTGACTAGTCTCTTGATTGTTTTATTCTGGTTACCATTAAAATTGAATGAGTCCAACTCTAACCTAATTTTGGACAGTTAATGTTTGTTACTTATATATTTTTAAAATCTTGGCAGTAAGGCCTGAAAAAAATGGTGAATTGAACCTTCCTGTTTAGCTTGTTGATATGCACAATAAATATCTGGAAGTGTTTCTCACATTTAAAAAGGGCAGGATGTATTTAGAAGAAAGTAACTTGGTTTTCCACTCCCCTGTTTGGTAGAGATTTGGCTTTTCATAGTTATATGCAAATTTTAGCCTTCTTTCTGAATTTTTTTTTTTACTTGTGTCTGGAAATGCATTCATGGTGTAATTGCCATATAACATCACATTAGTTTCAGGTATACAGCACAGTGATTTTGTATTGCAAAATTATCACCACAGTAAGTCCAGTTAATACCTATCACCATACAGAGTTACAAATTTTTTTACTTGTGATTAGAACTTTTAAGATCTACTCTCTTGGAAACTTTCAAATATGCAATAGAGTACTATTAACTATAGTCACCATGCTGTTATATTAGGTCCTCATGACTTTTTCATTCTGCAACTGGAACTTTGTACCTTTTGACCCCCTTCACCCATTTTGCCCATCCTCCCCCCCTCAGGCTCTGGCAACCACACAGTCTGTCCTCTAAATCTATGAGCTCAGATTTTTGTTTGCTTGTTTGTTTGTTTCAGATTCCATATATCAGTGAGATCATACGGTTTTTGTCTTACTCTGACTTATTTCACTTAGGATAATGCCTTCAAGGTTCATCCTTTCTGTTTGTTTTGATTTTTAATTTGAAGTGTCTATCTTTTTTGTACATGAAAAATTAGTCTCAGGAATTTCAAACCCATTGACTAAAAATTATTTCGTATCTTTTAGATAAGGACATCAAATCAAAAGCATCTGGTTTTGTCTTAATGAAGAAACACAATGTTCCTCCAAAGTGGCAGGAGAAAAGTATCCTACCATTATCATGTCATGGGATGGGACTTGAGGGAGAGATGCTATTAGCACTGCATATTATTAATACCTCAGGGTGAAAAATGTGCTCACTTAATTTGACTTTTTATTTTCAATAATTTTCTCTAAATGATTTCATTAAAATCTCTCTCTTTTGAAATGACTAGTCTGTTTCCAGAAAAGGCTACACGTGTGTACCCTTATATTTTGTTGACCATTTATTTCTCAGTATCTTACTGGATTCTCTATTTGGTACTATGCATATGATGCTTTTCAGTAATGTTGGTATGTAGATTAGAATAGTGCTTCTTCAGAAGTTGAGTATTAGAATAAAGGTGGTTTTTCCAACTGTGGTACTTTTAAAGGTAAAGAATTCCTACCTTTTAGAGAGTTACTTGGAAGCAGTTGTAAATGTCACGGCCCTAGGAGACCTCTTTAGAATCTGACTTACTGCTGTGGCACCGAAGGGTTTTGTAGCTCTGTTTTTGTTTTGTTTTGCTTGCCTTCAAAAAAGATCTGCTCTGAATGGTTTCGCATTTGGAAATTAATTTTCTAAAGAATATATGAGCTTGAGGAATATTCCTCAGTCGTTCTCCTTCACACCCATCTCCTCCCATGATGAGAATCCCTCAATAAAGAAATAACCACAGAGACTCGACACCAAGTATGTTGTACCACAGTTTACACACAGGCTTCCCTGTGTGGAAGTTAAGTTTGATATTTGGCTTTTTATAATATTCAATTTTTTGTATGAATTCAGCAGAGGAAAAATATTCCTTGAGGAGAGTGATCCTAAGATAGTTCCACATGATGATTTTCCCCCCAGTTTTATTGAGATATAATTGACATATGGCATTGTATAAGTTTAAGGCATTCATCATAAGGATTTGACTTTCACATATTGTGAAATAATTATTACAGTAACTTTAGTTAAAATCCATCATGTCATATAGATTTTTAAAAAGAGAAGAAAAACAATGTCTTTCCTTTGTGATGAGTACTCTTAGGATCTACTCTCTTAACAACTTTCAAATATACCACACAGCGTTGTTCACTGTACTCATCATGTTATGCATTATATGACATTAAAAAAAAAACTTCTTTTCAGTGGTTCTCTGTCTAGGACACGGATCAGCAAACATTTCCTGCTGTCCAGATTCAGCCTGCCATTTGTTTGTTTGTTTCTTTTTTTAATTAAGGTATCATTGATATTGATATACAATCTTATGAAGGTTTCAAATGAGCAAAATAGTGGTTTCAACATTCACCCATATAATCAAGTCCCCCCCCAACCCCATTGCAGTCACTGTCTATCAGTGTAGTAAGTTGCTATAGAGTCGCTACTTGTCTTCTCCGTGCTATACTGCCTTCCCCATGATCTACCTATATTGTGTGTGCTAATTGTAATGCCCCTTAATCCCCTTCTCCCTCTCTCCCCACCCACCATCCCTTTGGTTTTAACCACTAGTCCCTTCTTGGAACCTGCTGATGTTTTGCTGAGTCTGCTGCTGTTTTGTTCCTTCAGTTTTGCTTCATTGTTATATTCCACAAATGAAATCATTTGGTACTTGTCTTTCTCCACCAGGCTTATTTCATTGAGCATAATACCCTCTAGCTCCATCTGTGTTGTTGCAAATGCTAGGATTTGTTTTCTTTTATGGCTGAATATTCCATTGTGCATATGTACCACATCTTCTTTATCCATTCATATACTGATGGACACTTAGGTTGCTTCCGTAACTTGGCTATTGTAAATAGTTCTGTGATGAATATGGGGTTGCATATGTCTTTTTGAATCAGAGATCTTGTTTTCCTTGGGTAAATTCCTAGGAGTGGAATTACTGCGTCAAATGATATTTCTCTTTTTAGATTTTTGAGGAACCTCCATATTGCTTTCCACAATGGCTGAACTAATTTACATTTCCACCAGCAGTGCAGGAGGGTTCCCCTTTCTCCACATCCTCACCAGCATTTGTTGTTTCTTGTCTTTTGGATGTTGGCCATCCTAACTGGGGTGAGATGATAGCTCATTGTGGTTTTAATTTGCATTTCCCTGATGATTAGCGATGTGGAGCATCTTTTCATGTGCCTGTTGGCCATCTGAATTTCTTCTTTGGAGAAGTGTCTGTTCAGGTCCTCCACCAATTTTCAAATTGGGTTATTTGTTTTTGGGTATTGAGGCATGTGAACTCTTTATATATTTTGGATGTTAACCCCTTATTGGATAAGTCATTTATGAATATATTCACCCACACTGTAGGATGCCTTTTTGTTCTGCTGATGGTGTCCTTGGTTGTACAGAAGCTTTTTAGTTTGATGTAGTCCCTCTTGTTCAATTTTGCTTTTGTTTCCCTTGCGTGAGGACATGCGTTCAGGAAAAAGTTGCTCATGTTTATATTCAGGAGATTCTTGCCTATGTTTTCTTCTAAGAGTTTTATGGTTTCATGACTTACATTCAGGTCTTTGATCCATTTCGAGTTTACTTTTGTTTATGGAGTTAGACAGTAATCCAGTTTCATTCTCTTGCATGTAGCTGCCCAGTTTTGCCAACACCAGTTGTTGAAGAGGCTGTCATTTTTCCATTGTATATCTATGGCTCCTTTATCGTGTATTAATTGACTATATATGCTGGGGTTTATATCTGGGCTCTGTAGTCTGTTCCACTGATCTATGGGTCTGTTCTTGTGCTCAGACCAAATTGTTTTGATTACTGTGGCTTTGTAGTAGAGCTTGAAGTCAGGGAACATAAACCTCCTAGCTTTGTTCTTCCTTCTTAGGATTGCTTTGGCTATTCGGGGTCTTTTGTGGTTTCATATGAATTTTAGAACTATTTGTTCCAGTTTGTTGAAGAATGATGTTGGTATTTTGATAGGGATTGCAAGATTGCTTTAGGCAAGATTGCCATTTTGACAATATTAATTCTTCCTATCCATAAGCATGGGATGTATTTCCATTTATTGTTGCCTGTTTCTTTGTTTTTAAGTTTTATTGCAGCATAGCATTTATGTATTTGTCTATTCATACTGCAAAGGCAGAGATGAGTAATTGTAACAGAGACTGTATGCCCTCCTCTACCCAAGCCTAATTTATTTGTGATCTGTCCCTTTACAGAAATATTTATTAATTCCTCATCTAAGGTGATTATCAGAATCACCTAAAGATTCCTGGACCTTTCCTCTCTACCTAAACAGAATTTCTTGATATACTGAGTTGTATCATATATCAGTGGATGAAGCATTCACAAGCTTAATACTATTCTTATAGTATATATGCATAGGCAGATTGAGAAGGCCTATTGTTGTCCCTCACCCCCATTTTATCACAAGTATAGGGTGGGTCTTCAGAGGGTATGGATTAAAGATTCATGTTAACTCAAACATAATTAGCCAGGCATACAATTGAGAAAGCTTATTTAAAAGAACATTAACAAAATAAAGTGAAACAAAAAGCATGGTCATTATTAATTGTTAATCCGCAATAAGGAGATACAACATGGCAAGTCCATTGCTTAAGAACTGTTAAATATTCCAGTTCAGAGGTCCTGTATCATGCTGTTATTTTCTTCCAACTACTAATACCAATCTGTTGTGTGAGTATTATTGCATGAGTTGAGCATTTTGCTTTTGTTGAAAATAGAATTTTTTTTTTGGTGGGGCTTATTTATGTACACAGAATAGGCTGTGTTCATCTTTTTCAAACACATGTTGGCAGTAGCAGGACAAGACCTGACTCTGGCTTTGTAACTGCACTAGGTCAGAGGTAAGTCGTTCGGGTATTTAAGATATGTTACATTTTGTTTTAAAATATTATAAATCATTTTGAACTGTCTAAGAGTGTTTGAATTGACATTTGCTTTTGCTGTATGTTCTTGAATTCTTATCCTGACATAACGGCAGTAATTTATACCCTACTGGCAATGAGTGCAAGATTTTAATGTAAAATATCAGCCTAATTTAAAAAAAAGGTTGCTATGTTCATTTTGATAAAATGCTTTTAAAAAGTACTCATAGTGTCAAATGTCTGCCATTAAAGACCCCCCCCCTTTCGAATTCATATTTTAGTAAACTTAAGGACAATAAAAGCAGAGGTGAAAAATTCAGGCTGTTGAATGTTTTAAATATAAAAATGGACTTTCAGCTTACTTAATCAAAATACAGTTCATTTTCGCATAAGTATGGGCCAAATTAATTTTAAAACACCTTCCATGATTATGCTAAATTAGTTTTTTGAATAAATATTGCAATTAGGGTGTCAATAGGTGCCTAATTTCATGTCATTTATTTATTTATTTTTCTAGTTGAACCTGGCTGTGAGTGAACAGAAAGAGAAAATTACTGAAAAAGTCCTTTCAATGACAACAAAGGAACACCATAAGGCACAAGAAGTAAGGGACTTACTTTTTAAAATGATATTATAATATCACAGTAAACACTAATTTTAAAATTGAGACATATTTTACTTGGGACTGGTAGTGAACCAACTGTGGTTATCTGCTAACAACATAACGGAAAAAAAATTGGTCAAAAGTGGAAATCATTTTATTGATATAGATAGCTTGAAAAATAATTATATTCTTGAAAGAATATATCAGATTATAATTTTCTGAAAAATTCTTATGAAAACTCTGCCATAAATTTCCTAAATTAGGAAATTGCTACATGCAGCTTGAGTCTGGAAACTATAAAACATGCTAACATAAGAAAAACATTAAAATTTTGTTGAACCTTGAATAAACACTAAATCTTTTATTTGTTTCCTGACTTTCTAGAAATAGTATTATTGTTCTGAATTTTAGAATTGCTAACAACATTATCTCTTAATCAAGGGAAACCTGTAGTTTACAAATGTCAAGCCTAAGTGAGCTAATCCTAAGATTCTGTAGGCAATATTGTAATGAAGAACTATTAAAGCAAGCCTGCTTCTTTCCAAAGTTCATGCTGTGAAGTCGACAACATATTCCATAAATGAAATAATAATACAAAATTGGTGTTAGACAAAAGGGAAAAATGATTTTCATGTAGTTGCCTGGACTGCAAAAGCATTTAATCTTTCTGAGGAAAGATCATGAGTTTGCTAATTTCCATGTACCACTATCAGTAAATAAAAATTCATAAGCAACTTAAAAAATATGATAGTGTGAATATTTAAAAATTAAACTTCCTTGTAATTCTCTTGATATTTTGACAATGAAATCTACCTAAGCCTTGGAGTTTTAATATTTTCTGTGATTCTGAGAATAACTGTGATTGACTCTCCTTTGCTAACTATGGATTTTACAGTAGATGGACAAGTACAGGGCATTGAATTTTTCTGTGTGAATTCAAGACTTTGAATTAGAGACTACATTAATATTTGGTACTTATACATGTTCAGTATTAAAGATTATATTGTAAACTTTGGTAATTTCAGTAGAGAATATTTCATAAGAAAAATTCAATTTGAATAATTTCTAAGATGTAATAAATAATATTTGTATGAAGTTACAGTTCTGACTCTTTCCACTTAATATTAACAAGCCAAAGATGAGGTTGTTATAAATTTTAGAAAAATTGTCCCCTATTCATCTGAAAAATGTTTTTATCACAATTGGAGACTTTTATTATATTTTTACAGTAAGTTTAAAAGGAACCTATCAGGCACCTTGATATGGTAAACTTTAAGAAATGCAAATAAATATTTTTAATTTAATTAGTATAGTTGAAATTTTATCTATAATAGAATAAATTACTGTTAGAGATTAAATGGAAAATAAGAGAATGAACTGATTAAGTCTTTTTTATCTTTTAAGTACTGTAATTATTTTTCTCTTTGATATTTTATCAAAGAAATTACAGTTTCAATGGAACTGAAAACTTGAACTGGCCCAGGAAAATGTTTATTATGGTAAATACATCATTTCTAATGCAACTTATTAGCGACACTGGGAAGGAAATGAGAATTATTTTTTCTGGAAAATCCAACAGTATTTATGTTTGGTGTTTCCTCTTTATTATCATCTGCATGTTTATTTAGTACCTATTTAATTCAGTGTTCTTCCTGAACAGGCCTTATTTGGTTGCATATTTACTTGATCAACTATGGCTCCAAATGCCTTTTGTTTGCTTCAGAAATCAAATACATAAAGGGAATAGGCATTTGTGTATGCACATATGTGTATGTACATGTGTGTGTATAATCTCTAAATATATTATATACACTATGAGAATAACATCTATGTCATTACTTTAAAAGTGATTATATTCATCTTGATGTGTAATTTCTAGAATTTCGGTCAGAATAAATTAGTAGCATCAAGTTTGGCCCTAATTCATATACAGACATGTAAAACCATGATGCTAAAGAGAAATGAAAAATTTGGGGGGGAATTACTATAGTGTTTTTACACACAATTTATTTTTTATGGAAAACATAATATTTCTTGATGCATTTCAAAACACAAACTGAGAATCATAAAATATGAGATTCAGATTTCTGCTGCCTATACTTTTATCTTAAAATATTGCTTTATTTCATGTAATTTTTACACATGAAAACCATCAATACTAATAATGTATGCATCATAAGATCACTTTTAAGTGATGAGATATGTTAAACTACACCAAGCTTTTTGGATATGGTCAACTGAAAGTCTACATGTAGTTATTATTGTCAGTGTAAAAGTATGTTCTTCCAGGTTCTCTGAAAAGTAAATACCATGATGTGATTAAATGTATATGGATTTTATTAGAAGAAAAGCCTATGAGAGAAAATGGGGAGAACTCTAGGTAAGGCTGGAAGACCCATCAGACTGAAATGCAGCTTGGACATGAGTGAAGGATACTGCTATGCAATCTAAGGAAGACTCAGAGAACCTATCTTTGAGCTGAAGTTGTCCATTAGAGGAGTCCCATGACTCACTGGGATTGACTGGGCTCAGCCATCAGTACCAGTTTGGTGGTGTATGTCAGAGCACAGCAGCTGAGACCCTTGGTCAGTTATGTTCCTGTAGTTGTAAGTCTGTGAGGCACATTCTCATTGCTTCCTTAAAAGGCAGAGTTGACAGTATCCTTGTTGTCATGAACATAACCCTATTGGCAGGCGAGTTATAAAGACATTTAAAATATCTATTTTCAATCACCTTTTCCCCAGGAGTGGATGGAGCCTCTTAAACACGCTTAAAAGCAGCACATAAGGACCTCTGGCTGGAAATAAGATAAATTTCCTTTCAAAATACTTTCCATCTTGGAAGGTTCCAGGAAACTATTAAAAAGTTCTGAGTAGTCCAAGTGGTAGGAATAAGAAGGTTTGCTGGTAGTTGCACTGCAGCGCATCCTTTCAAATCAAGAGACACTTAACTGTTCACAGGTTCCTAAGTCTTTTCTAGTCTTTGGTCATCAAATCTGAGTTAGGCTCGCCTCTTAACTGAAAAACACTGTACTTTTGGGCCTGAAACTAAGAAAAAGTTTCAGGAAGTATAAAATACCCATTTTTATCTCCCTGCCCTCTTTCTGGTTCTTCTTAATTATGTTGTAAATTAGAAAGTTCCTTGATCTTAAGTTTAAGTGTTGACCTGGCCTTGAGACCATCCTATATGACATGTCAAGATGACATTCATAGAATAGAGGCTGCCACCCTTTGTGCTGATTTCAAGTAACAATTCAGTGCAAAGTGCTCTGGAGTTCTCCTTACTAATATAGACTCAAGGCCACATACATTCAGGCTGACAGCTGAACTTAATACTAGAAAAACCAGGAGCTCTTCAAAGAGCCCTTCATAATAACCAAAGTACAGCATTCAGAATGTATGGTTCAGAATGTACAACTTCAATACTTATACATTTTAGGATGATTTTGAACAGAATAATATTTTGTGCTGGCTCTAAATCATCCTGAGAATTTAATTAAATTCAAGGGTTGCATGAATGTATCATAAAAACACAACCAAACCGCCCTCTAGGTTTTTATGCAAAAACCTCTGTGTATGTTTATAGACAGGTGTGCATTTGCATTCTTTCAGAAGTTTGGTTTGTTTCCTCCTCAGAATACTTGTTTTTTGTTTTGTTTTGTTTTTTGCTACCTTCTGCTCATTTGTCACTCTCCCAAATTCCGTACAAGTGTCACTTCCGTGCTGCATTTCCACAGAGAATGAAGAGTAGAATGTGTAGGCTTTCTGCTGCACAATGAGATGGTGCGTTTTTTCAACATATGCATACGTAAGCCTTCTTTTGTGAATGGGACTGATAGGGTCAGATAATGTTTAAAGGGAAAGGCTTTCTGTCTCTCGGGCCTCTATGTTTCCACATGGATGCTCCCACACACACATAGATTGAATTATGAACAGACCCATTAATGCTGGGATCACAAAAGGTCAAGTTTTGTCTTCTTTTACCCCTATTCACATTGCCTTTGTAGAGAGAGAGAGAAAAAAAGGATTTGCAGGAAAAAAAAGATTCATGATGGAGAATTTTAAAGAACACTTTTTCCCCTTCTAGCAACATCTGTGATTGGAAAAAAAATCATATTATGTAAAATAATTCAGGAGTATTGTATTACCTACCTGGTTTTGGTATATTAATTATTTCATCAGGGTTATCTTTAAGAGTAACACGTGATAATAACTGAGAACAAAATGTAGCACTTTGAGGATAAAAGACCTTATAAATATATAATGTAACAAAGTTTTAGTAAAACTGGATGGAAATTTTATCAAAATGTCAGTGGTGAGCTTCTTGGTATGTTTTCTCCTATGTTTAAGATACGTTAATTTTTGCTAGGATGTCTTATTTGATAATTTTAGGTTATTTTTGTAAAAACAGGTGATGATTGGTGTAATTATGCTTCACATACATTAACAAATAATAACAGGGCCAGTGAAAAAAGCAAAAATGATGGAGGAATTCTTTGAAGCCACAAAGAATTTTAGGAAATGAAATTTTTAATGCTTTAACCAATAGCCCTTTAGAATGCAAATGACATCATCCATTGTATGGTTGGTTGATTTCTGATGTCACATGAAATCCCTTATCAGTGAAAGACTATGGATTGTGACAGTAAATCAGTCATGTATAAAAATGCTCTCAAACCAAACCCTGGAATTTCTCCTTTTTTTCATTCTTTCCTTTTTTTTTTTTTTTTTTTGGTGATTTGGTAAAGCCCAAAGTGCAGTACATAAAATTAAAGAAAATAGTATTATGACTAACATAATGTAATGCATGATACTTACCATACTTTAAACTTGAAAGACTACATGAAATGATATCGTCTTCAGTCACGTGATAGCTGGGGGTAGAATTGGAAAGGATCTGTGCTTTCCAGAAATGGAGTCTCTCTCTTTAAGGCCTTTGGTTCTTAGATTTTTATTTCATCAGATAACTATAAAAGCAAGGTACTTGGCCTGTTTTTGTCTCTAGTTTTTGAATGATAGACACTGTTATCCATCACTTTTGTGGACAATACTCCTGGAAGATATGGCAAAGATGAGAATGAAAACATCAACTGATATTGGATCATATCTGCATTTCCATATTTCAAATGTTACAAATTTCCTATGGGGCTAATAGTACTTTGGAAAGGACAGAAATATAGTCCAGAAAAGAAGAAAACGTCCTGAATCCTGGATACCAAGCTGAGGAATCTGAGGGAGGGAGCAACTGGAGGGTTAATTATGCTGTTGGAGGTAGATTGATTTGGTGGAGGTGGATGGATTAGAGGGGGAGAGAGGAGGAGCAAGGAGACAGCTCAATAGGTATTTTGGTAATTCAATTAGGGGGAGGAGATAAAGGGGATGAGAGCCTGGACCAGAGTGTTACACAGAAGAAAGGGAAAGGAGAGGAAGTATACTGTGTATTTGGAAGAAGGGTTGGCAATCTGCAGACCTGCAGCCACATCCAGTCCATTGCTTGTTTTTCTAAATAAAGTTTTATTGGAATACAACCATGCCCATTTGTTACATAATGTCTGTGGCTGCTTTTAAAGTACAAGTTGCAAGATCACATAGTTTTGATGGACATGCTATGGCCTTCAAAACTAAGAATATTTATTATCTGGCCCTTATAAAGAAAAAGTTAACCAACTCTTTGTTAATAAGAAAGGACTGTTTAAAGGAAGTAGATAATTGATAACATAAGGGACAAATATGAGAGATATGGGATACCAAAGGAAAATAGGACTTAATTTAAATTAGCTTGTTTATATGCATATAATACATCTAAAACTCTGGGAGAAAGTTAAATGTAATTGATGTTTTATATATAATCAAAAACTAACTAGACAGAGTAGAAAAATAAATATTTAAATTATGTGGATAATAGTACAAATTTGCTTTTATTGCCTTCTCTGGAGTCTTCTGTAGAAGGGATAGAAACCACAGGCTTAACATTAGCGCTGGAGTACAGGCTGGAGCAAATACAATTTTAGCTAAGAGAAACAGAAAGAGGATGGGGTGTCAGTACGTGGGAGACTCTTGGAGAAGGATTTCCTGCTTTTACTGTAGACATGGAAGTGAGATGGAGAATCTAGGTAGCAAATAATTTCAAACTTTCATGTGCTTTGTGTGAAATAGGGGTAGGAATGGAAAAGATAGACCAAGAAAGACAATTAAAACTTGAGATGTGGAAAACATGTAGCTTTAAAAAATAAGACACTATAATAATATGACGTGCATGAAGCACCTACTGTGGGTTAGACATTGTGCTGTCTGTTCTTTAATCTCATTTAATTCTTAATATGATAAGGTCAGCATTATTCTTCACTTATGGATGAGGGCTTTATTACCTCTTCAAAGTCTTTCAGTCAATAAATGGGAGAGCAGGCTTTTAACCCAAGATTTCAAAAAGTCCATGCTCTATTCAGAGTCATTCACAATTCTAAATGAGTCTAATTTGATCACTTTAAAGAGTAATGCTAAAGGTGAATTCCTGCTTTTCATCTCTTTTGGTCACCATCATATATCAATTTGTGAAAGAATCCAATCTATTAAAATGTAAGCTTATATAACCCATTGAAGAGTCAAAGGATGGAATGATTTTTAACTTGTAAACTATGTGGACTAAAGCATTTATTTCTTATTTCTGAGCCCTCTACATAGATTATTAAATTAATATCCATAAGTCAAGTTCACATGTCTGTCTTAAATCTGCTAAAGGATCTAGAAATTTAAAAATAAAGGGTACATGTTTTTAAGCCTTTGCTATTCCTGGAAATGTTCTACACTGTATTCAGAAATTGGTGTATATTTAAAATATTGTCTAGAATAGAGAATTGTCTTTGAAGTATGGATATTTTTTAAGATTAAATTTTGGAAAATTATATTTGGAATACTTGGAAGGAAGGTAACTGATTTATTTAAAAATTGGTAAGTATTAATGAGTTTGAATTTTAAATGAAACATACAGATAGTGAAATAAAATATTTTAAAAAATGAAGGTGTGTACAATGAAATTAAATATTGTCATTGGTCCATATATTGGATCAATTAAAATTTTAGGAAGGATTTATTTTGGTAAGCAGCTTAAAAGTCCTTGGCAAACTTGTCAGATGTATATGTTTCCTTTCATATACAAAGATATTTTTCATTCAGCAACTGCAAATGGCCATATTTCTAAAGTACAAAGGTTCGAAAATTTGATGAAGGAATGTATATCTTTTCTATTTTCTTTACTTGAAGATAGATATATACTCAAATTCTTGTATTGAAGTCATTTTCCTCCCATCAAACTAGGTACTCAAAAATCTAATAGGTGTGACATCAACAATTACTTCTTGCTAACAACTCTTGTAATTTAACCCCTTCAGGTGAGTAGGCTGATTGATGCATTGCAGACAGCTATCAAAAGCAACAGAGGTCACCTCTCTAAACTTGGCCCCCAATCACAGGCTGAGCAGGAGCAATTCTGCTCTTCTGTCTACCAACACATTGAAAGCCTTCCAGCAAACACTCTTATCCCAGGAGGCCTGCAACTCAAGGTGGGTGTAATTCAGTGACTCTTGTTGAATTCAGCCAGAGATGAAAACACCGCTCTGTTTGAAGACTCTTATAACAATGCCACTCAGCTTGAATTTCTGTTTAAGTTGTCTTCCTTAAACTGAAGTTTGGTTTACAAGTGCTAATCTTATTGCTTAGAGAATATGTTTTAAAAGAAAGTACCTAGAGGTCTTTAAAATGTGGATTTATAAACTTTAACTACTTTTCAAGCCAGAAAGTAATTTTAATGAAGAAATTTAATCTTGTGAATATTTGTGTTCTTTTCCAAAGCCATATATTTTCCACGAGAGTCACTATATATTTTAGTTTTTAAAAATGACTTACATGGAGAAATGGGCACACTTTAATAATTGGCAGCCAGTGACAATAGGAATTAGAGGTGAAAGGCCAGGTGACTGATTGATGTTCAAACTACATTTCCAAGGAAAAGGATTTGTATTGGATAAGTGTGACACATTTCTGAGTTCACTTGGTAAAATCAATACTTAAGAATATACTGGGAAAAAAAGGTGAATTGGTTATTTGTCAGGACAAGATAGCTAAATGTTCTAGACTACTTTTGCTGTTGCATCTTTGGAAGACAAAAAGAATAACTCATACTTAGCTGAAGTGGATTAGGTTACTAAAAGCTTAGGGAATTTAAACACTTTTGTTTATTGTAATAGGGTATCCATGTTGAGTCTGTCAAGTTAATATAATTTCATATCCCACTTTCAATAGACCGTAACCAGTAAAATTTGAATTGTTCAAAGTATGGACCTTTTCCATCTAAGAAACAAACTATTACTATAACTCTCTATTTCCTTACAATTATATTTGTATTTCAATGTGATAATTCAAGGTAATTATATTTAATCAGCCTTTATCTCTACAAGTCTTCTTTCTTAATATTCAGATTAATTTTGCAAATAACATTGTAAACATATTTTCTATCTATGACTTTTTAAAAATGTCATCTCCATGTTTGCATTTTGAATGAGAATGTTATCATGTAAAAGTTGACCTTTGGGGAAATGTAATTCCTTTTTAAACACTATAATTTATTTCTTATAGTACTTGCTAGTCAGCTAAAGGCTTAGGAAATGATGTTCAAAACACCAAGGTCAAGGGTTCCTATAGTCCAGCAACATTGTTCTTTTCCAGATTTCTGACTTGGTTAGAGATCTATTCTGCCATTTTGCAAAGTACTTGCTATTGATTAAGAGAGGAGCTAGGTGAGGGAATGTGGTTACCCTAATGCTATTCATTCCCACTTTTTTATTAGCAACTGTCATATGACATGGAAAAAAATAAAAGTTTTTTTTTCTTCACAAGTTTGTTGCATATTTCTGAAAAATTCAGTTATTCACATTAGCACATGGGCTTGATAGCAAATCTTTAACTTTAGGATTTGAATTGTTACTCTTATATATTCTCCTTTTAATATGCTCCAAAATTCTTTCCATACCAGCAAACAAAAAGGAAATTTTTATATGCAAGTAAACAATCTTGTATTTATTTAGACTCAGTGGGCTGTCCAGTAGAGTAGCGACTAGCCACGTGTAGCTATTTAAATTTAAATTCATTAAATTAAATTAAAAATTCATTAAAATGAAAAATCCAATGCCTCCAGTAGTTATGCCTGTGATTTTCCTGGTTTTAGTGCTGAAAACCCCAACCCAGGAAACCTCTCAGTCCCAGACAAAACGGCCTGGTCGGTCACCCTTGTCTTACCTAAGGGTTCCACCTCCCCCCTCTTAGGCATTCTCCTTCTTTATGATTATTTCCCCAGAAATTCTCAGCCTCATTTGCTTCTCCCTCCTTTCTCCCAAGTTACCCTCTTTGGAACATCCAGTCTCTCAGAGAATAAATTCCTCTTCCTGCATTCCAAAAAGCCTCGATATCAGCCGCATCCTCAGGCCTTAGCACAGGCCAATGGTCTTTCAATCTTGACTGCAGATTAGAATAATCTGGAAATCTTTTAAAAAACATCAATGCCTCTACCTCCAGAGATTTTGATTTAATTGGTTTGGTATGTGGAAGCTTGCTTCTCCCAGTTTGAGATTCCTGATTGTTAAATTTTCAGGAATTTTATAAGCCAGTTTTAAATATATCCAATTAAATTGAATATAAACGTACAATTAAATAAGTCATATTAAAAACTACAGGTAATACTCCTCACTTCCTATTTTATTACATTTTACTGTTACCTATACTCCTTGAAGTTACTTATGCCTATTGTGTATGTTTAGTAGAAACACTATATAATGGTGTGCTACTGTGCATCTCTTCCAAAGTTTACATTCGGTGATGGCTTGCTGTAACTTAAAATTGTTAGGAGTAGATGTGATTTGTAAAGAAACTGAGATTTGTAGTTTTGTAAACTAGTTCTTAAATCTGAAATAGCCGTTTAGTAGAGACAAAACTAGATTGGCAAACTATACCCCAAATATTCAGAATGGCAAATCTCTTAGAAATAAGGCATTTTTCTGTACTCCCTCTTAGGTGGGGATAATTTGCTAATTTCACCTGAAAAGATATTGAACAAAGTCCACAGTGTACCATCCTTCATTAATTCCAGAGTCAGTTTATATCAGTTGCCTGGCCAAACTCTAATTTCCCATGGGATATGAATGAGTTGCCCTTCTTTGGAGCACCATCTCTAATCCAGTTGCCTCTAAGTCACTGTGGGCAAGGGCCATGTCTTTTCTGGTTATGAACAACTTTATTCCATCCTGTGGCAGGTACTGTGCAGAGCGTTGGATGATACATTAATAAACAAGTGTATTTTCCGTTTATAGCTGAAAGGCATGGCTCTAGTAAAACTTATGTTTCCCTTTTTCTATTCATTTTGATCTTAGAAAAGTGTCTGATAAAAAAGCAAACTGGGATGACCATCTTTCTGATTTTCTCCATTTGATGATATGTATCACTGTTGAGTTCTTGTGTGTGCGTACACATATACACATACATATATAATTATATACATATATATATATATATACATACATATATACACATCCATATATGTGTGAATACATATCTATTTGCCTGACTTCAAGAACCAAAATAATTAGTGTTAGCCATCATCATCTAGAGCAGTGGTTCTCAACTGGGGCTTGGAGGTATGGTAGGATTCAAAATCCCATGAGGTGCTTTTTCATTTGTATATGGTTGCTTTACCTCTTCGCTGAGCTTCTCATCCTCATCAGATCTCTTTTATTGATTATTTAAAATTTTAAAATTTCAGCTTTTGGTTAGGTTTTAATATTAGAAGGTCACCTCTTAAAAAAACATACTCTTTCTGTGTTCCATATTGCCTCTGTCCCATTTTTGCAATCACCTGGCATAATACAGTACCAAGTTTAAATCAACATATAAGACAAAGGACTGAGAACAGCCTGATTTCTGCCTTGGGAAAGTATCTTATTTAAAAAATTGAAAACACACACAACAACAACAGAGGGATTTTAGGAAGAAGTTTTATTACTTACAATAACATTATTTATTATATGACCATTCTCATCCTGGCATATCATTTTCATATGCACTCCTATGCCCTATGTAGTCACAAGCAAAGTACACAAAAAATAGTGTGTTCTTTTTTTGTATCCTGGTACATTTTCTTGCCATCACATCATAGCAACTTTTAGGTTGATGAGATTTCTTACTGTTTTTACCTCTAGTGGTCACACTCAGTGTGCACCACGGTTTATGAAGACCTT
>JAVSCE010004812.1:0-20525 GCA_032199065.1 Smutsia gigantea
AATCTCATCATTCTAGGATTGATGCTAATAATGAAAAGACAAAATCTCACCTTCATATCTCATATTGAAAAGATACTTATATTGACTGGTAGAGAGGATGTAACTCCCCTGTAAGCATGATCCTGAAGTACTGACTTACTAACTATGCTTTATCATAGCTCCATGTGACAAGGAGGGCATTTTACTTTCATTTTCTAGCTGGAGCAATCCAGTCATTGAGGGTTTAGGCATGTGATTTTTAAGGGAAGTTGGGTCTGAGCCATCTACTCTGAGGATATGGTTATTAGGGCATCTTCCTAGTCTCAGTTCTGCCTTTGTTAGAAACTGGAGCACGTTGGTCACCTTTCCTCCGGTTATGGAACATCGAGGAAGACCTTTTCTGGACAGGATAGGCTGCTCAGATTTCCACTTCTGGTGCTACCAGGTACTGACGAATACTTCATATAACTAAAATTATTCCCTGATACAAGCATAAGCTGCATGTACAATTAATCAAATGTTAGGCAAGTCATATAGTCTGTAAAACAAGAAATCCCCTAATAAGGGCCTTAGAGTTTTCAGATAACTGGCAATATTTTCTCTTGGAAGTTTGTGGAATGTATGGCATTGCAGTTTACTACGTTTTAAAAGTAAAATAGTAACAAATAATGTCAGTTACTTCATCTCAACTATTTTATCTTCCCCTCACTGAAAGCCTCTAATGGAACTACTGTCTTTTTAGCTGACCAACTTGTAGAGTATGTGGGGAGTGGTATTCAATATTTATGAAATGTTCCTTTTCTCATAGGATGGAAGCTACTGATTTTTTTCTATAAATGACAGAATTTATTAATTGCTACTCGAATCTGTTGCATTTTCATTTTAACTTTTAAAATGGAAGAGGACGTGGCAGACATGTATTTAAAGTAAAACCTGAAATATCACGTGAAAACATCTAGTCTGAAAGCTTCACTTTAGAGTAAAACAGCCTCTGGAGAATTAGGAAAAGCTGCAGTTCCTACCAAAATAATTAAGAAGACCTAAAAGAGGTTTTCTAGAATTGTTTTTATGTTTTTAATCCAAGTTCTTAACCAAAAAATACAAGAAGATTGGTATTAATGGTATTTGAACAATCAATAGATTCATATATCTCTTATTTATTCATGAGTAGAACAATATTATAGGAATGTTTATTTATGGAGCCTACACTTCCCAGAAAAACATGAACTTGGATTTGTTTGCTGTAGAAAGCACCAACTCTCAACACTAAACAGGTGCTAGAAAGCAACGTGCATAGCCTTTGGCTATTTTTTTTTTAAGCAGTTACATTAACGTTAAATTCATTTGCCATTTAGGGAAATAGTTTGGTTCAGGGGGTTGGCTAGAAATCTTAAAAGGCTGAACTCTTAGATTTTAATCTCAGTTCACAGTCACTACAGGCAACTTGCCTTGATGACAGAAGCAATTGAAAATGTAAATGCTAAAGAATCCTGAGCCAGTCGAATAAAATACAGTTTTATAAAGGTATATGCCAGTGGTATGACTGGTGAAGCAATGTGCTTTTTCAGGGTAGCCATTATTAAACAGCTGATAGAGTACTACCAATCTACACAATGGGCTGCAACCTTTCACACAGTCATCTGTAAGGACTGTAGTGTATAAAGCAAAGCTTTCCTATGGTCAAATCTTGAAAAGCTTTCCCTGTGATGCCCAATTCCCAGATTCTTACTTTCTTTTCCACTAAAAAATCATAATAGCTATTGGGGTGGAATACTTAGGTGATGTCCACGCCAGGTCCAGGGCTCCAAAGGCTGGTAGGGTGAGAGTTGTTTGGATGCCCCTAAACAAAAGCAGAGATCATGAAGCAGCTTCAGTGTCTAGCTCATTCTTCACAATTGGGCCCTTTTGGATATTTTTGCATTGACAGCCTCTTAGTCATTATTATCCCAATCAAGTCAGTTTTCACAATGATATTCCATATCCCATTTTCATCGCTACATGAAATGTAGTATTGAAAGGACCAGGCATCTTTCATGAAGCATAAGCGGACATTGATAACTGTGCAGATTAACTCCCAATCCAATCTCAGGCCTTTCTTATTTTATGATTTTTTTTTCTAGAACAGCAGGCTTTCCCTCAGCAGGCTGACGATGGTTCGCTTACACATACCACTCAAGACTTCTGTACAGTATAAAACAGAAGATCAAAAGCAGGTCGGAGAAAAGAAGTAAGGGAATAAAATGAAAATTGAAAGAGACGTCGTTGGAAGGACACAAAGGTCTATAAAAAAAGATGAGCTCAGGTTTCTTGTTGGTGATGATTAGTCTTACAAAATCTTCTGAGACCTGTGGAAACATTTGCTTGTCTAAAATCCAGTTTTTTCCCCCCTCTCTCTGTCTTTTTAAAGACTTCTCAAAATGAACAACTCTTCTCTCATTTGAAGGGTTGACTCTTTTCTGAAAAAGTTTGGTAGGGCCAGGCATTCGAGCACTCAGTCACATGCGGCAGAACCAGGCACATGGAGGACAGCTGACTCCCCAGAAGCAGAGACTTGGGTAAGTGCCCAGCATGGAAGCCCCTTGAAGTGACTGCAAATGCTGCCTTTTTGGCTAGCACAGAAAACTTGTTTTAACTGAGTAGTGTTTTTATGACACAAAGCAAACGTTCAGTAAAGCCCTTCTGGTTGGTGTGGTTCCAGTGATGGAGAAGGGTTGGCTTGGGAATTATCATAATATAGCAAAAGGAAGTGAAATACATTTCCCATATTTGAGGACAGAGAGGTATAAACAAAATTTTATTTTGTGAACTGTAGTTCCCATCCCACTTATTTTGATTAGATGTAGAGAAAGGGCTGACTCCTCTGGTAGCTTCTGCAGTTTTGAGATTAGAGCTTGAGGTCAAAAGTTGTGCAGGATTTGCCACACCATTATATTTCAGACTCCACTTGCTTCCGTCGTCTACTGCCCATAGGCTACAGCCCATAGGTGATCCATTAATGTGAGCAAGCAGGCAATTTACATTGAGATTTTTTATCAGGAATCCATCATAGCAGAAAAGCTGGCTGAATATGGGTGGCATCACCTCTGATTACAAAGATAAGATGGTAATTGAAAACAACTATGGTCTGACTTTCCCTCAAGTGAAAATTATTTTAATGATTAGCCTTACATTGTTATAACTGACATGGAATCTTATCTAACCTGGGAAAAGTCATCCATGACTTAGAGGAACTGTGACTTCCATTTTTTGGATTGTCTTCAGGCTCTTTCTGTTCCAAGACTGCCTTTGGCAAAATCAATTGTTTCTGATGTTAAGGAGAAGACTCACTTTTTAGGCCTTATATTTGAGATAAACTTTTTGGTTCTCAGGAATACGACATTATTTGTTTGGCCACTTTGGAGTGGCTTTTTAGAATTTATTTTAAAGAGAAAAACAATTCTACACTATTGGTTTAAATAAATTTGGTAGTAAAAGGAGTTGAATATAGCTAAAAATGTGGTATTTCTTTTAATACTTAACAGAAAATGTCTATTATTAATTTTCAGTCACTACATTTCTCTTATGAGACACATATCAGAACTATGATTTGAGTCATTCCTCCTAGGTATACATTTTTTAATGTCCATAAGTGATTTTTGATTTTTCTTTACTATTATAATACTTAGGTAAATATAAAAACCTAGAAATGTGCTGTATGTGCTTTCATTTTAGAGATTTTCAGAAACATCCTCAAAATAAAAATGAGTTCATTGTTATTGTTAATAGTCATATAATATAATAATGATCATGTTAGATGTCCCAGCAAAGTCTACATTGCTTTCAAAACATTTAAAGCTTCATTTCTCTTTAAAGAAGGCCTATGATAATGATGCAGAGGTAATAAACAATCATATTTTTCTGCCAGGAAATATTATCTTAAAGGTAACTTTAGAACCATGAGCAGATGCTCAGACTGTGTAATCTAGTTATGGCAGCAAACAGTGAATTGCTGAAGATTTATGTTTTTGTAGCTTTTTCAATAGCCTGGACAGCATTAAGTTCTTTAGTGGAGAATGATAATCTTTTGTATTATTTAAATACCTATTAGCAATGTTTGTTTGCAAGGAATTCAATTTTTTGATTAATTTATTAAATTTGCACTTCTTTCCCTCTTTCCTGTATTTAAGCTGGAATGTAAACTGGGTCAAGACTATAAATTAAGCTTGATTTGGTTTGCTGTGTTTTGTTCATTACAAAGTGGTGTAGCTTCAAGCCAGGCATAACAGCTTTACCAAGACATAATAAAGTAAACATCAGCCTGAATTTTACAGATTCAGGGTTCTTGCTGATTGTTATTAGATATCTAAGTGGATTTCAGGTGGTGAATTACAGGAACTCCAAGCTCTAAAGATTTCAATGACATGGCAAAGAAAGGTACACCTCAAAAAAGTAAATGATCAACCAGTTCAATAATACTTTTTCAAATATTCAATGAACACTGTGGTATTGCATTGCTAATGACCAATGGTCTTTACCAAACCTTACAAATAAATATATTAATGAGAAAATAATGAAATAACAGGCTAAAAGAAATCTCCTTGGGAATATATTGTGTACTGTCCCCCAGATTTCTGTGTTGTGAGTGTATAGAATCATATACTATTGTTTAATAGTATACGTTTGTTTAAAGCAGGGTTGGCAAACTTTTGTGAAAAGGACACATAGTAAGTATTTTAGTCTTTGCAGGTCTCTGTCACAACTACTCAACTCTGTCATTTTAGCTCAAAAGCAGCCATTGAAAATATATACATTAATAAGGATAACCATGTTCTAATAATGTTTCATTTATTCACCTTGAAATATAAATTTCATATAATTTCCCCTTTTCATGAAATATGTTATTCGTTTTTTTGACTTTTTTCAACCTTTAAAAAAAAGTGAAGACTGCTTTTGCCCATGGTCTATGCAATGTAGGTGATGAGTAGTATTCAACCTGCAGGCCATAGTTTACTGACTGCTGGTTTAAATAAAGCATTGCTTTTCTAGAACTCACAATACGATATCCTAGTACCTAAAGAAACATAAAAAACCAAAATTATATACATGAATTTTTATGACTTTTTTTAAGTGACAAGAACATTTAGAAAATATTATAGAGCCAAACTTTTGGGAGGGGGCAAAGCTACTGAATTTCAAGGACAATAAAGTTAAAGTTAGATTAATACAGCAGTTTTTTTATTTCTAAATTGCTATATATGTGAAAAATCCAGATGCTAAATATGAAAGATGTTTTTAGTTTGGTTAAAATGTTGTGACTGAATGAAAACATCAACAGCTTTACTTGTTTGTAAAGTTAGGATTCTTTACAAAATGAGGTTAACTTGAAACTTTCATGAACAATATAGTCATTTAAGATGAAACTGTATCATTAGAGTAAGAAAGACCACTTTTTGTCATATGTTAGAATTTTAAGTGTGATATTTGCTTAAATATGCTTAGCTAATAAACAGCGAGAGTTCATATAATTATACTATTTCTCTGTTGAACACACGATCACTAAGCCACTGAATATAAATCTGTATATTACATTAATTGTACTTTCAAATTAAACTATTTTTCTTTAGATAAGATATATTAAGGAATTGGAAAGAACTGGTGGCTTGCTTTCTATTTAAAATGTAATTTATCATAATTTGAATATAAGAAGTCAAAATAATTGCACAATTTAAAAAATGCTACTTTTAGAGATTTTAAATCATTATCCATAAAATATATACATTTAAAAAACAAGTGTGTGTATTATATGTATTTGTGCTCATGTATTTGAATTCTGGCACAGCATTTCTATTTGAAAACTTATTTTGAATAAGTGATTAAAATTAAAGTAACATTTCTGGTTTCTAAAATTTTTTCCTTTATTAATTTTATCATAGAAATGTGTGCCATTAATGTTAATGGAGTGAAAAGGAGAATTAATTATGGACTGTATTATTTAAGTTAAATGCTTTCTAGTTTACAAACATTATAAAAATTGAAAAAATTATAGGGTATGAAAATCACTAGCTGAAAATTTTCTTAAAAAGTGAAGCAATTATTAAAGCTATTTATAGAACATAAAAGTATGAATGTTAAAAAAATCTAAATCAATTAACTGACTAAATTCAAGCAATTTTTAATCCAAGAGTTTTACCTACACAGATATAATTTCAAATCAACTTGTAGACTCAAATATCATTTTCTTTGTATTAAAACCATATGAAAATAAATAAAAATTATTTATAATGATGGGTAGTTTGATTTGAGGATTTTAATATACTTGATGTTTCATTGAAATAGAAAATTTTAATTTCATTACTGATATGTTTAAAATGTAAAAGCATTATCTTGATCAGGGCTAGATGTTGATACAGCTGATTTTCTGCGTTTTGATAGTGTGGTATTATCTATCCCTTTTGTAAAAAGATGATCCTCATTTAACAAGCATTTCTTGTGAATCTATAGTGGACCTGGTATTCCACTAGATCCTGAATACAAAGGTGAATGCAATACTTTTGACTTTATGAAGCTTACAAATTTATTAGGGGAGAAAAAAATGTACATCTAACTCAACTGGAGTGATTTTGCCTCCCTGGGGACATTTGGCAGTGTCTGCAGATGTTTTTGGGTGTCATTACTTGAGGGGGAGTACTCCTGGCATATGGTGGTCAGAAGCCAGGATGCTGTTTAAACCATAGTACACAAAGAATTATCCAGTACAGAATGTCAGCAGTGTTGACTTTGATACACCTTGATCTAAATGTAGCACATTTTGGACCTGCTTTTATGGAATGTTACACAGACACTGGTGGAAACACCAAAGAGGAAGTGGTCAGTTCTACAAACAAGAAGGGTTGTCTCCATAGATGAGCATCTTGAATGAAAAGCTATGTGTGAGCTGATTCTTGAAAAGCTGAATGGAGAGATGGTCCTGTGGAGAAAGGTTGGAGTTGGGAAGGGGAATTTTCAACACAGCAAAGTGAGCAAAAGAATGGATGTGTAAAATGACTTCTCGTCTTTGGGAGCTCTAAGAAGTCTGGAGTGGCTAGGATGGGTCTGGAAGTACAGAAATCTGAGTTTGGGCAGTTAAGTAGGAGTCTTATCTTAAGAGCTTTTTCTCTTCCTTTCTTTACTTTTTTCTTTTCTTTTCTTTCTTCTTTTTCTTTTTTGCTGTTACAGATTTGGGTTTTCTCCTGAAAGGTGTTGGAAATGCTGAAAGGTTTCAAGCAGGGACATCACATGAGAGGCAGTCTGTGTGTAGAATTCATCAGCCATGGATGGTGTGAAGTGTCTTGATTATTTAAGGAAACACAAAACCCTACATTATTTGATCAGAAAAGAGACGCCAGAGGAAAAAGTCTCCCAGTGGGAAAGAAGGAGCCCTACTTCTTTTCCTATAAATGTTTTGCTTCTGACTCAGTCCTTTCACTTTATTTGTCAAAACTCTATCAAAGCAATAAAAATTGAACCTTATTTCATTTTCTGTAGTTTCATAAATGTGTTGCTGATAGGCTAACTCACACGGGCTTAAGCTGCCATGTTGTGGCATTAGGTAGCGTGTCCATTCCTCGAGGTTCCGTTTTCTGATCCCTGTGTGCAGCCGTGGTGAGGCAAAAAAAAAAAAAAAGAATCTGCTTACCAATAAAAAAGAAGATAATTAGAATGGGGGAGAGATTTGGGTATGCTTACTTCTTAAAACTCTTAGGTTAACTCAGGAACTCTGCTATGGATACAAAATATTAACCACCACCAGGTACACCTGGGTGTGGGCCTGACTGCTAAGCTCTCTGTAGATAGCTTGGAGGACCCACCCAATGCACGGCCGGCGTCAGGGTGGAGACCACGGAACGCCTGGCTGCCAAACTGAGGGAGACTGGGCAGATTTGAGCCCTTTCCCTGAAACTCAGCACTAGAACTATGAGTCTCCTGGAAAAAAAAGAAAGTTCAATGGCTTCTTTTTTAGCCTTTTCACAAGTAAACATTCTTTTTTTTTCCCCATTAACAATTTAAAATGAGTTTTAACTTTTTTGAGCATACACCAACTTTGACATAGTGGCTTTCTGACAGTGTTACAGAGCAAGAAGGAACTAGTCTATGATTTTTTACATAAAATTCACAGGTTAGATGAATCTCATTCAGGGAGCAGAGAATTAACTAGAGATTTGAACACGGAATTTTGAACAATGATATTTATACTTCTCAAAGGTCTTCTTTTGGGCTGCCCAGTTCTCTGATTAGTTTAACTCAGCTAATAACATGGTGCAATGAAGGCAAGCTTAGGAGTCTGATCTTCCTTTTGCTGATTCTCTCTTCTTTAGCATAGATCATGCTCCACATCCCAGGTAGCTGCCTTGAAAATGTGTTTTTTTTGCTAAAGTGTTATAGGTTGTTTTATTGTGCTACTGTGATTGTGCATACTAAATTTATCCCAGTAAAAAGTAACGAGGACAGCTCTAATTCTTTGTTTACTCAACAAGGAGTTATTATCTGCTTCAGGCAGGGGGATGATTTATTTTTTTCATCTATCAGGAAACAGAAAGGAAAAGAAAGTTCAGTTTTCACCCCCTATGGATTATTTAGAACATTGTACCAGTGAGCAAAAGAGAAAACACTCTTGTTTTAAGTATTGTCTTCTCTCCAGACTCTTGAATATTTTCGTTTGCTTATATTTTCTCTGCATTCAAAGTGTTCCCTTTATGGAAAAGTTTCCTGTAGATAGTAATGACCTTCTCGGCATCTTCCTAATTTTCTCCTTTCATTCCCAAACTTCCTTAAGCATGTATCTATTGCCTCTATTTACTTACTCTATATTGAAAACAAACATTCTCCTAAGATACAAACAAATCAGACTCTGTAATCCATCTTTGAGTCCTTACTCAGAACGTGGGAAACATATTTTCTCTCAATATTGACATTAGGGGTAATTCAGTCTGGGAATACTATTTTCCTTTTGCTTGCTTTCTCTGTGAGACCTCTCAAAACATGTTTGTGGGTAGGGACACTCAGCTCATGGGCCCCATGTTGCTGTCTTTTTCTAAACCAGTGGGCTTCACACTTTTTGACTATGATTCACAGTCAGCTATGCTACATTATAATCTGGTATACACACACCCAAACACACACACAGCATGTACACATTTTACAAAAATATTCCATTCCTTTCCATCCTATCTATCTCATCCTAATCTATTTCATGAAAATTCTATTTTTGAGCTGCTTAACCAAATATCCTAGCACAATAATTATTTCAAAAGATCCTTCTAATCTGAAACCATGATTATCACAGGGCCTGTGGGGTATAACATCCTCCTAAGGGTCAGTAAGACTCCCAAGGTTGTGCAGAAAGTTTGAAAACAAAGCTGTTCTTTGTGCCATTGCATTGATGTGCGTTTAGTGAAGACGGTTAATATATTTAGATTTTTCAAATATCACATATAGGAAAAAAATTGGATTAAGTTTTTCAAAGATCTAATCCCTACTCTTCTTCAAATCCCATTTATATTTTACCTTTTAATGGACCAGTCCAATGAATGGGCCAAAATAACACTCACTGAAATTCATTTGGCAATTAATTCTATATTGCTGGGCAATATCTTTTGTGTAAATCTTTGGGTCAGAGACATTTTTGTCATGATGGGCCTTGGTTTTTATACTGTCCTTATGGAATATTTACCAAAATGCTATGAAATAAACTCCCCTGAAGAGGTGGGATCTTCATGCCTTAAGGATTTATGTTCAGTTTTGCCTAAGACCTGATTTTGTTATAATGCAATGTCATTTTCTATAATCTCATCCACAGTAGTACATCCTTCTGTTCACCTCCTTCCCTCTCTGTTTACCTCCTTGCCTTTCACTTACCTTTCACTGAGATCCACTGTATGGACAGCTTACCTACCTACTGTGGCCCACAGCCATCCCCAGAGACTGCCTGGTGCTACACATCCCAGAGACCTTTTTGGTTTATGAGACAGTAGCTGAGAAGCTGTGTCTGGAGTTATGTCTTATATTCCTAATTCTGGCTATTACAGGGCTGTGTTTTTCTTGGAATTATATCCATCTCATCTAAGACACAAAAGCTCATATGCTTTCTTCTTAAGAAGTGATAACTCTACCTGCCTTTTAGAACTCTAACTCTCCAGTGTTTTGATACCATCGACTTTGATCCTGTCAATGAGTTAAGCTTATTTCTGCCTCTTTCCCCTAACGCTACTAGATAAAGGATGAAATGTCCTTTTTGAAAGGTTCTGTAACCTAGTTTTAGTTATCTAGTTGGTTAGTCATGGAGGTCCTTATTTTAAGGATAGCAAGAGTCCAGAGAGGCCAAGTGGGTTATGCAAGGTACCAGTTAGGATGTTACCTGTATGTCCTTGATTTTGAGGTTTTATTATGATAAATCTCAAATATATAAGAGATTGAAACAATAGCATAATCTATAATATTTGGTCATATTTCCCACACACACACATTTTTTAAATGAATCATTTTAAAACAGAAATACTATTATTACTTGAAAGGATTAATGTGTAATTTTTTCCTTTTAATTACTGATTTTCAGAGTAAGGATTTGATGTAATGATCACCTCCAGTGATCTATGAATGGTCCTTCAAATTCATAAAATACAAACAATTAATATATTGCTAATAAAAATGTTTAAATATAAGGATTAAATTTTAGGCTCTTCCCTGATTTCAACATTGATTCTTAAGTAAACCTTCTGTGTATATATGCTACCTGACCTACTTGACTGACTTCTGTGGCTCTGATTTCATCATGCCAAAATTATCATATTTTTTGGATGTAATTTTGTCAGCAAACAGCTAAATTAGAGATATTAGAAATTATTATTTTAGGAGCTGTTTTTAGTTATCTTCTTTTATATTATCTATAATAAGCATACACCACCTAGGAAAGCTATTTAGCCACTTGGCATTAGTTCTGACATCCAAAACACAAAGGCATCTCTGTGTGCTTCAATGTATTTCTCAGAGTGATATCATGAAAGTTAGTATTACATTCCTCCAAACAGTTCAACACATAATTTAAAAAAATCATGAACATTAATGAGAACAGGGTTGAAAATGTATTTGAGGAAGAACAAAGTGTTTTTATAAATTACCAGCAGCCTATTTTATTTTGGAATTATTGCTTCCTAAAAGCCTTTGAACCTTTGAGAAACAAACAAAAATGTAGATGCTAGGAGAAATAAATGAAAGTATAAAACCAACAACTTATTTATGGTTTTCTCATGTTATTTTAATTTTATCACTTTTGTCTGAAAGCTGAAGGGCTAATGCTTTCCTTTAACACTGATGGTATTAGTCTGTGAGGTGTTTTTGTTTTGTTGATTTTATTTTTTTATGAGATGACAGATAGATATAAGGGTGCTCTAGATGCAGCATTTGCTGCCTCATTGTTTGTCATGGGTTGGGCAGGAAGGCAGTACATCTCTGAAGCCTCTTGAGAGAGTAGGGCTTAACTCCTGGTAAGAAGCAAGGCCCTGGAGAGTGTATCATTATTTTCTACTGCAGTTGTTAAAACATCATGATTTCATTGGCTCTTCATAGCCCAGTCATATTAGTCACCTAGTTGAACATTAGATTTCACACAGAAAATAACGGAGAGTGAGGCATGTATGTGACTTCTCCAAGACCACACAGACAATTAGTGATGTAATCAGAACAAGAGTCAAACCTATGGTTATTTATATTTATGCAGGATATGTTAATGTGTGCTGTGTAAGTGTCACATGATATGAATTAATAGGCACCAGGAAAACAAAAATATCTCAATAAGCCTCCAGAATGAAGTCCTTGGGAGGCTCAGCCTGTAATTTGTGGTGGTAAAACAATTTTTTTCCTAAGACAACTTTCACTATATCAAGGTCATAAAGATATTATTCTAATAGTTTTGCTGTTGTTAGTGTAATTACTATGAAGCTAAAGTGTTTCCCTTTTGATTAAAAACTTCAAGGGCAGAAACACATTCAGAAATGCATATTCTGTGCATTTAGTGAAATCCCATCAAACTGGCATTTATCATCAACAAATTCAACTATATAATCTTGGGAAAAGAGAAATATAATTAATTTTAATAGTATGCATGTAGTCTTACTGTTATTCCAGTCAATGAATTTGTTTATGACTGTGTAAATGTGAGGTAGGTAACATCAAACTGCTATCTTTCCATGGACTCTTAGCTCCCCTATAACTCTCTTTGAGTGTAAGCATCTCAACATGTGGTATATGATTTTAGTGTTTAAAGATGTGAATTCTATGTCTAAAATTGCTTCCGGAGCCAAACAACCACTCTGTGTTTAGTGTGAAGTTTTTTTGATGGTCTCTTTTGAATAATTGTAAAATATATTCTGATTTTTTAAGGATTAAATTAAATGAAAGCTACAAATGTCTAACCTAGCTATTTTTGGAGGTTTTAAATTCAAGTTCAGACTTTTTGTCTATACATCCAGTAGACTTTAACAATCACTTTTAACAGGCCTTTGAGTAAAATTTGATTTTATATGCAAAAGTAGTTAATTGTAATATTTAAAAGAAAGTTAAATATACCAAAATTGTAATTAAAAGTGAGTTTGGTATGTTTGTAGGAGTTTAATTATATGCCATAACAAACCATCTCAAGTACTTGACTAATACTTAAAAATAAAAAATTAACTTTAAAATTTGTTCAATGTTATGTTTTATTAAATATATCAATAATTATACAATCTTGGCAGCAGTGTATTTTACATAAGACGTCTAAATTGTTTACTCAGTTACACATCTTAAATCAGAATAAAAGGACTAACCTGTTAGTTAAGTAGGTCAGATTCTCTAATGTACTTGAATTTCTGAAAATATCAACATGCATAGATTTGTTAACATGAAAAAATGGTTCTCTAATTTTTGATTATCTTAAACATTTCTATGCCCACATATTCCTAGGGTTAAAAGATGCTAACCCACTTGGAAAGCAATTATCTTCTAAGCTAACTGAACTGCTTATTAGCCAGAGGTTTTGACTGGACAATGGGTAGATTCTTATTTGTTCCCATCAAGCAACATAATCTTATTCACTGTCTATACAAGGATTTGATAGACTAGAGATCGGTCTTGCTGTTGTTATAGTCCACATCATTCATCTAGCCCATTTAACCCACATTTCTAGTATTCTTTAGATTCATGTTACACACTACCCAGTTCTCTCTGCAGAACCCCAACCCCAACCATGCAACTCAATTCTGCATTTATTTGATTCTTAAGATTTTGAATGAATTTCATCCAGCATTAAATATTTCTTATTTTGATAGAATCTCCCATTTTCTCATATACTGTTGGTCTGGTAGCATCACAGAATTCTTACAGATGTAAAATGATATCAGAGCAGTGGGATGTTTCTTTATTACAAGAGATTAATGGGATATAACAACCTAAATGCAATGCATGAACCTTTGCATTTGGTTCTATTTTAGTCTCTTTTTCTGGATCCTGGATTGGGGAAAAAACAGGTATAAAATATATTTTTGGTTAATTGAGGTAATCTGAGTATGGAATTAATATTAGGAATTGTAATTTTCTTGAGTTTGATAATGGTTTTGTGGTTATGTGGAGAAAGTCTTTTTTTTTCTCATGAGATGTGTGCTGAAATAATAAGGATCAAAATGTCTAAAATTTTTTACCAAATGGTTCAACAATCCCCATCCCCATACCAACAGATAGATGAATGGAAGGTTAGAGAATGTAAAACAAAAATATGAGAAAATTAGTATGATTGGAATCTTCAAATTTTAAGTCTGTGTTAGAATATGTGGTGGCCCTAGCTTTTGAGAATGTAATCCTTATCACAGATCTCATCTCCAAAGACAGTAATCTTTTCAATTGTCTGAAGAAAAACTAGCCATGAAGAGCTCATAGATAATGTGTAACTCCATACAGGGCTTTGCCCATTAAAATTAGTTTGCATCTTGGATATGTCCAAATGAAGATTTTGTTATTTCTGTTTAAGTGAACTCAAACAAGAGACCACTTTTTACCCACGAAAGGAAACATCTAATCTTGTCATTTCAAGATAATTTTGATTAAAAATTTAGTCACTGCTGACATAAAATTTAGTTTCTTTGGGATTAACTATTCAGTCATAGTTACAATTCTCCTCATCCTGCTTTTCCTAACCTCATGTTTCATGTGTAGTACAGTGTTAAAAGCACAAATTCTGCAGCCAGATTAGCTGAGTTCTGCACCATCTCTACCTCTTCCTAGTTAAATGACCTAAAGTAACCTGCTTAACCTCTTCTGTGCTTCAATTTCCTCACCTGTAAAATAGATATAATAATACCTGTTGCATAAAGTTGCAATGACAATTAAAATATTGATAAATAACAAATAATAGTTGATAACTATTATATGTCATTTATTGTTTATTCCATTTAATGTTATATTAAATATGTATTATTAATATTGAATTATTGAACAATATTTAATAACAATATTTTCATTATGTAATGACTATTATATAATATTTAATAACTATTGATAAATAGTATTTAATTTTATTGATATATAATTGATATATAATCTTATATTGATTTCAAGTACATGACACAGTGCTTCAATAGTTACCCACATTATTCAATCCTCATCCCTACTAGTGCAGTTACTATCTGTCAACATAAGAAAATGTTACAGAATCATTGGCTATATTCTCCATGCAGTACTACTGTCCCCCTGATTAATTTATATTATGATTGAGAATTTGTGTGCCCTTTTATTGCCCTCCCCCTCCCCACCTACCCACCCCAACTCCACCCTCATGGTGACCCCAAGTCACTTCTCAGTGTCTATGAGTCTATAGCTATTTTATTCAATTTTGTTTTGTTTTGTTTTTATATTCCACAAATAAGTGAAATCATATGGTATTTGTCTTTTTTGCCTGGCTTATTTCACTTAGCATAATACCCTGTAGGTCCATCCATGTTGCCATAATAGCAGTATTTCTTTTTTATGGCTGAATAATATTCCATTGTGTATTTTCCATTATGTACCATGTCCAATACTCCATTTATGTACCACTTCTTCTTTATCCATTAATCTACTGATGGACACTTAGATGCTTCCATATCTTGACTGTTGTCAATAATGCAGCAATAAACATAGTGGTGCGTATATCTTTTCAAATTGCGGATTTTGTTTTCTTCAGATAATTTCCTAGAAGTAGGATTACTGGGTCATATGGTATTTCTATTTTTAGTTTTTTAAGGAATCTCCATACTGTTTTTCACAGTGGCTGCACCAATTTACATTCCTACCAACAATGTAGGAGGATTCTCTTTTCTTCACATCTTCACCAACACATGTTATTTCTTGTCTTTTGGATAGTGGTCATAACTGTTGTGAGGTATTATCTCATTGTGGTTTTGATTTGCATTAACCTGATAATTAAAGATGTGGAGCATCTTTTCATGTGCCTGTTGGGCATCTGTAATTCACCTTTGGAAAAATATCTATTCATATATTCTGCCCACTTTTTAATCCAATTATTTGTTTTTTTGGTGTTAAGTTGTGTGAGTTCTTTATATATTTTGGATGTTAACACCTCATTGGAAAAATCATTTACAAATATGTAGTCCCATACTGTAGGTTGCTTTTTTGTTTTGTTGATGGTGCCCTTTGCTGTACAGAAGTTTTTAGTTCGATGTAGTCCCACTTGTTCACTTCTGATTTTGTTTCCCTTGACCAAGGAGATGTGTCCAGAAAAATTGCTCATACTTAAATATTCAAGAGATTTTTGCCTATGTATTCTTACAAGAGTTTTATAGTTTCATGTCTTATATTTAGGTCTTTGATCCATTTCACGTTTTCCTTTGTGTATGGAGTTAGACAATAATCCACTTTCATTCTGTTGCATGTAGCTTTCCAGTTTTTCCAACACCAGTGTTGAAGAGAACATCTTTCCCCAATTGTATAGTCATGGCTCCTTTATTGTATATTAATTGACCATATATGCATGGGTCTATATCTGGGCTCTCTATTCTGTTCCATTGTACTTGTGCCAGTACCATACTGTTTTGATTACTGTAGCTTTGTAGTATAGCTTAAGGTCAGGGAGCATAATACCCCCAGCTTTTTTCTTCTTTCTCAGGGTTGCTTTAGCTATTGGGGTCTTTTGTGTTTCTATTTGAATTTTAGGATTATTTATTCTAGTTCATGGAAAAATGCTGTTAATATTTTGATAGAGATGGCATTGAATCTGTAAATTGCTTTGGGCAGGATGGCCATTGTGACAAGATTAATTCTTCCTATCCATGAGCATGGGATATATTTCCATTTATCTGTGTCTTTAATTTCTGTCATGACTGTCTCATAGTTTTCAGAATATAGGTCTTCCACTTCCCTGGTTCCTAGGTATTCTTTTTTTTTTTTAATGATATAATTCTTTATGTAGAAAGCCCTAGGAAATCTACCAAAAAGTATTGGAATAAGTGAATTTACAAAGATCACAGGACACTAAGTCACATAAAAAAATCAGCTGGATTTCTGTACCCTAGTTATAAACAATTAGAAAACAATACCATTTATAATAGCATAAAAACATAAAATACTCAGAAGTAAATTTAACAAAATCTGCATTTTTTCAATAAAAATAAAAATATATATCCACACAAAGACTAGTATATTCATCATGGTTCCAAACTAGAAACAACCCAAATGTTCATGAACAGATGAATAGATAAACTGTGATATATCCAAACAACATAATGTTATATGGCAATGAAACGGAAAGGACTTCTGGTACACAGAAAAACATAGATGCATCGTGTGGACATCATGCTTAGTGAGACAAGTCAGACACAATGGAGCATATACTGTGTGGACACTTATTTACAGAAAGCAGGTCATTGTTTGGTCTAATGGGTATGGAGAGTATTGACTGTAAAGTAGTATAAGAAAATTTGGGGGGATGATGGGAATGTACTGCATTTTCATTATAGTTATATTTGTCAAATTTCATGAAAGAGTTAATATGGGTACATTTTACAGTGTGTAAATTATACTTCAATAAGATTGATTTGTTAAAAAAAAGAAACATTAACCTATCTAGTCACAGTTAATCACGGAAAATGTTCTAAGTGGAAAGGACAGGATGATGGTACATCATTGACTGGAAATGATACAGCTGTCCTCAGAAGGTAGGGAGTTAATACCACATGCTAATCAAAACCTGGAGTCTTTTGAGAGAAGAAAAATAACACACAGCAGAAAGTGAATGAAAATATATCCAATTTGCAATCAAAAAAGAATGCTGTGGGCATAAAGCCAAAGAGTATTCTTAGATTGGGTTTGTTTAGCACTCTAAATTTAACCAGCTAGAATTCTTTATATATGTATTTTTCTCATATAATTTTTAAAAATTTTGTTATCATTAATATACAATCACATGAGCAACATTGTGGTTACTAGATTCCCCCCATTATCAAATCCCCCCATACCCCATTACAGTCACTGTCCATCAGGGTAGTAAGATGCTATAGAGTCACTACTTGTCTTCTCTGTGCTATACTGCCTTCCCTGTGCCCCCCCCTACATTATGTGTGCTAATTGTAATGACCCTTATTCCCCTTCTCCATCCCTTCTTACCCACCCCACCCAGTCCCTTTCCCTGTGGCAACTGTTAGTCCATTCTTGGGTTCTGTGAGTCTGCTGCTGTTTTGTTCCTTCAGTTCTTGCTTTGTTCTTATGCTCCACAGATGAGTGAAATCATTTGGTACTTGTATTTCTCCACCTGGCTTATTTCACTGAGCATAATACCCTCTAGCTCCATCCATGTTGTTGCAAATGGTAGGATTTGTTTTCTTCTTATGGCTGAATAATATTCCATTGTGTATATATACCACATCTTTTTTATCCATTCATCTACTGATGGACCCTTAGGTGCTTCCATTTCTTGACTATTGTAAATAGTGCTGCAATAAACATAGGGGTGCATATGTTTTTTTTGATCTTTTTGATGCAATTGTAAGTGGAATTGTTTTCCTGATTTCTCTTTCTGCTAGTTTGTTGTTCGTATATAGGAATGCAACAGATTTCTGTGTATTAATTTTGTATCGTGCAACTTTGCTGGATCCAGATATTAGTTCTAATAGTTTTTTTTGTTGAGTCTTTAAGGTTTTCTATATATAATGTCATATGATCTGTAAATAGTAACAGTTTAAACTTCTTCCTTCCCAATTTGGATGCCATTTATCTCTTGATCTTGTCTGCCATGGCTAGGACCTCCAGTACTATGTTGAATAAAAGTGGTGAGAGTGGGCATCCTTGTCTTATTCCTGACCTAAGAGGAAAAGTTTTCAGCTTTTTGCCATTTAGTGTGATATTAGTTGTGGGTTTGTAATATATGGCCTTTATTATGTTGATGTATGTACCCTCTATACCCATTTTATTGAGAGTTTTTATCATGAATTGATGTTCAATTTTCTCAAATGCTTTTTCAGGATCTACTGAGATGATCATGTGGTTTTTATACTTTTTGTTAATGTGGTGTATGATATTGATTGATTTGTGAATATTTTACCTCTTTGCATCCGTGGTATAAAACCCATTTGGTTGTGATGAATGACACTTTTGATGTACTTTTAAATTTGATTTACAAATGTTTTGTTGAGGACTTTTGCATCTATGTTAATCAGGGACATTGTTCTAAAATTTTATTTTTTTATGGTGTCTTTAGTTTAGGTATTAGAGTAATGCTGGCCTCACAGAATGAGTTTGCAAGTATTCTCTCCTCTTCTACGTTTTGGAATACTTTAAGAAGGATGGGCATTAGCTCATCTTTAAATGTTTGGCAGAATTCAACTGTGAAAACATCTGGTCCTGCAATTTTGTTTATTGCAAGTTTTTTGATATCAATTCAATTTCATCGCTGGCAACTGGTCTGTTCAGATTTTCTGTTTCTTCCTGGGTCAATCTTGGGAGGTTGTACTTTTCTAGGAATTTGTCTATTTCTTCTAGGTTGTCTAATTTATCAGCATATTTTTTTCATAGAATTCTTTAATTGTATTTCTGTGGTATCTATTGTGACTGTTACTTCTTCTTTTCTAATTTTGTTTATTTATGTACTCTCTTTTTCTTGATAAGTGTGGCTAGGGGTTTGTCTATTTTGTTTACTTTCTCAAAAAACCAGCTTGGTTTTGTTGAGTTTTTTTCAATTGTTTTATTCTTCTCTGTTTATTTCTGCTTTGATCTTTATTATGTCCCTTCTGCTACTAACTTTGAGTTTCTTTTGTTATTAATTTCTATTTTCTTTAATTGTGATTTTAGATTATTTGGGATTGCTCTTGTTTCTTGAGGTAGGCCTATATTGCTATCTACTGCCCTCTTAGAAATGCTTTTGTGGTTCCACTAATTTTGGACTGTTGCACTTTTGTTTTCATTTGTCTCCATGTATTGTGTGATTACTGTTTTGATTCATTCATTGATCCATTGATTATTTAGAATCATGTTGTTTAGATTCCATGTGTTTGTGAGCTTTTGCTTTCTTTGTGTAATTTATTTCTAGTTTCATACCATTGCGGTCTGAGAAGATGCTTGATACAATTTCAATCTTTTTGAATTTATTGAGTCTCTTTTTGTGGCCTAGTATGTGATCTATTCTGGAGAACATTCTATGTACACTTGAGAAAATATATATCCTTCTGCTTTTTGACTGAATGTTTTGTAGATATCTGTTAAGTCCATCTGATCTAATGTGTTGTTCAGTGTCTCTGTTTCCTTATTTATTTTCTGTCTTGTTGATTTATCTATTGATGTAAATGGTGTGTTAAAGTTCGCTAATATGAATGAATTGCAATCTGTTTCCCCCTGTAATTCTGTTAGTATCTGTTGTACATATTTAGGTGCTCCTGTGTTGGATGCATAGATATTTATATGGTTATATCCCCTTGTTGAACTGAGCCCTTTAGCATTATGTAATGACTTTTTGTCTCGTTATTTTCTTTGTTTTGAAGTCTATTTTGTCTGATATAAATATTGTTACTCCTGCATTTTTATCCCTATTATTTGCATGAAATATCTTTTTCCATCCCTTCACTTTCAGTCTGTTTATGTCTTTGGGTCTGAAATAAGTTTTCTGTAGGCGGTCTCCATATAAATGAGTCTTGTTTTTCTTTTTATACATTCTGCCACTGTATTTCTTTTGATTTGTGCATTCAGTCCATTTACATATAAAGTAATTATTGATAGGTATGTACATATTGCTATTTTATTAACTGTTTTCTGGTTGTTTTGGTAGTTTCTCTCTGTTTTTTATTCCTCTCTTATACTCTGTTATTTGATGGCTTTCTTTAATGTTGTAGTTGTATTTCTCTTTTTAAATTTTTTGGGTATCTATTATAAGGCTTTGGGTTTGTGGTTACCATAAGGTTCATGGATAGCTTCCTAACTATATAACAATCTTTATTAAGTTGGTGATTGCTCTATTTCAAACAATCAAAAAGTACTTCTTTTTTATTTTTCTTCCTCCTCCACACTTTATATATTAGATG
>JAVSCE010004813.1:0-17594 GCA_032199065.1 Smutsia gigantea
GGGCATCAATGTCCACTTTAGGGCCTTTGATGTCAACTTCAGGGCCTTTTAGGTCACCCTCCACCTTAGGCAGGGAAACATCCACATCTCCTTTGACCTTAGGACCTTTCAGGTGCAAGTCGAAGTCAGGCATGGAGATCTTGGGGGCTTTGATGTTCATCTCAGGCATCTTGAACTTGGGACCTTTCAACTTTCCCTCAGGTCCTTCAATACTAACTTCAGGGCCTTCAATGTCCACTTTGGGTCCAGCAACTTCAATGTCGGCCTTGGGCAGACTCACTTCCATGTCTGGGCCCTCTCCTTTGAAGCCGGGCATGCTGAACTTGGGCATTTTCACCTTGGGCATCTTCAGGTGCCAGTCTGAGCCATGGACATCCACATCTGGGGCATCAATGTCCACTTTAGGGCCTTTGATGTCAACTTCAGGGCCTTTTAGATCTCCTTCTATCTTGGGACCTGTGACATCCACATCTCCTTTCATTTTTGGACCTGTTAAATTAAGATCAATATCTGGCATGGATATCTTTGGAGTCTTAAAATGCATTTCAGGCATCTTAAACTTTGGACTTTTCCACTTTCCTTCAGGTCCTTCAACATTCACACCAGGACATTCAACATCCACCTTGGGTGCTGAGACATCAATGTCGGCCTTGGGCAGGCTCACATCCACGTCTGGGCCCTCTCCTTTGAAGCCCGGCATGCTGAACTTGGGCATTTTCACCTTGGGCATCTTCAGGTGCCAGTCTGGGCCATGAACGTCCACATCTGGGGCATCAATGTCCACTTTAGGGCCTTTGATGTCAACTTCAGGGCCTTTTAGGTCACCCTCCACCTTAGGCAGGGAAACATCCACATCTCCTTTGACCTTAGGACCTTTCAAGTGCAAGTCGAAGTCAGGCATGGAGATCTTGGGGGCTTTGATGTTCATCTCGGGCATCTTGAACTTGGGACCTTTCAACTTTCCCTCAGGTCCTTCAATATTAACATCAGGACCTTCAATGTCCACCTTGGGTGCTGAGACATCAATGTCGGCCTTGGGCAGGCTCACATCCACGTCTGGGCCCTCTCCTTTGAAGCCCGGCATGCTGAACTTGGGCATTTTCACCTTGGGCATCTTCAGGTGCCAATCTGGGCCATGAACGTCAGGAGCACTTATATCCACTTTGGGGCCTTTGATATTCACATCTGGTGCTTTAATTTTACCTTCTACTTCAGGCACAGACACATCTACGTCTCCCTTAAGTTTTGGTCCTTTCAGATTTAGGTCCACATCAGGCATAGAAATATTTGGAGCTTTGAAATGCATGTCAGGCATCTTGAACTTGGGGCCTTTCAATTTGCCCTCTGGCCCTTCAATGTCAATATCTGGCCCACTGATGTCACCTTTGATGTCTGGCCCTTTGAGGTCACCTTCCAATTTGGGAATATCTACATCCACCTCTCCCTTTATCTTGGGGCTTTTTAAGTGTAGATCAATATCTGGCATGGAGATTTTGGGAGATTTAAAGTGCATGTCTGGCATCTTAAATTTAGGACCTTTCCATCTGCCATCTGGACCTTCCACAGATACATCTGGCATGTCAGCATCTAATATGGGGCCTTTGACATCCAATTCTGGATGCTTGAATTCTCCCTCTAGCTTTGGGGCAGAAACATCAAAATCTCCTTTGATTTTAGATCCCTTTAAGTTGAAATCAACATCAGGCATGGAGATCTTGGGGGCATGAAAATGCATTTCAGGCATCTTGAACTTAGGACCTTTCAGTTTTCCTTCTGGTCCCTCAAGCGTCACATCTGGGGCTTCAATGTCAACTTTTGGTCCAGAGATGTCAATGTCAGCCTTGGGCAGGCTCACATCCACATCCGGGCCCTCTCCTTTGAAGCCTGGCATGCTGAACTTGGGCATTTTCATCTTCGGCATCTTCAGGTGCCAGTCAGGGCCATGAACTCCCACATCTGGGGCACTGATATCAACTTTAGGTCCTTTAATGTCCACATCTGGCACTTTCATTTCGCCTTCCATCTTGGGCACAGACACATCCATATCCCCTTTGACTTTGGGGCCTTTCAAGTGTAAGTCCACGTCAGGCATGGAGATTTTGGGGGCCTTGAAGTGCATCTCAGGCATCTTAAACTTGGGGCCTTTCAACCTTGCATCAGGACATTCCAGATCAACATCAGGCACCTCCACATCCACACTGGGACCTTTCAAATCTCCTTCCAATTTTGGGATAGATACATCCATATCCCCTTTGACTCTGGGGCCTTTCAAGTGTAAGTCCACATCAGGCATGGAGATCTTGGGGGCCTTGAAGTGCATCTCAGGCATCTTGAACTTGGGGCCTTTCAACCTTGCATCAGGACATTCCAGATCAACATCAGGCACCTCCACATCCACACTGGGACCTTTGATACCAACTTGGGGCCCTCTGAGATCACCTTCTAGTTCTGGCACAGAAGCATCTATCTCTCCTTTCAGTTTGGGTCCCTTCAAATTCAAGTCCACATCTGGCATGGATATCTTGGGCGCTTTGATATTCAGCTTAGGCATCTTAAATTTAGAGCCTTTTAATTTTCCTTCAGGACCCTCAATATCCAGATCAGGAGCATCAATGTCCACTTTGGGTCCAGACACATCAATGTCGGCCTTGGGCAGGCTCACATCCACTTCCGGGCCCTCTCCTTTGAAGCCCGGCATGCTGAACTTGGGCATTTTCATCTTGGGCATCTTCAGGTGCCAGTCTGGGCCATGAACTTCCACATCTGGGACATCAACGTCCACTTTGGGGCCCTTGACGTCCATATCTGGCACTTTCATTTCACCTTCCATCTTGGGCACAGACACATCCACATCCCCTTTGACTTTGGGGCCTTTCAAGTGTAAGTCCACGTCAGGCATGGAGATCTTGGGGGCCTTGAAGTGCATCTCAGGCATCTTAAACTTGGGGCCTTTCAACTTTGCATCAGGACATTCCAGATCAACATCACCAACATCCACATCCATCTTAGGGGATTTTACATCAACTTCAGGACCTTTCAAGTCTCCTTCCACTTTGGAAAGGGAAACATCTACATCAGCTTTCAATTTAGGGGCTTTCAGGTTAAGTCCAACATCAGGCATAGAGATTTTGTGTGTCTGTATATTCATGCTTGGCATCTTGAACTTGGGACCCTTTAGTTTTCCCTCTGGACTTTCAATATTCACATCTGGAGCATCAATGTCCACCTTGGGTCCTGAAACATCAATGTCGGCCTTGGGCAGGTTCACATCCACATCTCCTTTGAAGCCCGGCATGCTGAACTTGGGCATTTTCACCTTGGGCATCTTCAGGTGCCAGTCTGGGCCGTGAACTCCCACATCTGGTGTGTTAATGTCCACTTTGGGACCTCTGATGTTGACATCAGGAGCTTTTAACTCTCCTTCTACTTTTGGGACTGTAACATCATAATCTCCCTTCATTTTAGGACCTTTCAAATGCAAACCAACATCTGGCATGGATATCTTCTGAGGCTTTATATTCACTTCTGGCAACTTAAATTTAGGACCCTTTAGTTTTGCTTCAGGACCTTCAATATTCACATCTGGAACTTCAACATCCACCTTAGGTCCAGAGACGTCAATGTCGGCCTTGGGCAGGCTCACATCCACGTCTGGTCCCTCTCCTTTGAAGCCCGGCATGCTGAACTTGGGCATTTTCAGCTTGGGCATCTTCAGGTGCCAGTCTGGGCCCTGAACATCCACATCTGGGGCACTGATGTCAACTTTGGGACCTTTAATGTCCACATCTGACACTTTCACTTCACCTTCTACATCAGGCAGAGACACATCCACATCTCCCTTTAGTTTTGGCCCTGTAAGATTCAGGTTCACATCAGGCATGGAGACTTTGGGGGCCTTGAAGTGCATCTCGGGCATCTTGAACGTGGGGTCCTTCAGCTTCCCTTCTGGTCCCTCAAGACTCACATCTGGGACTTCAATGTCAACCCTGGGAGCAGCGATTTCAATGTCAGCCTTGGGGATGTTCACATCCACTTCTGGGCCCTCTCCTTTGAAGCCGGGCATGCTGAACTTGGGCATTTTCATCTTGGGCATCTTCAAGTTCCAGTCTGGGCCGTGAACATCCACATCTGGGCCATGAATGTCCATTCTGGGTCCTTTGATGTCCACATCTGGCACTTTCATTTCACCTTCCATCTTGGGCACAGACACATCCACATCCCCTTTGACTTTGGGGCCTTTCAAATCTATGTCCACATCAGGCATGGAGATCTTGGGGGCCTTGAAGTGCATCTCAGGCATCTTGAACTTGGGGCCCTTCAGCTTCCCTTCTGGTCCCTCAAGGCTCACACCTGGGGCTTCGATGTCAACCTTGGGTGCAGTGATTTCAATGCCAGCCTTGGGCAGACTCACATCCACTTCTGGGCCCTCAGCTTTGAGGCCGGGCATGCTGAACTTGGGCATTTTCATCTTGGGCATCTTCAGGCTCCAGTCTGGGCCGTGAACATCCACATCTGGGACATCAATGTCCATGCTGGGTCCTTTAACGTCCATATCCGGCACTTTCATTTCGCCTTCCATCTTGGGCACAGACACATCCACATCGCCTTTGACTTTGGGGCCTTTCAAGTGTAAGTCCACATCAGGCATGGAGATCTTGGGGGCCTTGAAGTGCATCTCAGGCATCTTGAACTTGGGGCCCTTCAGCTTCCCTTCTGGTCCCTCAAGGCTCACACCTGGGGCTTCGATGTCAACCTTGGGTGCAGTGATTTCAATGTCGGCCTTGGGGAGGCTCACATCTACGTCTGGGCCCTTGGCTCTGAGGCCGGGCATGCTGAACTCGGGCATTTTCACCTTGGGCATCTTCAGGCTCCAGTCTGCACCCTGAATTTCTGCATCTGGTGCTTTAATGTCTACCTTGGGGCCTTTGATGTCCACATCTGGTACTTTCATCTCACCTTCTATTTTGGATGCTGACATATCTAGATTTCCTTTCATTTTGGGTCCTTTAAGATCCAGGTCAACATCTGGCATAGTCATCTTAGGAGCTTTGAAGTGCATCTCAGGCATCTTAAATTTGGGCCCTTTCAACTTTCCTTCTGGTCCTTCAAGGCTCAGATCTGGAGCAGTAATATCTACTGTGGGTGCCGAAATGTCCAGATCAGCCTTGGGCAGGTTCACATCCAGTTCTGGGCCCTCCCCTTTGAGGCTAGGCATGGTAAATTTGGGCATTTTCATCTTGGGCATTTTTAGGTTCCAGTCAGGACCATGAACTTCAACATCTGGGGCACTGATGTCCACTTTTGGCCCTTTCAGTTCCCCTTCCAGCTTTGGTGCTGTCACGTCATATTCCCCCTTTACCTTGGGAACTTTCATATGCAAATCTACATCAGGCATGGAGATCTTTGGGGCCTTGATATTCATGTCTGGCATCTTGAACTTGGGACCCCTCAGCTTTCCATCAGGTCCTTCAATATTCACATCTGGAACATCAACATCCACCTTGGGTGCTGAGACATCAATGTCAGCCTTGGGCAGGCTCACATCCATGTCTGGGCCCTCTCCTTTGAAGCCTGGTATGCCGAACTTGGGCATTTTCACCTTGGGCATCTTCAGGTGCCAGTCTGGGCCATGAACGTCCACATCTGGGGCATCGATGTCCACTTTGGCACTTTTAAGTTCAACATCAGGAACTTTAATCTCACCTTCAACCTTTGGCGCTGTGACATCATATTCTCCTTTTACTTTAGGGCCTTTCAAATGTAAGTCCACATCTGGCATGGAGATCTTTGGGGCTTTGATATGCATCTCAGGCATCTTAAACTTAGGTCCTTTCAATTTCCCTTCTGGTCCCTCAATGCTCACATCTGGAGCACTAACCTCTACCTTGGGTCCAGAAATGTCCACATCAGGCTTGGGCAGGCTCACACCCAGGTCTGGGCCCTCTGCTTTGAAGCCTGGCACACTGAATTTGGGCATTTTCATCTTGGGCATCTTCAGATGCCAGTCTGGGCCATGAATGTCCACCTCTGGGGCATCAATGTCCACTTTGGGGCTTTTCAGTTCTCCTTGAAGTTCTGGTACCATTACGTCGTACTCTCCTTTTAACTTTGTGCCTTTAACATGCAAATCGACATCAGGCATGGAGATCTTTGGCGTCCTGACACTTATTTCAGGCAGCTTAATATCAGGGCCTTCAAGTTTGCCTCCCAGGTCTCCTATGTTGACATTTGGGGCTTCCACGTTGACCCTGGGCCCTGAAACACTGACATCTCCTTGGGGTAGATTCACGTCTACATCTGGGCCTTCCCCTTTGATTCCTGGCATGCTGAACTTGGGCGTTTTCATCTTGGGCATCTTCAAGTGCCACTCTGGGCCATGAACGTCCATATCTGGGGCACTGACATCCACCTTGGGGCCTGTGATGTCAACTTCAGGGACTCTGACTTTTCCTTCTACTTTTGGGAGTATGACATCCACACCCCCTTTCACTTTTGATGGAGCCACATTTAAGTCTACATCTGCCATAGAGATCCTGCACGTTCCTGTTTTCCCAGAAGGACTACTGAGGTTGGGGCCTGTCAGGGTCCCCTCTAGACTGGGTGTCTCTATGTCCACTTTAGAGCCTTTAACTGCCACTTGAGGGCCTTTAACATCACTGTGAACGTCAGGAGCAGAAACCTTAATATCTCCTTTCAGTTTAGGGGACCCAAGGCTCAGATCCACATCTTGCATAGAGATCTTAGGTTTCTGAATAATCATTTCAGGAGTCTTGACTTTAGGACCCTTCACCTTCCCTTCCACCCCACCAGCAGAAACCCCAGGCAGGCTGATGCCCCCAGAGACTCCAGGAAGAGTCACTTCACCCGTCGGCAGTGTCACATCAATGCCAGCTCCCTCTTCCTTAGAACCTGATACAGAGAATCGGGGGACTTTCATCTTGGCCATATCCAGTTTGCCCCCAGGCCCCTGAATATCAATGTCAGGGGCTTGAACTTCCACATGGGAGCTGCCGGTGCTGCTCTCGATCTTGGGCACAGAGATGTCCGCCCCTGTGCTCCCCTGTGGCTTGGCGCCTTTCAGGCTTAGGTCACCCTCAAGGGATGGCCCGGTGATTTGGGGGCCCTTCAGCTTCCCCTCAAGTCCCTCAGTATTGGCAGAGGGAGCGCTGACTTCCAGCTGCGGGGTCTGCATGCTCCCACCAGTGGTCAAGCCTGGCTTGCTGCCCTTGTGCCCCCCAGAGAATCCAGGTGCAGAAACACTCAGCCCTGCCTCTGGTGCCTCAGGCCCTGTTGAGAAACCAAATTTTGGCATTTTCATGGTGGGGATTTTAATTTTCCCATTGTTGCCTCTCTCAAGAGGTGGGCTCTGCACCTCTACTGCCCCACTCCCAACGTCCACTCCTGGAATTTGGGCCCCTCCTTTGCCACCCCAGTCCGAGCCCTTTGCACTGACACTGACACCTGGGCTTCCCACCTTTATCCCAGGCACGGTGACCTGGGGCTTTGAGTGGCCAGCACCTTGGAGCTCTGGTCCTGCAGCAGAAGTGGACCCCGCTCGGGTGTCCACAGCAGAGCCTGTGGTCGGAGACACTGCCCCTGAGCCCGAAGGCAGTCTGATCACTGTCTTCCCAGGCTGGGTCTCCACATCCACAGTCAGTTCATGCCGTGGGATCTTTATCTTGAACTCAGGGCTGCTGATGTCGATGTCCTTGGCTCCTTCCCGGCCCGTCACATCAACGGTGTAGGCCGTGACCCTTCTAGTCACCGTGATAGTGCGGCTCTGGGTCTCCCCAAGGTCCCCTTCTACTCCGTCCTCCGACTTCAGCCGGGGCTTGATCTTCGTGGTGTAGATGCGCTGGTACTCCTCATCATCCCCGCTCTGCAGAAAGACACGGCCGGCAGAGGTTGCAACGGAGTCTGCCCGAATTGCAGACACCCGGCCACAGCCCAGCCGACAACACAGTTGCCCATCTCCCAGAGAAACCGGGACCATAAGGGAGGTCCTTGGGGCTCCTGGGGCAGAGCACAAGGGGCTGAAAAAAGGGGTTGAGAGCCACACCACAGGAGGAAAACAAATTATCTGGGAAACTCCGGGAAGCAAAAGCCATTGGGGTTGGGGAAGAGACTCCTGGGCTGTGTTATCTAGAGGAAGGATTTACAATCAATTCTAGATTCACATCAGCCTGTCAAGTCCCAAGGATGCCGCCCTGATGACCAGCTCTGTGCTAACTTGGCCCTTTGTCTCTCGACTCTCAACTCACTGCCTTAACTCTCTGTCTTGTTTGTTTAATTGGGAGGGAATCCTCAGAAAGCATCAGCTGCGCCGGGCTGTGCTTGGGTTAACACTTTCACTTTGAGGACCCATTATCCGTAAATAAATGAGCCATCAGAAGGAGCATCGAAATGTCCCCCAGGCACTTTGCTGCTCCAAATGAGTCCAGGCCTCTGGAAATAGAAAAACGGTGTCTGGAGGCAGAGCTGGGCACCTGTAGAATCATTTCAAAGATGCTTGCAAAGCAGCTGACCTCCCTCCTAGCATCTAGGACCAGAAGTCAGGAGTGGGTTCCCATGCTGGGGCACTCTGAGAAGATGGACGGAAAACTTTTAAGGGCAGCATCAGCCACATGCCGCACATGAGAGAAACAGAAAGGCTGCTCAGCAGAGTGCAGAGGGGTGAGAGCGGAAGACAGCATTACAAGAGAGGCCCAGCAGGTGCAGAGAAGGCTCAGGAGGTGAGGCCGCGGCTAGCTGTGCACAGGGGCACGTGAGGCCCAGGTGCCCCACAAGGCACTCACCAGAACCACTTCGGAGCTGCGGGAGCTGAAGACTTCATGGGTCCAGGTCTGGCCAGGCTCCGGGGAGCGGTCCCCCTTGCGGTGCAGCTTCAGGCCCACAGTGTGGTGGCCCATGGTGTTCAGCAGCTGGGTCACCTCGCCCGACTGCAGGTTGTCAAAGTATATGGTGGCACCCACAATCTGGTCCCCTGAGCAGAAGGAGCAAGAAGAAGCAGGTAAGACACCAGGGGTCTCAGGAAAACAACAGACAACCCACTAGATGCTGGACACTTGAACTGACTTGCACTCAGTGCATGTCGTGACCCCACAAGGTGGGTGTGATGATACCCATTGTATAGATGGGGACACGGAGGCTTAGAGAGGCCAACTAATTTGCCCAAAGTGGCAGAGAACATGAGTGGTGGAGTCAGAACTAAGGACCACATCTCTACCCGCTGCCTCCCCAAGGACTATGAGCGAGTGAGGGACACAGAGTGGGTAGGGGAGGGCAGGGCTTGGGTGCCAAGCAGCCTAATGTCACTGGGACCAGCCCTCCACAGCCAGGTGCCCACTTCTACCTGCCCCCTACCCCAGCCCTTCCCTCCTCCACCCTCACCCACCCCCACCCAGCACCAGCCGCCACCAAGGGGACTCACCCTCCTTCACCACCCCAGTGCGAGCCGCAGGGGAGTTCTGCATCACCTCCTGCACAAAGACGCCGTCGTCCCTCTGGGTGATGGTCAGCCCATGGGAGCCACTGCCCTGCCAGCTGGGCAGCAGCAGCTCCCGGGTCGTCTCATCCTCCTTTTCCATCTGAGATGAGGTAAAGACACGGAGCTCAGGACAGTGGGGATGCAAGGGCACCAGGGGGCAAGGAGGCCGGGGTCTTTGGTGTTATGAACTCCAGGGGTCTGGAACATTTCTCCAAGATACGTGCTTCCACTGTGAAGTACTCCCAAGGCACAGCAGAGGATGTGCCGAGGGAACAGTGGCTGCAACCAGCCCCTCGCCACTCCCACCCAGGGCGCTGCCTCCAGGTGCCACACGGGGTCTCTCCTCTCCGCATGCCACCACCTCCACCTCTGCCGTCACCCTCCTCCTACCGACCTTCTGCAGGACTCCGTTCAGGAGCGAGTGCCTTGCCAGGAGCCCGCCCCTGCTTCCTCTCTCCTCAGTCCCTCGGGCGGGGAGTCACGATCACAGGCCTAGGGAAAAGGTCACAGCGATGCTCACACTCAACAACTGGCTTGCTCAGAATCCCGACCAGCTGCCACACAAGGCACGGCTGGATGTTCTGCTCTGGGGGCCAGGCCACAGCTCCAGCCCCAACTACTGTCACTGGTTCCACCCATATGTCACTCTCCAACCTGGAATCACAGGAAGGGGGCTGAGAGGAGGTCAGGCTCCTCCCAGCTGTGTGACTCCGGCCAAGTCACTTAACTTCTCTGAACTTCCATTTCCTCATCTGTGAAAATGGAGATGCTAAAGGATTTCCATGAGGACTGAGAGAGCATGTGTGAAAAGCTCTGGGCAAGGGAGCATCACAACATACGCTTTCTCACTAGGTTCTTGATAACAGCTTCAGGAGGGAGATGTTACTGTCCCCATTTTACAGATGGAGAGACTGAGATTCAGAGCGGCCAGTGTGCCCGGGCCCCACAAGAAGAGAGCAACTATGCCTGAGCTCTGAGTCCACAGCTTTTCCCTATGCCATGTCACGCCTGCAGCTGAGAGAGGACGGACATGCCTCAGAGGGTCTCCAGCGCTGGGGGCAGTTGGCAGGCCTGAAAGCCGCCCCTGCCCCAGTGACAAACAGTGACTCTGGGCCACTGGGTCTAACCCAGTCCTCAGGACAGGAGGACCCCCACCAGCTGTGTGCTCCAGGGCCCCTGAACAAAAGACACTCAGGCCCCCCAGGCACTAGCCCAAGCCCAGAGCTGGAGTTCAGCTGAGCTGCTTCAGGGACATGATGAGTCAGGGCCCATCTGCTGCCCATGCAGGGCCCTGAGCCAGGCCCCCGTAGGTGCAGGCATCGAGGAGCAAAGATGCCCTCCAGCCACAGGATGGGCTGTCAGCTGCTGGGGAAGACAGCAGGCAGGGCTCTGGATATGGCCACGGCCTGCAGCCACCCACACAGAAGGATGGCAGCATCACCACCCAAAGCAGGTCTGTGTGCAGCCTTGTGGGGGTCGCTATAGATAATGGAAAACCTCGCCCAAAGCCCCACCCTAAAGCTGTTTACATCCAGAAATTAGTCAACTAATCAATAAACATATGCACACCAATCGCCTTCTCTGTATCCAACATTGTACTGGACAACTGCAGAGAAAACCAGCCCTGCACAGACACAGCTCAGCCCATCCCGGGACTGCACCTTGCATTAGATTGTTACCTGACTTCACTCATGCATCTAAACATTTCTTGAATTCACTCTATGTGCCAGTCACGGAGATTTAAAACACTAAGTTCCTGCCTGGCTATGAATTATGAGTAAGCCGTGACCAGAATGTTCCAGAACGCTGTGAGCTTTCTGGGGGGATTGAAATATAAATGGGGTCTTGAAAGTGCTAGAGTGTGTCTCTGAGGACAGGACTGTGTCTCTTGGAAATTCATGGGGACTTAGCAGTTCCAATATCAGGCCGATCACAGCACAGGTGAAGACAGCCACACACAATACCGGTCACCACCACCTGGGCTCCCACATGCTGTATTTACTATACGCCTTCTTGTCAGCACCGCTGCTGGCTAGGAGGTGAGCTGAGCTGCAGGTGAGCAGCCTGTTGGCACAGGTGTAAGCTGGGCCAATCACCTCCTCTCTTCTTGACAAGCACAGGAGCCCACCAGCAATCACACTGACCCTGCCCAGTGTGAAACAGCAAAGCTGGAACACAAACAGTGTCTTCCCCAACACCTAGAAGCCAGCCCTGCAGAAAAGATGCCAGGGCAGGGAAGGAAAAAGGCTTCCAGCCCAAGGCCTTCTCAGAGCTCTGAAGCCCCCAATTGCCCTGGCACACCCCTTCTCCTTGTGTAGGGCTCCTCTCCTCTGCCCAGCGTCCTGGCGCTGAGCCAGCAGCAGCCAAGGGGGAGAGCAGAGAGCAAGCCAGCTCACCCTCGCCCACATCTCAGCCCCACCCTCCCTCGTTCCCCAGTGAGTCACTGCGGCTGCAACAGCCCCAGACATGCAAAGGGTCACGCCTAAAACCCGATCGACAGAGTGCTTCGCTGGCCAGACCCCCAGGTGCCAGAGGGGCTGGAGCTGCAAGGGAGGAGGAGACCAGCAGATGGCTTCTCTCTAAGCTCCTCAGAACAGAGATCCAGGCTAGGAGTCCCCAGAAGCACAGCTCAGAGACTCCAGAGAAATTTGCTCCACGCCTCGACCCAGGTGGCTAATGAAGTGGAGAGAAGGCCACCGTGAGCAGAGAAGGGTGCACAGCCCATAACAACAGGGGCATGGGACCCAAGACTGCAGGTTGGCCCTGGCAGGGCACCTGCTGGCTTGCTGACAACTTGGGGCTGCCAAGCATTCTGCCTACTCAGACTTGGGCCTCGCCTTCTGGCACAGCTGGGAAAGACTCCCCTCCCCTCTCGTCTGAGCTGGGCCTTTCAGGTGACTGGACATGAGGGTGCCGGTGGGAGACTCAAGGACATGGTGGCAAGGTCCTGTTTCCTGCATCAGGGTCCCAGCCCTGTCTCTCCCCAACCCTGGAGCCTGTACCAAGCCCAGATGGCCCTTCTTTCTCCTCCCGCACAAGGCAAGTGCCTGTGGGGTCTGAGGGCTCAGCCACCCAATGAAGGTCTTTGGAACTTTGGGGAATTCTGCCCATTCAGCCAGTGCCGTAAGCCTTTGGAGCCAGAAAAACCCAGAACCGTGCTGTCAGCATGGCAGCCACGTGTGGCTATTTAAATTTAAATTCAATATAATTTCATTTAAATTTAAGTTCATTGGTTGCAGTAGCTACATTTCATGAACCCAACAGCCTTGCACAGCTACCATGTTCAACAGCGCAGACACAGAACACTGCCACCCTGCAGAAGGTTCTCTGCGACAGCACCGCCTCGTATTTACAGAAGGGGAAAGTGAGGCCCAGAGAGATGAGAATGGGGGGTCATTGGGGCCTTTCAACTGGGTCTGCCAGCTCCCCACCCTGCCCCATGGCCCCTGGTCACTGGCTCACTGGGCCACAGTATGCTTTGTGATGCAAAGGGCTAGAGTGGAGGCCCCCTAAGGCCAAGGGCTGCTTGGACGGTGAATAAGGAGTGAGATGGTGAGGCCACTCCAGCTGGGACGGTAGGGAGAATGTTAAATCAAGCCAGAAGCACCCAGAGGATGAGGCGGTCCCGTCAATTCAAAACCACAAAGATGTGCAGAGCATCAGGGCTCTGCCCATGTCACCTCTGTGGCCGGGGACAACACCTGGGCAGAGCCAGGAGGAAGTCAGCTAGGGAGGGGGGCCCACCCAATTGCTGCAGCAGCGAGAGCAATCCTTCCAGCCAGCTCAGGTGTCACGATGACAGGAACTGATACACACACACTCTCAGAGAGACACAACGCCTCAGAGCGCCAAACCGGAGGCCAAAATACACACCAGAGGGGCACAAGTTTGAGCATGCGCCCAGCACAGGCTAGACACAGGAGGGACATGCCCGGGGAGAGAGAAGCACTCCCACCCACGGTGGGGGACACCAACACCAATGACACTCCCACCCAGCACAGCGGACACACGCACGCAAACCACACATGGGCCAGGAACAAGCAGTCCCCAAGCCCAGGAGAATGAAATGACTCAGGCCCAGAGCTCCCGACCTCCACCGCAGGGAAAGCCCCACACATTTACCACCAGCACCAGGGGTTAGCTGCCGAAAGAAAAGAGACACACACCCAGAGGGGACATCCACGCTCATAAACACTTGCTAGGCGACAGAGAGGACAAGAAAGTTCTGTACTGAAAGAAAAGCCCCAACACGTTCAAAGAAAGGATTCTGCCAAAGCCCTACGGTGTGCCAGGTACTGGGCTGTAGCTCCATGCCTGGGGTCTCATTGGATCCCCAAAACAACCCTCTGTGATTAAAATTCACACCCTTAACTTAAGAGATGCAGAAACAGGCCTCCAAAGGTAAGATGACTTGCCCGAGTTATGAGACAGAACTGAAACGCAAGCCCTGGGTTCTCGGACTCCAAGACTACGGTCTTTACCCAGGGAGAGGAACTAAGGCACAAGCAGATACTCACAGAGGATAAGGAACCTCAGGAAAAAGATGCACGGGGAGGCACGCAGAAGAGACACCCACACTGGAGTCGGGCAGAGGGACAAGGACAGACACAGTGGAGAAGGGCGCCCAAGGGAAAAGAACATAAACACAGAGAATGGGAGCGGCTGAGACCCAGTGAGGGACCCAGAGGCCCAGGAGCAGAAGGTGACTCACCCAGGGAGCAGTGATGCCCGTCAGGAGCCACAAGCCCAGGAGGAAGGACAAGTGGCCACCAGCCTCCCTCACTCACATGCAAGCCTCATCCTGGCCCTGACTGGGGACAGCAAACCCAGGATGCCGAGAGGGCCAGGCATCCCAGAGCCCAACATCCGAGGGGCCTTCTGGTTCTGGGGCTCATCGAGCCTGTGTCCCCAGGAGGCAGACACCCTGAGCTGTACGATCCCAGTTCACCTGTAGACTGTCTTGGGCCCCATCAGGAGGCCGAGGAAATCATCCCCTTCTGGAGCTTGGCGGGCACCAGACCCACTCCAGAGACAGGCACCAGCAGGGCAAGGCAAACATTTCCACTCGCTGGGAAATAGGAACAGTCGCTACGGCAGACCCTTGTCCCAGAGAACAAGGAGAAACACAGGGACAGCAACCCTTCCGGGGCCTAAACCTCCAAAGGGACCCCCACAAATGCGCCTGCCAACCCTCTGTCTGGAGAACAAGAGGCCCTATTCAAAGTGGAGGACTGCGCACAAGTGATCTTAAGAGTCTGAGCTGGCATCAAGAACTTCCACGCTCAGCTGATTCTGGGCGGTACACCCGGAGGGGACACTTTCAGCTTGAATGGGTTGTGTGTGTTGGGGGTGGGGTGGAATTATCAGGGAGAATTAGATGAACATGTTTTAAGAGCCGAGCAGCATGGGTGCTGGAGACACATTCAAAGACACGCAAGGATGCACACACAGACGTGTGTTCAGAGGTGCTCATCGGCCCCGTTCCCACTCCTCACAGCCCAGAGCAGGCCCACAGGCCCTGCCTTCACCAGCTCACAACATACACCTGCCTAGGCAGCCCTGCACGCTGCCCATCATGGAGGTGCCTTGACCTGGTGCCCAGCGTGTGCACCTCCCTCTACCTGTGTGCATCGCCTGACTTGTTCCCTTGCTCCCTGGGCGGCAGGCCCCGCGGAGCCCAGCCCACAATTCCCACCAGGGGGACGTTTGTCCACCTTCCTCACTCCAGCCCTGAACCCATCAGCCCCGCCCCCTGCCCCCACCATCATGTGGTTTTCTGCACCTCAACTTCCAGGGCAGCCTTGCCCAGGCAAGCCAGCTGCTCTCTGGGCTCCTCCCCAACGCCCTTTGCCTCTCTCCCCACACTGTGCACAGCTTCCTCCCACCAGCTCCAGTAGGCTCCGAAGCCCTCTGAAGCTCCAAGTTCTCACTTCCAGTGGGTAGAGAGTCCCTCTTCCTCCCCTGACCAAAAGGGACTCTCCCCCCTCCTTGTGACAGGGGACTGAGAGCAGCATTACATTTGCCAGCAGGAAGTCCCCACAGCTGACCACAGAGCCAGGAGGAGTGTGCCCTTACACAGGACTGCTGGGATTAGGACACCAGCTCTGCAGGTGGTGCCCTCCATGGGGCACAGGGGTAAGGAAGACCCTCTGGCTCACCCTGGGGGCAGATGACAGCCTGGGAGCTGCCCATTGATGCAGAAAACTCCCTGATCACAGGCGAGCTCTCTGCACAGCGGCCCAGCCATGCTAATGCAGGGGCTTAGGGCCAGGCCACTGGACTCGGCTGCCAAAGGGCCGCCCCCCAGCCCAGTCAGGACACCAAGCCAGGATCAGCTCCAAGCACTTCCCCTTCCCCTAGAACCTCCGCTCTGGCCCCCAGGGAGAGGGCAGGATGCCGCTCCCTGACCAGCCCTGTGCAGTGCCTGGCTCAGCCCAAGCCTCACACCCAGGGCTGGCCTCATCCTCCTGCGAACCTCTGGACACAAACTCCAGGACAGAGACTCTGACTTCAGTCCTTACTTATAGCCCCTGTGGCTCCCATGAGACCCCCACCAACAGGGCAGAGTTCCACTGCTGTCCTCTGCCCTATGAGCTCCCGATGCAAGCAGAGGTGACACATGCAGGCCCACTGCAAAGAAAGGGCCACCAGGACTGCCAGAGGGACACCCTCTCACAGGTAGTGTCACACACCACCTCACGGCTGTGGCACCAGCAGTCACAGGTAACCAAGGCCTCAGAGAAACTGTGACCCCTGGGCCCAAAGCCTCCAGCTACAACAGCCCAGCTGTCCTCCTGAGGGAGCCGAGGCCGACAGGGCGCCATCAGACCTCAGGCACACACAGTCCTGCCGAGCCCTGCTGTGGCCCACCTACGTGGCCCCCCACACTCCCTGGGGAGGAAACCGCACTTGCTCAGGAACCGGGAGCCCAGGGGGATGGTGGGAGCCCAGATGAGGCCCACGGGGAGCAAAGAGAACACAGAAGGCCCTGGACACTTGCCACCCAGCCACCCAACTGACCTGGCACATTGTAAGCCCCTCCAGGGCCACCTCCCCTTCTCACGTGCATGTGCACATGGTCAGCCCAGCTCCAGGGACAGAACTGTGGGGGCGCCTGGGAGTGAGGGGCCAGCAGGGGTAGAGCTCCTGTCGGGAGTCAGACTGGCTCTCCCGGTTGGCCTGTCTGTCCCCAGGCGGTTCCCAAGTTCCTAGGAAGGTGGTGACCACACCCCAGAGCCATACACACCCCTCAACCCCCACAGCTTGGCCCCAGCCCCTCCAACCAGCTCCTCAGGCTCTGGGTGTGCTCTGCCAGCGCCAGCGAGCGATTCCAAGTTGAGCCGAAGAATACAGCCTAGCAGTGCCTCTATCGGGGCCTCCCTGGGACTGAGGTGACCCTGGGGACCCCCAGCCCATTCCCTACCCTGGACCTATGCTGACTTTCTCCTTCCAGTCTCCCTTAGTTCCCTATCTCGTGTCCACCCCAGGTGTGGACCTGTAGCCTCACCCCCTGAACCAAGTCTGCCTGGTCCCACTCCTCAGCTCTGTGGGGTCATTTCTTCAAAGAGCCGCCCAGACCAGGACCCCATAATTACTGACGTGGCCTCTGTATGGGCAGCACTGAGCCCGTATGACTTATGTTTACCTGTGTGTCCTTGTTCTCCAACCAATGTCCCTGCATATAACCTCTTAAGGACAGGGCTTTAGAGGGGGGCTCAGACACCCTGTAACACCCATCTCCAACCCTGTGTCCGCTGCTAGCCTAGCTCACATGGTCCTGGGGCTTCTCCTTGCCTCCCTCATCTCACAGCTCAGCTCACAGCCCAGAGCAAAGAAGTGCCCCCTAAGCCTGGGGCACCCCTCTCCTTCCACTCTCCACACTCTACCTACCACATGCTGGCCTGACCCACCATCCCTCTGGGCCAAGGAGAAGGAAGCTTCCCCATTCAGCTTCAGAAAGGAAGTGAGTGCCACACCCTGCCCCAGGGATTTCCCTCTTGCGGGGCAGGAAGATAGGGTGATTGGAAGTAGAATCTACTTTGGAGATTTTCAGCATAGGGGTGGAGGCACTAAAAGGCCTTCCAAAGCATCTTCAATCTCTCCCTCT
>JAVSCE010004814.1:0-29920 GCA_032199065.1 Smutsia gigantea
GTCAACAAAAAGAACAAAAACCACATGATCATCTCCATAGATGCTGAAAATCATATGACAAAATTTAGCATCCATTCCTGATTAAAACTCTCAACAAAATGGGTATAGATAGCAAATACCCCAACATCATAAAGGCCAAATATGACAAACCCACAGCCAACATCATACTTAATGGCGAAAAGATGAAAGCTTTTCCTCTAAGATCGGGAGCAAGACAGGGAAGCCCACTCTCTCCACTGTTATTCAACATAGTACTTGAGGTCCTAGGCACGGCAATCAGACAAAACAAAGACATACAAGGCATCCAGATTGGTAAAGAAAGAGTCAAATTGTCACTGTTTGCAGATGATATGATACTGTACATAATAAACCCTAAAGACTCCACTCCAAAACTACTAGGACTAATATATGATTTCAGCAAAGTTGCAGGATACAAAATTAACACACAGAAATTGGTTGCTTTCCCATACACTAATGATGAACTAAGAGAAAGAGAAATCAGAAAAACAATTCCATTCACAATTGCATTAAAAAGAATAAAATACCTAGGAATAAACCTAATGAAGGAAGTGAACGACTTGTACTCTGAAAACTACAAGACACTCCTAAGAGAAATTAAAGAAGACACTAACAAATGGAAATGCATCCCTTGCTTTTGGCTAGGATGAATAAATATTGTCAAATGGCTATACTACCTCAAGCAATCTACAGATTCAACGCAATCCCCATCAAAATGCCAACAGCTTTCTTCAATGAACTGCAACAAATAATTCTAAACTTTATATCTAACCACAATAGACCCCGAATAGCCAAAGCAATCCTGAGAAGGAGGAATAAAACAGGGGCAACTACTCTCCACGAATTCAAGCTCTACTACAAAGCCACAGTAATCAAGACAATTTGGTATCGGCACAGAAACAGACCGAGAGACCAGTGGAACAGTATAGAAAATCCAAACATAACCCAAACATATACAGTCAATTAATATTTGATAAAGGGGCCTTGCATATACAATGGGGAGATGACAGCTTCTTCAGCAGCTGGTGTTGGATAAACTGGACAGCTACATGTAAGAGAATGAAACTGGACTTCTGTCTAGCCCACACACAAAGGTAAACTCAAGGTGGATCAAAGACCTGAATGCAAGCCATGAAACCTTAAAACTCTGAGAAAAATACATAGGCAAAAATCTCTTGCACATAAACATGAGTGACTTCTTCATTATCATATCTCCCCGGGCAAGGGAAACAAAAGCAAAAATGAACAAGTGGGACTATATCAAGCTGAAAAGCTTCTGTACAGCAAAGGAAACCATCAGTAGAACAAAAAGACACCCTACAGTATTGGAGAATATATTCATAAATGACGTATATGATAAAGGGTTGACATCAAAAATATATAAAGGACTCACGCACCTTAACAAACAAAAAGCAAATAATCCAATTAAGAAATGGGCAGAGGACATGAATAGACACTTCTATAAAAGAAGAAATTCAGATGGCCAACAGGCACATGAAAAGATGCTCCACATCGCTAATCATCAGGGAAATGCAGATTAAAACCAAATGAGATTATCACCTCACACCAGTCTTAATGGCCACTGTCCAAAAGACAAAAAAAATAACAAATGCTGATGGGAATGCAAAGTGGGGCAGCCACTGTGGAAAGCATTATGGAGGTTCCTCAAAAAACAGAAAATAGAAATACCATTTGACCCAACAATTCCAGATCTGGGAATTGACCACCCAAAAATGAAATCCCTGATCCAGAAAGACATATGCACTCCTATGTTTACTGCTGCATTATTTACAATAGCCCAGATATGGAAGTAACTTAGGTGTCCATAAGTAAATGAATGGATAAGATGTGGTACATATACACAATGGAATATTATTCAGCCATAAAAAAAGAAATCCTCCTTTTGCAGCAACATGGATGGAGCTGAAGGGTATTATGCTCAGTGAAGTAAGCCCGGCGGAGAAAGACAAATACCATATAATTTCACTTATTTGTGGGCTATACATACAAAGCCAAACAGCATGAACAAAAGAGCAGTGACTCACATACACTGAGAAGGGAATGATGGCTCCCATGGGGGAGGGGCTGAGGAGAGTAGACACTGTGGGTGAGGGGGATGAAGGGGCACAAAAATTCTCAATCATAATATGTCAGTCACAGGCATTATAGTACAGCATGGAGAATATACACAATGATTCTGTAACATCTGCCTATGCTGACAGATAGTAACTGCACTAGTGGGGGTGAGGATTTAATAATATGGATAACTACAGAACCACTGTGTTGTATAGTTGAAACTAAAATAAGACTATATCAATTAAAAAAAAGAAAAAATTACTACAAGTCTACTAAGTTCCCTGAATAAACAATTTTTAAATCACTTTAGTAAGTCACTTATATAAATGCTACAGATAGTAAGCTGCCTTAGGCAGAAGTCACGGTTTATCTTTCCTAGTTGCATAGCTGCAAATGGTAGGTGATTGATCACTAGTTGTAACCCAAATGAGCAGCTGGCCACCAGCAGCTGGATTTAAGCCAGCAGCACTTACCATCTCAGGCAGAGTTCCAAGGGGGAAGTGTGAGCAAGGCCAGCCATGCCAACACCCACATGTAGTGGCAGGGCCCAGGCCGATCACAGGATGGCCCATTTCATCATAGTACTGCAGGTCCTAGCCACGGAAATCAGACAACATAAAGAAATAAAAGGCATCCAGATTGGCAAGGAAGAAGTTAAACTGTCCCTGTTTGCAAATGACATGATATTGTACATAAAAAACCCTAAAGAATCCACTCCAAAATTAGTAGATCTAATATCTGAATTCAGCAAACTTGTGGGATACAGAATTAATATGCAGAAATCTGTGACATTCCTATACACTAACAAGGAACTAGTAGAAAGAGAAATCAGGAAAACAATTCCATTCACAATTGCATCAAAAATAATAAAATACCTAGGAATAAATTTAACCATGGAACTTAAAGACCTATACTGTGAAAATTACAGGACACTCATGAGAGAAGTTAAAGAAGATACCGATAAATGGAAGCATCCTGTGCTCATGGATAGGAAGAATTAATGTTGTCAAAATGGCCATCCTGCCTAAAGAAATCTACAGATTCAAAGCAATTCCTATCAAAACACCAACAGCATTCTTCACCGAACTAGAGAAAATTGTTCTAAAATTCATATGGAACCAAAAAAGACCCTGAATAGCCAAAGCAATCCTGAGAAGTAAGAATAAAGCTGGGGGGATTATGCTCCCCAACTTCTTGCTCTACCATAAAGCCATACTACTCAGGACAATTTGGTACTGGCACAAATACGGACCCATAGACCAATTGAACAGACTACAGAGCCCTGATATAAACCCTACCTTATGTGGTCAATAAATATATGAGAAAGGAGCCATGGATATACAATGAGGAAATGACAGCCTCTTCAACAGCTGGTGTTGGCAAAACTGGACAGCTACATGCAAGAAAATGAAACTGGATTATTGTTTAACCCCATACACAAAATTAAACTCGAAATGGATCAAGGACATGAATGTAAGTCATGAAACCATAAAACTCTTAGAAGACAACATGGGCAAAAATCTCCTGAATATGAGCATGAGTGATTTCTTCTTGAACGTACCTCTTTGACCAAGGGAAACAAAAGCAAATATGAACTCATGGGACTTCATCAAACTAAAAAGTTTCTGTATGGCAAAGGACACCATCAAAAGAACAAAAAGCATTCTAATGTATGGGAGAATATATTTGTAAATGACATATCAGACAAGGGGTTAACATCCAAAGTATATAAAGAACTTACATGTCTCAACACCCAAAAAGCAAATAACCCAATTAAAAATTGGGCAGAGGATATGAAGAGAGAGTTCTCCAAAGAAGAAATTCCGATGGCCAACAGGCACATGAAAAGATGCTCCACATCACTAATCATCACTGAAATGCAAATTAAAACCACAATGAGATATCACCTCACACCAGTGAGGATGGCCAGCATCTGACTAAACATCTAATGCTGGTGGGAATGTGGAGAAAGGGGAACCCTCCTACGCTGCTGGTGGGAATGAAAGCTATTTCAACCTTTGTGGAAAGGAGTATGGAGGTTCCTCAGAAAACTAAAAATACAAATACCATTTGACCCGGGAATCCAACTCTTTGGAATTTACCCAAGAATACAATTTCTCAGATTCAAAAAGACATGTGCATCCCTATGTTTATTGCAGCACTTTTTACAATAGCCAAGATATGGAAGCAACCTAAGTGTCCATCAGTAGATGAATAGATAAAGAAGATGTGGTACATATACACAATGGAATCCTATTCAGCCATAAGAAGGAAACAAACATTACCATTTGCAACAACATGGATGGACCTGGAGGACATTATGCTCAATTAAATAAGCCAGGCAGAGAAAGAGAAGTGCCAAATGATTTCCCTCATTTGTGGAGTATAACAATGCAGAAAAACTGAAGGAACAAAATAGCAGCAGACTCAGAGACTCAAAGAAGGAACTAGTCGTTACCAAAGGGGAGGGGTGTGGGAGGGTGGGTGGTGAGGGTGGGAGAAGGGGTTTGTGGGTTACTATGTTTAGTACACATGGTGTAGGGGGTCACGGGGAAAACAGTGTAGAACAGAGAAGGCAAACAGTGAATCTAGGGCATCTTACTACACTGATGGACAGTGACTGCATTGGGGTTTGGGTGGGGACTTGATAATATGGGTAAATGTAGTAACCACATTGGTTTTTCATGTGAAACCTTCGTAAGAGTGTATATCAATAGTACCTTATAAAAAAAAAAGGAAAAAAATGCCACCAGCATGTGTCCCTCGGTGGCAAGGTTATAATGACTGGTTTTTCTTTGCTATCCTCTCCATTTTATTTTTTGTATCATCTTCCAGGTATATGAATTCTCTTTAAAAAAGGGGGGCAATACAAGTTATTTTTTATAAAAACAAAGTTGTGTAGATAACTAGCCTTTAGTATTAAACAACAGGGCTTTCTGGTAACCCTGGCCCTGTCCTCACACTGTGTATGAAGGACACACACGGGAAGGATGGGAAAGAAGATGCAGACAATGGAAGATGAGAAAACACAGAGGGGTGGCAGCAGGTCCAGCCAGTGAACCCCACTTGACAACCACCCATAACTAATGGTAGGGGATGTTACAGAGCTGTTTAAAATGATAGCTCTTTATATACAGATAAACAACACATGGTCTGTCCACACAGTGGAATATTATTCAGCCATAAAAAGGAATTAAGTCCTGACCTGGGCTATAATGTGGATTTATGTTGAGAACACTGTGCTGAGTGAAGGAAGCCAAATACAAAAGTCTGCATGTCACAGTATATGAAAGGTCTAGAATATGAAAATATATAGAGGCAGGTAATATCTTGGTGGTTGCCAAGGGGCTGGAAGACGGGGAAATGGGGAGTGACTGCTAATGGGAATAGAATTTTTTGGGGCGTGATAAAATGTTCTGGATTTAGATAGTGGCCACGGCTACACAGTGCTGTGAATGTAGTAAAAATTATAAAGTTGCACAGTTTAAAAGATACATTTTATGGCATGTAAAATCTAAAACTATGTTGGTTCTAAAGACTAGTAATGCAGGGGGAAAGCTTTTCTTTTAAAAAGCAGAAAGGAAATCAGCACACTCATTTGTTCACAACTTCCTAAAACAAATCAAAGACGTGGGAGGAGACTACATATCAAAGTGGTAGTCTTAAGCTAACTTGAATGTTTCTTGTTTCCTCATTGAGAAATCATAAAATCTGGCTTTCTGCACTTTTACAGTCAGAAAAGCAATCTTATTTACAAAGCTACCTGTACTGTACACCCACCTACCTGATGTTCATTTCAGGGGCCTGATCCCGGCACTCAGGTCCAGCAGCCTCCAGGAGACCCTCCTGGAAGAGATCCTACAGGCTTTTCCTATGTTGGTGCAATCCTCCCATAACCCCATGATGAGAGCCCACGAGCCCGTCCACTGATGGATCGCCCAATATTCACATTCACATTCCTGAGTGCCGTGGAGGTGCTGAGCCGTGGGTTCCACCAGGAATAAGGTCTAAGTCCATTTCAAGGAGAAGCCACAGACTCTTAGGAGAGGCGGGAACTGGGACAGAGCTTTGTGGAAGTGTTCCACACACCATGCTCCAGAACCCAGAGGAAAGGGCCTGCCTCTCTGAATGTTAACCTCCAGCCTGAAATTCTTTCAACTTGTCATCCTGATCACACCACCCCTGCTCAAAACTCTTCGGTAAAATAACAAACAAATAAACAAACAAAACTCTTGGGTGCCCTGAGCGTTTCTCATGACAGGAGGAAACCATGCTTCACCCATCTCCCACCTGCCTCCAGAGGAGCGCCTTTGAGGAAGCCTCTTCAGGAAGGCTCTGCCCTCCAGGCCTTCCCGGAGGTGCATCACCTCATCTCAAATGTCTTCTGCTCAAAAAGGATTTCTTGACCACCCAGTAGCAGCAGCATGCAACCCGATTTGCTCACATCATCATACCTTTGAGAACTGTTTTCTCTGGGTGCACCGCCTGATGACTCAGTGGGGAGGAACTGTCATGAAGGCAGGGTGCTGTGTTGGTTACCACTGCATCCCCAGCACCTTAGGCTGACTGACACACAGGGACTCTCTCCTCTTCGTGCCCTCTGCCAGACAGGGCTTGCACTGCTTCCTCAACAGGCTGGCTCTGCCTGGGCCTTCAGAATGCAGAGGCTATGCTGGGCCCCTATGGTGGCTGTTTCTGCCTCAGGGGACACACTGCCTGATGGTACCCACTGGCAGGTCTGTGGGTCAGATTGTCACCCCTCTCTGCCAGTAGACTGTGAGCCCCATAAGTGCAAGGATGGGTTCCGGATATTTGCTCCATGGTCCACCCCTGGCTGCTGGCCCAAAGCTGGCTGACAGTGACTAACTGCAAGTGTGCATGCCATCCCCTGCACTCCCTTGCTTCTCTCTGCCACACTGAACCTCCCAAAGGAGAGCACCTGCGTCACCCCTTGCATTAGCAGGCTATGGCACAAGCTCCCTGTCTTCTCTCACAAGCAAAGCTTTCTGCCAGGGATCTTCTAAGACCCTAATCCAGGCCTGGGGGGGGTCACTTACTCACCAGGATGTGGGGGCTGAGAGACGGCCACCTGATTCTGCTTGGCTTTTTGCTCCATTTTGGCTTCCATTTCCCTTTTCTTCTGAGCAATGAGCTATTCCTGGTGAAGTCTGTTCATGTTCATTTTTCCCAACTAGGGAAGAGCAACCCCAAACAACCGGGTAGTCTTTCCTGGGGAAGGAAAAGAAAATACAGAAACCATCCTTACTCCGCAAACCCATCAGTGCTAAAGAAGAAGCCCAGTTGCTGTTACCACTGAAACTGGCATCGTGATTGACATTCATTCTCCTCTTTGTTCATGTCCACAAACATGTAACTGGGCCATGTCCCAGGCACTGTATTAGGTGCTAACCAAGAGAAAAGGGGCCCCTGACCCCATGAGACACACCTTGGGCTGAGGAGACAATAGCCTTATAACAAAAAATGGCTGCTAAATTGTGGTAAGAGCTCTCTGCTAGAAACCAAAAAAGGTGAGAGAATAATAGAGGGACACCTACACAGATAGTGTAGAAAAAAAATAACTGTCAGAAGAGGGGACATTTCAGCTGAAACCAAGAAAAATAAAGAGACAGTCTCCTGAAAAGCCACATGGGATGAAATCTGGGCTGGAAGAAAAACAAAAACAGGTGGAGAAACCAAAGCAGGAAGAAGCCTGGTGCATCCAAGGACCAGCAGGGGTCAGTCTGGCCAGAGTGGACCATTCTGGAGATGGGTGGGGGAGGTGTCAAGATAGTGAATCTGGGTTTTACTTTAAGGGGTTTGGGAAGCTGACAAGCAGTATTTTTAAGATCATTCTGGCTACTGATTGGAGAGGGAGCACAGGCCGCAAGGAGACCACCCAGATGGCTTGCTGGCTCCAAGCAAAAACTGATCCTGCTTTTAATGGCAGTAGGCGTGGAGATGGTGATGACACCTTACGTTTCCGCATGGAACTCAGAATAAAATCCAAATTCTCAAAGTTTGTTTTCAAGGTTCTGACAGAGATGACACCCCTCCTGACTTCCACCCCTTCCTTAATATTTTTCAAATGACAAGAAGGTCCCACCCCAAAGCCTTTGCGCTTGCTGTTCCTCCTCTTCAGGGAGGCTCTGCCCTCCAGGCCTTCTCAGAGCTGGCATCTTCTCATCTCAAATATCTTCTCAGAGAGGTCTTCCTTGACCACCCAGTAGCCTACAGCAGCTACAAACACAAAGTATAGTGTCTTACACCTGTGTGTTCGGCCACTGGTTTTGGCAGTGGAGACAGGCATAGCAGCCAGGAGACAGGAAACAGCTCTTTCCTCTCCCCAGTCACCAGCACCTCTACCTGCCACCCCTAACATCACTCCAGAGGCTGAGCAGCTCCAGAGAGTAGAGCTTCTGGGCACTAGAGGGCGCCACATACAAATATGAAACGTCAAAGGAAACTGGTTCAAAGCCAAATCTCAACAGCAGAGAAAAGGGTCGAGTAGGACTGAACTAATAAATCTTCCTGAAAGAGATTACAAAATATAAATCATAAACATGATCATGGAGGTACAGAAAGATAGACAAGAACTCAGGAACGAATTTAGGACAGAGATCTAATCATTGAAGAGGACAATAGAGGATAGGAAAAGCAGGTTAGATACAGTGGAGGAGATGATAAATGAAATAGAAATTAGGGAAGATGAATACAAAGAAGCAGAGGGACAGAGAGAAAAAAATGATATCTTGGAATGAAAGAACACGGAGAGAACTGTGTGACCAAACCAAACAGAACAATATTTGTATTATAGGGGTACCAAAAGAAGAAGAGAGAGAAAAAGGGATAGAAAGTGTCTCTGAGGAAGTAATTACTGAAAACTTCCCCAATCTGGGGAAGGAGATAGTTTCTCAGGCCATGCTAGTGCACAGATCTCCAAACACAAGGGACTCAAAGAGGACAACACCAAGACATATAATAATTAAAATGGCAAAGACCAAGAAAAATGACAGACTATTAAAAGCAGCCAAAGAGAGAAATAAGATCACATACAAAGGAGAAAACCCATCAGGCTATCATCAGACTTCTCAACAGAAACCTTACCGGCCAGAAGGGAGTGGCATGATGCATTTAATGCAATGAAGCAGAAGGGTCTTGAACCAAGAATACTTTATCCAGCAAGAATATCATTTAAATTTGAAGGAGGGATTAAACAATTTCCAGATAAGCAAAAGCTGAGAGAATTTAGCTCCCACAAACCATCTCTACAGTGTATTTTGAATGACTGCTATAGTTGGAAGTGTTCCCAAGGTTAAGTAACTGTCACCAGAGGTAATAAAAAGGGACAAAGAGTACAGAATATGATACCTAATATATAAAGAAGGGAGGAGGGAAAAATCACCCTTTAGATTCTGTTTGTAATAGCATACTAAGTGAGTTAAGTTAGACAGTTAGATAGCAAAGAAGCTACCACTGAACCTTTGGTAATGAAGAATCTAAAGCCCGCAATGGCAATAAGTACATACCTACCAATAATCACCCTAAATGTAAATGGACTAAATGCAGCAATCAAAACACAAAGAGTCACTGAATGGATAAAAAAATAAGACCCAACTATATGCTGCCTACAAGAGACTCACTTCAAACCCAAAGACATACACAGACTAAAAGTGAAGGGATGGAAAAAGATATTTCATGCAACTAATAGGGAGAAAAAGGCAGGTGTTGCGGTACCTGTATCAGACAAAATAGACTTTAAAACAAAGAAAGGCACAAGAGACAAAGACGGACAACACATAATGATAAAGGGGTTGATCCAACAAGAGGATATAACCATTATAAATATCTATGCGCCCAACACTGGAGCACCTACATATGTGAAACAAGGACTAACAGGAATAAAAGGGGAAATAGAATGCAATGCATTCATCTAGGACACTTCAACACTCCACTCAGTCCAAAGGACAGATCAACCAGACAAAAATAAGTAAGGAGACAGAGACACTGAACAACACATTAGTACAAATGGATCTAACAGACATCTACAGAACTCTACACCCAAAAGCAGCAGGATACATATTCTTCTCAAGTGCACATGGAACATTTTCAAGAATAGATCATATACTAGGCCACAGAAAGAGCCTCTGTAAATTCAAAAAGATTGAAATTGCACCAACCAGCTTCTTAGACCACAAGGGTATGAAACTAGAAATAAAATATGCAAAGAAAACAAAAAAGCCTACAAACACATGGAGACTTAACAACATGCTCCTAAATAACCAGTGGATCAATGACCAAATTAAAACAGAGCCCAAGCAATATATGGAGACAAATGACAACAATAATTCAACACTGCATTATCTGTGGGACACAGCGAATGCAGTGCTAACAGGGAAGTGTATTGCAATACAGGCCTACCTCAGGAAAGAAAAACAAACCCATACTAACAGTCTAAACTCACAATTAATGGAAATAGAAAAAGAAGAACAAATGAGGCCCAAAGTCAGTAGAAGGAGGGACATAATAAACATTGGAGGAGAAATAAATAAAATCAAGAAGAATAAAACAATAGAGACAATCAATGAAAGCAGAAGCTGGTTCTTCGAGAAAATAAACAAAATAGATAAACTTCTATTCAGACATATCAAGAAGAAAAGGGAGTCTACATGCATAAACAGAATCAAAAATGAGAAAGGAAAAATCACTATGGACAGCACAGAGATACAAATAATTATTATAGAATACTATGAAAAATTATGTGCTAATAAACTGGATAACCTAGAAGAAATGGACAACTTTCTAGAAAAATACAACCTTCCAAGGCTGACCCAGAAACAAACAGAAGATCTGAACAGACCAATTACTAGCAACAAAATTGAACTGGTAATCAAAAAACCAGCTAAGAAGAAAACACCTGGACCACATTGCTTCACAGCTGCATTTTATCAAACATTTAGTTAAGAACTAATACCTATACTTCTTAAAGTTTTCCAAAAAGTAGAAAAGGAAGGAATACTTCCAAACTCATTCTATGAGGCCAGCATCACCCTAATAACAAGAACCAGGCAAAGGCACCACAAGAAAAAGAAAATTACAGACAAACATCCCTGACGAACATTGATGCAAAGATAGTCAACAAAATATTAGCAAACCGAATTCAAAAATACATCAAACAGATCATCCATCACGACCAACTAGGATTTATTCCAGGGATGCAAAGATGGTACAACATTCAAAAATCCATCAACATCATCCATCCCATCAACAAAAAGAAGGACAAAAACCACATGATCATCTCCATAGATGCTGAAAAAGCATTCGTCAAAATTCAACATCCATTCATGATAAAAACTCTGAACAAGATGGATATAGAAGGCAAGTACCTCAACATAATACAGGCCATATATGACAAACCCACAGCCAACATCATACTTAACAGCAAGAAGGTGAAAGCTTTTCCTTTAAGAATGGGAACAAGACAAGGATACTCACTCTCTCCACTTTTATTCAACATAGTTCTGGAGGCCCGAGCCATGGCAACCAGAAAACACAAAGAAATAAAAGGCATCCAGATTGGTAAAGAACAAGTTAAACTGTCCCTGTTGGCAGATGACATGACATTGTACATAAAAAACCCTAAAGAATCCACTCCAAAACTAGTATATCCAGAAATCTGTTGCACTCCTATACACTAATGATGAACTAACACGTAGAGAAATCAGAAAAACAATTCCATTCACAATTGCACCAAAAAGAATAAAATATCTAGGAATAAACCTAAAGACGGAAGTGAGAGACCTATACACTGAAAACTACAAGAGACCCATGAGGGAAATTAAAGAAGATACCAATAAATGGAAACATCCCGTGCTCATGGATAAGAAGAATTAATATTGTCAAAATGGACATCCTGCCTAAGGCAATGTACAGATTCAATGCAAGCCCTATGAAAATACCAACAGCATTCCTCAACCAGCTAGAGAAAATAATTCTAAAATTCATATGGAACCACAAAAGTCCCCAAAGAGCCAAAGCAATCCTGAGAAGGAAGAATAAAGCTGGGGGCATTATGCTCCCTGACTTCAAGCTCTACTGCAAGGCCACAGTAATCAAGACAATTTGGTACCGGCACAAGAACAGACCCATAGACAAATGGAACACACTAGAGAGTCCAGATATAAACCCAAGCACATATGGTCAATTAATATACGATAAAGGAGCTATGGTCATACAATGGGGAAATAGCCTCTTCAACAACTGGTGTTGGCAAAACTGGACAGCTACATTCAAGAGAATGAAACTGGATTATTGTCTATCCCCAAACACAAAAGTAAACTCGAAATGGATCAAAGACCTCAATGTACGTCATGAAACCATAAAACTCTTAGAAGATAACATAGGCAAAAATCTCCTGAATATAAACATGAGCAACTTTTTCCTGAATGCATCTCCTTAAGCAAGGGAAATAAAAGCAAAAATGAACACATGGGACTACATCAAACTTGAAAGCTTTGTACAGCAAAGGACACCATCAACAGAACAAAAAGGCATCCTACCATATGGGAGAATATATGTAAGGGGCAGAGGCCGAGGCGGTTTAAGCAACAGAGTTTTGCTGCTGTTGACCACTACTGGGTAGCTGCTGACCTACTAGGGTCAGCCAAGCTGCAGTCACAGGCGCCAGAGATCGGAAAACCGGGGACCTTGAGCCGCAGCGACCCCTGGTGCTCACCGCGCTCACCTACTCAAGCGCGGCCCCAGGGAGAGCGGGGCTGGCCAGGGAGGCGCGTTTCACTGCTCAAGTGGAAGATCACCTCCCTCCCACCTCCTCGGTCTCCCGCCAGTGAAAGGGCTTCCCTGCCGAGGCCGGGCGGGGAGCCGCTCCTCCCGGGCGGGCAGTCTCAGGGCTCTGCGCCGACCCACTCTCGCCGCTGCGCTCACCCCGTCCGCCCGACGACCTTGCACACCCACCCTTCTGCCCTGGCGGGAGTTTCGAATACAGACTAGAAGGAGAACTGCTGAATCAGTGGTTCTGTGAAGCCCCACCGCCAAAACTGTGTGTGAGGCTTTTCTGGGAGGTGCGCAGATTTCCTTCAATTCTCAGAAGGATAGGTGACCTCCACATCAGGGCTTAGTCCTCAGTGGGAAGGGAAGGAAGGGTCCTGGGTGTCCTGTCTGCGTCCACGCCCTCCTTGTTTCGGCCTTGGATCGTCCACGTACCCAGCGGTGACAGAATGGAAATACGTAGTGCTCCACTGGGGGGCGCTGTACCCAGCTTACTCACCCTGAGCAGCCTACCCCGGCACCCAACCCATGAGTCTCTTCGCCAGCATTAGCGTTGGGCTTCACCCGCCCCTGGTCAAAACGCCTTTTGTAGTTTCCCATCTCCCCAGCACAGGCCAAGACATGCAGTCTTTGAGGCCCTACGTGGCTCTCAGAACTTGTTACCCTACTCTCTCCACACCACCGCCCTCCTTTACCTTTGCCCCCACTTTGCCCTTCCCTCTCTTCCTTTTCATTCTCAAGTCAAACCTCACCTCGTCCAAGATGACTTCCCTGATTCCTCAGAGTCTGGGTGGTTTAGGCTGTCCTTGGGGCTCAGTCAGCCACTCATTCTGCTGCGGCTCCTCTGCCTGGCTGGGCATCTGTGCCCCAGGAGGAAGGATCCTTATCTGTCTTATTCAGGCTGTGAGGTGCCCACCTCTTCTTAGCTGCGTTTTGCAGCCTAGATTGTGTACAGCCCCCCAACTCCGCATTCATATATTGAAACCCTAACAGCCAGGACCACAGAAGCGAGTGGAGGTAGAGTCTTTCACAAGATAATTAAGTACAAATGAGGCCATTTGGGTGGGCCCTAACCCAGTGTGACTGGTACCCTTATAAGATTAGGACACACATACACACAGAGGAAGACCTTGTGAGGGAAGACGGCCATCTACATGCCCAGAAGGGAGGCCTCAGAAGACACCCTGATCTTGGGCTTCCAGCCTCCAGGACTGGGGGACAATACATTTCTGTTGTGTAAGTCACCAGGAACGCAGTACTTTGTTATGGCAGCCTGAGCACACTAATGCACCCAGTAAAGGCTCTGTTAGGTTCTGCAGTTAGGAGCCCCTGCGACTGCCCTGGGAATGGGGAAGAGGATGAGCAGAGAGAGTTCTAACTCTTCAAGTGGGACCCTTGAATGGTGTGCTGGGTGACTGTCCTCACCCAAATGCAGGCTCTGATCCCAGGAACTTGGGAAGACCCTTGGTCTGTATGGCCCTAGGCCTGCTGAGACAGTTCCTGGAGGACTTGGGGCGGGCGGGCGTGCAGGGCCCATTCTGCTTGTTCATAATACTCGTAATAACCAATGGGAGCAGCGAAGATACCTGGTGACAAGGGCATCAGCTTTCCTGCACCATTTTACCTCCTCCGCAAAGCAGCTGCCATTAGTGGCCTGTCTCTTGGATGGGGAGCCCAGCAGGTTGGCCACGGCCTCTCAGCTGATCAGCGCTGGAGGCAATATTCAAACCTGAGCCCAAGTGCTTAACCTCCCTCAGGCAGACAACAGGGTGCGGTGGGGCCTGAGGCGCAGGTTGGGGGCGGAGAATGAAACTCAGGTGTGCCTGGCCCCATCCTGCTCCCTCAGAAGGGAATGAGGTGGGCGGAGCCTGGCAGAGTGGAGGAAGCGTTTATTTCTCTGGAAACTAGGAAGCAGGCCAGGGTGGAGCTCGGGGGTCAGGGGAGAGAAATGTCCTCCAGCTTCTGGTCAACACCTTGAGGTCATCCAGGAAACCTGTAGGGGTGAGGATGTGTGAGGACCCTGGGCAGGAGCAGAGGGGTGGGGAGGTGGGGTTTCTGCCTCTGGACCCCACAACCAGGATCCCTGGGGACTCCGGGATTGACCCTGAGGACTCTGGAGTCTAGACCCCTTAGAAACACAGAGGTACCACTACATCCCCCCACCCAGGGCTCCCAGACACAAGCCCTGCAGAGATTCTAGGCTTTGGGGACCCCACCGGTGTCTGGTGGTCAGCCCACCCCCTAAACCCGGACATCCAGCAGCAGCCCCAGGGACCCAGGCATGGAGGAGGTCCGCTGTGGGCCCTGCCCTGGCCGGGGAACCCCGGTTGGGACTCACCGATGAACACCTCCCACTTGCCATCTGTGGCCCTGGACACCTCATAGGCCGCCCTCATCTCTGAAATGGGCACACCGCCCACGATGTAGATGAGGAGCCAGCATCCTGCACGTGTGTCCATGCCCGCTTTAGTCGTGTGCCAATGGTGTAAGCGGGCGCTTTGACAAGGGAGGTGGGCAGAGGTCAGTTTGGAGACCACACCCCCACACCCACTAGCCCCCACCCACAAAGGGTGCCTCTGTAGGGGAGTCTCCAGGGCCTCACCTCACAGCAGCCAGGGAGCTGGGTGTGGGGGTGGGGACGGACACGAAAGGGCCACAGCTCTCTGTCCAGCCGCTCCTGCAGAGCATCCTGGGGGCCTGAGACCGAGGCATCGAGAGGGCCTCAGAAGGCGGGGCCCAATGCCTGGAGCCCCTCCACTGGGTGTTCAAGAGTCAGGCTCTTGGCAGATAGGTGCCACCATTTCCATCTCTAGACTCTTGGAGTCACAGAGGCTCCAGGCATCCAAGTTCCATGGGGTTGGGGACCAAGGTCACTGGGCCCCAGGCAGGTGGAGGGGACAGGACTCCCTCCACAGGGACAGCAGGCAGGAAGCACGAACACGGTCATTTGTGCTCTGGATGCTCTGGGCTCCCAGCATGGGCAGGGGCTGGCACAGGGCACGGAAAGGGCAGACCAGGGGGCTTTCTAGGTGGCAGGGGAAGACAATAGAGGGGACAGAGGAGGGGTCCCTCTGCCACCCCAATTCCTCAGGTGCCTGCTTGCGGCACCTCTGTTGGCACAGACTGGATGTCAGGGGGCATGCCCGTAATGAGGGATCTCTATAAGCCCCGAGGCTTGGTGCTGTGAACATGAAGGGGTTGAGCCGCTGCGTGGATGGTGGCACGGTGAGGAAAGGTCCCAGAGTTCCCACCCTCTCCGTGCTCGTCCCCACCAGCAGTACCTCCATCACGTTCTTGATGATCGGGGTCCAGCGTGACAGCTGACAGGTCGGCTCCAAGTGCTCCCTCCGTTGCAGCCTGATGAGGTCCTGCAGCCCTACAGTGCAGCGCAGCAGGACCCATGGGGGACGTGGGGAGAAGGAGGGGCTTCACAGATGGGGCTGGTGGATCGTCTGTCTTCCAGGTGTTGCAGACAAAGATGGAGAAACAGAACAGAAAGACAGTGTGAGAGAATAAGGAAAGAGGGTGAAGAACGCAGAGTAACAAGGGAGCTGAGAGGAGGGCGAGCAGAGATGGGACCTGGGAGAGAGGACAGCCAGCCGCCAACCCTGGTGGGTCAGGGTCAATGGGGCGTGGAGACCCGGGAGAGACAGGAGAGGCTAGGCTGAGAGTCGAGGGAAGGAAGCAGCTGCATGTGCCTGCTTTCCGGGGGCAGAGGTCACCTGTGTGCCCTCGTGCCCATACTGGGGACGCTATTATCTGCCCCCTGGACTCAGGCCGCACGCCCCACACTGCACCGCCACCAGGACCGGCGCTGTGACCACATCTCAACCCTTGGTTATGTGTCCCACTGCTGGGGACAGCCCTGGTGGGCCCTGGCCCTCAGACCTCACCCTGCACTGTGCTCGCTGTCCCCAAGGACCACCCCATGCACTGTGTACACAGCCCCGGTGATATGCCATCTGGCCCCCAGGGCCAGACTCTGATTCAATGACCTCTCCTGGGCGTCCCTATGCCATTTGCCCTGTGCCCAGCCTCTGACCCCACAGCCTGCTCCCAGCATACACAGGGCTGGTGACAGTGCCCCCCAGCCACTCCAGGTGCCGGATAAGGCCGCTGTGGGCCTGCACGCTGGCGTGCTGGATCAGCTTGAGCAGGTTCTCCTCGCTCCCACCTGGAGGTTGCTGACGGAACCCTCATGGGCAAGGCGGAATGACAGGAGGCGGCCATGTGGGCACCTGGGGTAAGCTTGCGGGCTGCAGGAGGGGCTTGCAGGGCTGTGGTGGGGTTGTGCTGCAGTTGAGAGGTATTCATAAACAAGAGAGCCACTGAGGGCAGCAGGAAGGGAAGTCCTAAAGTCAGAACTCCATGTGGGAACCAGAGGGGGCAGGGTGGGGGATCCTCGGGAATTAGTTGAGAGCAGTCCTGGACATGGCGGTCTCTATATCAGTGGCACTCTCATGCCAATGAGGGGACCCCTAGGTCAGTGGAGGGGTATCTGTGAGGTTTGGCATGCCTGGTGAGTGGGGACATCCCACGCACATGGGAATTTTGGGAATGGGAGCTTCCCAGGATCACTGGAGCCCCCAGTGAGTGGGGAAATTCCGAGGCCTTCCTGTGCCCGCGCACCATTCCGCAGAAGGATGCAGAGCAACAGGACCCGGATCTTGTCGTAGGCCGGCACTGCTGCATCCAGCGGCACCGGCATGATCAGCTTCATGGCGTCCTTGATCTTCTCGCCCTCTGCATCGGAACCCATGGCCAAATCCTGCAGGGCTTGGGGACCAGCTGTCCTGTCTGCAATTGTGGCCCAGCAGGGCTAGGACATTCCAGGATCCTTGGCAAGAACTTTGGGGCCCGCTTCCTCCTCTAAGGGCTCAGAAGTTCCCACCTCATCTATCATCGGGCCCCGCCCCTAAACAGATGCTACCACCCCGCAGGCCCAACCCAAAACCCCGGTCCTGCCTCTCCACTGGTTCCACCCCTCACCGCGGTCCTGCCTCTCCACAGGCCACAACCCTCACCCCGGAACTGCCACTCCACGGGCCCCACCCCCCACAAATTTCCTGCTTATCGACAGGCTCCACCCCTCACTCAGGTCCTGCCTCTCCACAGGCTCCACCCTCCACCCCAGTCCTGCTTCTCCACGGGCTCCACACCTCATACAGATCCCGCCCACGCACACAGGGCACACACCCGTCCCAGGGGACCTGCACCTGCTCCACACTGTACAGTTTCCCCACAGAGCCCTTAAACGCTTCATGCAGTCCTCGGTTACATTCATGTGCATGGAGTACTGCGGGGTGGGAGCACAGAGACGGCAGTCGGGGTGCGGGGAGGAGCGGGGCCTTGGGGGCTGTGGGGAATGGCGGGCAGCAGGGGTTCCCCGGCCACGCTCACCTTGTTCAGCTCCTTCTGGTACTGAGGCATCTTTTCCAGTATGTGGGACAGGTCTTCGATGTTGGCCTGGGACAGGCGGGGTGTTAGGCCAGGCTCTGCCTCCCGAGGTCCCACCGCCCAATGGGGGCCCGGCCTACCTTATCCGTGGTCAGTCTCTTGCTCTCCCAGAATGTCATAAGAAGCCCTGTGACCATCCTGGCAGTAAGGGCGGGCAGGGGTGAGGTTGGTGAGATAGTCTGACGGCCGTTCGGGGAGGGGTCAGAAGTCCCTATAGGCGGCCACGTGCAAGCTCGCTCTGGGAGGACAACCCGGAGATGGGCTGAGGGGTGTGGCTTGCAGAGGGGGTCTCACCAAGGCACAAATGGCAGGACTGGGCCGTAATGGGGAAGGAGAGGATGAGGTTGGGACCGTGGTGTGGAAGCGGCGTCCGCCCCCTCCCCTTGTGCGCACTTGGACACATCCGCGATGTGCGTGTGCCGCAGCTCCAGCCACAGGTCGTCATCCTCGTCCAGCAGCACAGCCTTTTCAGGGGCCTCGCTCAATCCCGTGTTTTCATACCTGCAGAAGGAGGTGACACGAGGCTCAGGGGAGTTAGCTGAGGACCAGGTACCCGTGTCCGCGGTGAAGGCGAGGGTGCATCCAGGGCCCACCCACCTGTACGTGTCCTGCTCGATGTCCAGCTGGTCATAGGCCATGGGCTGGAACAATCGCTCATGCAGCAGTGGGGTCACAAGGTCGGCTTCCCATTCCATGATTAGTAGCTGTGAGCGGGTTTTTTCAGGGCCCTGGGGAAGGGATAAAGGGATGGGGACATTGACCCTGTCCTTGACTGGGACCTCGCCCCACCTCCCCGGACACCTCACCTTGCCCAGATTCTGAGTGTATACCTTGAAGGCGTTCAGCGTGGCCAGGACGTCATGGCTTGCTGCGCCATGTCACCTGGGCCCCTGGGGGATGGTGAACAGACACAGGTTCTCAGGACATGGTGTTGGGGAGAGCCAGGCACAGACTGGAGGTGTCAAGGATGTGGTCATGGATGGGAGTTAGGGGTTAGGGATGGGAGTCAGACCAGGGTGAGGACAAGGCCTGGGATCAAAAGTGAGGTTAAAGGTTGGATGCAGGATGGGGTCAAGGTCAGGGGCAGCATCGGGTGGGGTCCCCACTTTCGGGAGCGAATGGCCGGGTACTCCTTCAGTGTGGTACACCGTGTGACGATCTCCTGGGCCAGCGCCTCAAGCTGCCGTGTCCTCTCCCAGGACCCATAGGGACAGTAGAGGTTGTAGGTGCTGTGGGGAGCATCCAAGGAGAACACCTGGGAGTCAAGGGCCAGAGCCGCCATGTCGGGGAAAACCTGGCCCACTTCCTGCCAGGGCGTCCGCTGGTCCCCTGACCAGCTCGGCCCCGGGACAGCTCGGACCTCCACAGGGCGGGACGAACACCAGCCAACACCCCAGCCTCCAACACCTTGGGTGGCACCAGCCGGAGGCCTGCTCTCCGCTGCCCCCTGTAGGTGCCAAGAGGGACAGACCTCCAGGTGCCCGCAGTGGTCTGAGTTTGCCCCGGCACCCTCTCTCTCTGACACGGTGTTGTCAGGGCTTCCGCACTCTGCCCACGACGAGCTGGGGCTGTACCTGTGCTTCGTAGGGGAGGAGGACAAGGTGGATCTCTTTCAGCGTCTTCACCAACTTTGCCACGTGGGAGCAACCAAGTAAATTGAAGAGGGGCACAGGCTGGGGTTGGGGAGGTGGGGCAAGATGGGGCATCAGGCCAGATGGGCCAAATTGCTCCCTCACCCCTACCCACCATGCACCTCCTCCTCAATCACTGTCAGTGAAAAAGATATGTGCTGCTTTGCAGATGAAGGTTGGTGTCCCCAGGAAGTCTGCAAAAGGGCCTGACACTTCTAGCCTCTTACCCTGCCTCCCAGCCTTTGCCTGTTACTGCACACACATTTAGACATGGAGACACACACCCACCCACCCACACACAGACACACACACACACACTCTCGCTCCTGTGGGCACCTTCTTCATGGGACTCAGCAAATAATGGCCTCGGTGCTGGGGATGGGCTCTCGCCATTTGTTGATGTCTTCAACATCTAGTAGAAACAGAGAAAGGAGGGATTCCTGGGTGCCCCCAGACATGGGGAGTCTCAGACTGTTGAAGACGGACACTTGCAGAGGAGGGTCAGATGTTGGAGGGTGGGAATTTCACTCCTTAAATGTATTAAGCAGGAGGTGCACATGCAAGGGTCACAGCGCAGAGCTACCTGGGCAAGGTTCTTTACATTCACAGCTCCTGGGGCGTCCCAGAGAAGTTATGCCTTCTGGGTGCCCCACAGTGAGTTCACCTTGGGGGTCCCACACAGTGGGGGAGCCTGGCCATTTATGGGGGGCAGCCAGGGAGTCCTTGGGGGGGTTTGCTCAGCACAGGCTCCCACCCTCAGGAGGGGAGGGTCATCCCTTCAGGGGGGTCTGTGCCTAGAGCTGCACACTTGGAAGTTTTGGGCGATCTGAAGGCATCCTACGCTCGGGACCCATCTCTGCATCACGGGCTGGGTGTGGGGTGGTAATCACTCAGTGGTGATGCCCTCATCTAGGATGTCTGACATCTTGCAGCAGGATGATAAGATGCACATGCTCAGATGGTCCACGATGAGCACCTATGTGGATGGATGGACAGATGGACCCACGGGCAGACAAATGAGTAGGAGAGGCCAACCCTGACCATGACGTGGGACTGGAAGAGTGGGCAGGACTGACAGTTCAAGAGCTAGCTGAATGGGAAGACCCAGGACCCCAATCCCCACTCCACCGCTGTGGACCAGAGGCCTCCTCAGGGAGATTTGGGGGTCTCACATTCAGGGTTCCCTGTGGCTCATGGGCTTGCCGGCAGCCCCCACCTTGGCCCTTGCCAGCCCCCGCCCTGCCGGCACTCACACCATGGGAAGTGGATGCCGTCCTGGATGCTCATCACCAGCCCAGGAGGGGCCACTTCGTGGCACAGGTAGTGGCTTGATTTGGCTGCCAGGCGGAAATAGCCATCCACCAGTGACACCAAGGACAGTGCTGCAGCCCAGGAAGGCAGGGTCAGCTCCTGCAGGCTGGGGGACGTCAGGCAGGCACCATAGGCCACAGGCACCCCGCCACCCAACAACGCTCTGTTTCCCAGCCCTACAAGGCACTTGCATGACAGTGCACGCTGATGTGGCATTCTTTCAGCACCATGTGGGTGATGTCCCGGAAGTCACAGAAGTCAGTCCACGGTGCCTCCTGAGGCCTGTCTGAAGGCTGGTTGCCCACCTCTTGGCCTTAGCTTTCTTCCCAAATGGGCCAGTGCTGCTATTACGGCTGCTGCCCCCACCATCACCATGGGCACCCTGGAAACCAGTAAGTGGGGTGGGTGGAAGGAGCAGTGTCATGCCCACATTGTCCCCACATATACCTCCAGGGAAAGGCAGGAGCTGGAGGCACTAGGGATGCTTCTTAGGCATCCCCCCTGGAGTCCTGGGATCACAGGTGGGAGAGAGGATCCACCCCCAAGAGACACAGTACAGAAGTCAGAGCCTCGAGAAGGAAAGTCCCTACCTTTCTCACCACAAGAGGTGAAGACCCCAGAAATCAGGTCCCTGGGGAATAAACAGAGGACACCTCCCCAGAAACAGAACCCAGGGGACAGATGGACCCCACCAGAGCAACGTGAAGAAAGCGTTCAAGGCAGCCACACTCAGAGACCGAGGCCAAGGCTGAATCGGAGCTCAGACCCAGCCCTACGCGGACCCCCAGACAGGAGCATCTTGCTCACCTCTGCCTGTATCCGCCGCCACTGGATGCCACCGGTGCCTGTCACCAACACTTCATGAGTGGGGCTCTGGCAGTGGATTCGGGCCGGGGCTCCGGAGGCGCCTGGCTGCTGTCCCGGATATAGCAGGTCTCCCCTCGGCCTTTTGACTCTCCTACTCATTCACCCATTTCTCCCCTCCCCACCCCAGCCCCACAGCAACCACCAATCTATTCTCTTTGTCTATGAGCTCGTTTTTCTGTTTTTAGATTCCACATATAAATGACGTCACATGGTGTTTGTATTTCTCTCTTCTTTCACTTAGCACGATGCACTCAAGGGCCCTCCATGTTGTTGCAAACCACAAGATTTCATTCTTTTTTATGGCTGCATGTACTGTATGTAATGTGTTCCATTGTATAGATATGCCACATTATCTTTATTTACTCACCCACCAATAGACCCTCAGGTTGTTTCCATTAAAATGGTAAATTTTATGTGTATTTTACCACAATTTTTTAAACTTCCAATTGCTTCATAAATTTTTTTTACAGTTTAATTGTTTGAATAGGCATCCAAAGTCCACACATTGTATTTGATTGATTGTTAACAATTCCCTCTCACCTATCCTCTTTTTTACCTGTTGTTGCTGAAGAGACAAGTTTGTTTGGTTCATAAATCTCCGATATTCTGGATTGGCTGATTGCATTCTTATGCTTTCTTTTAACATGTTCTTCTATTTCCTGTACTGTGGTAGCTGAATCTAAAGGTTTGATTAAGTTCATAATCAGTTTTTCTAAATGATACCTCCCAGGTGAAGGTACTTCCTATTGCATTCCATCAGGAAGCAATTAAGATATGATTGTGACTTTTTTTTCTGTGTTCAGGCTGGTGAGCGCATTTGGGAATTGTCAGCCTGATCCATCGGTTGTAGAGTTCTCCATTAACATTTCACCTAATGATTCTATCAGCCGCTGATGATCAGTGTTGACCTAGACCCATTGTTTCATTATGGGATGCAAAGTGCTGATTTTCTAATAATGTCATTCTCTCAGCACTCACTAATTTGTATTATTCTATAGGGATAACTTTTTTAAATCAAAAGTATGTCGTAACTCTAAAATAGTTTGTTCAAAAAATCATGGAAATGCTTGTTTCCTTATTGATTTTCAGATTAATGTGTTGGCACCTAACAACTTTAAAAGATTACCAATTATTATTTTGTTTTAGATATAGATTATTAATGTATTTTGATTTTTCAACTCATTGTATTCATTCCTTTTGATGTGCCAGTGGTAACATCTGTAGCCAGTAGGCATTCCTTGAAGTTAGCCCTGAGTAATTTTAACATCCCTGTAGTCTGTGCTAGTTACTTGCCACCTGGCAGCACCTGCTGTTCCAGGTTTATCTTTTATAGCTCCTGCTTCAGACCTGAAATCAGCAGTTTCTCCAAGGAGCTTCAGGAAGTGGTATTTAGAGGCCACAGTCTGGGAGACAAGAATACTAGTTGCTATTGGGACATCACTGCTTGCTAGGGAACACATTTTGTTAATTGTTTCTGTTGTTTTATTTATCATGATGTGATAAATACATCATGAATGCATATCATATTTCCAGAATAAATGTTTTACTTTAACTTCCCTAATTTTAGGTACGTATCTCTTTTATCCTTATTTTTATCTCGGTTTCTAGTGGCATAGATAGCTATTTATTCCCTATCCTACCACATACGTGAATGAACCACTTCAAGCTCGCTCACATCATCACCGACAGGACCCAGATTCTTTGAGGCTGTTGGACAGAAGTCACCCCTATTCTGTGCCAACAAGTCAGTTTGCAAAGTGGGCAATCTGAGAAGGCAGCAGACAGCCCAGCAAACTGGGAGTCACACTCTACTGTCACACAAACTCAGAAGCGACATTCTATCACTTTTGCTACATACCACTCTTTAGAAGCAAGTCACCAAGTCCAGCCACACTCAGGCAGAGGGGGTCATACGGGTATGAAGAGCAGGAGATGATGACAAGTGGGAATCATGTGAGAAGCTGCCTATCCCCATAACCAGCAACAGCTAATGCTTACAGAGGGCTTACTCTGGTACTAGGTAATAAAACAGGTATTTTACATACAGTAATTCATTTAATCCTCACAAACAGTCAACAGATGAACTGACGACAGGGAGAGCCATCACTACATACAGTGGTGGGAAATGAAGACAAACTTTCCTGTGCCCACCAGAGAAGGCGTATGTTAGAAGGCTTCAAAACTGAAACAAACTGACTGCCACAACCATCTGTGCTAAGAACACTTCACCTCCTCCAACCAAAGGTGTGCACCACTTCCTCACAGCAACTCCCCCCTAACTCTTCCAGTTCTCGGGGTAGGGAAGAATTCTAAAAAATATGTTTGAAAGCCACTGCTTTTCATTGCATTTTGACTTACAAAATCAAAAATCTTTATTCAGTTTAAAACTGAGTAAGAATCATCTTGTTTTCTCTATGAAAAATGTTCAAAGATTCAAGATACCTAAATGAATGGCAGTTGTAATTTAGTACTAAATTTGCTTAGATATTATTTCTCTTCAAAAAGAGATAGCTGTCTCTCAGTTGGCCAACCTTAAAGAAAGATAAGAGACAGCAAGCATTTCCTCTGGAATATTCCCAGGTCTATGAAATTTGGGCTGGGGAGGCCTCCAAATTAGAGGCCTGAGCAAGAGGTAGAACTACTCAGCACTAGAGAGAATCCTGCTCCCTATTTTTAATAAGGACTAAAGCAGTTGCTTATTATGTGAGCTATGTTTAAGACATCCCAGATCCCCAGGCCACTGGGTGTGTGTCTATTTGCAACCTCTGTTATTTGCAATGACACATCCTTTAAACATCTGCAGTCCATTTCCTGGTCAAGTTAAAAATATCAGCAAGTGAATATAGATTCAAAATACTAAATATGAACAAATTAAATTTAACAGTAATTATTATGAGTAAAAATATTTACCAAGAAGAATTAATGCAATAATGGAGGAAAGATGATCTCTTAGTGAACAGATCTTCCTCAACTTAATGATGGGTTTATCTGGACAGGAGTGGAAGGTGTGTTTGATATATCTGACATACTGAGTAAGTATCACAGCTCAGCCCGGCCCACCTTACACGTGCTGAGAACTCTGACATGAGTGGGCACAGCCATCTCACACACAGTCTATTGAATAATGAACTGCTCAATACCTCATGTAAAGCATTGAATCCTGTGCTGAAAGTGAAAATGAGGACGGATCTGTGGGTGCAGAAAGCGTGGAGGTGAATGGGCCACAGGCCCTTGTGATGGCCTGGCTGCCTGGGAGCCATGGTGGCTGCCCCTGCCCAGTGTCACAATGCAGGGTCTGACTGCACGTCACTGGACCACACGACTCAGGGTTCAAAGTATGGTTTCAACTGATCACTTGGTGCAAAAACGATGAAATTTAGCTCTACTAATTCAAAAGATGAATAAAACATGGTACTTGACTTACCAATTAACAATACTAAGTATAAAGCTACAATAATTAAAACTATAGTTTTGGCACAGAAATGGCCAAAATCAGTGGACTTAAATGGAGAGTCTAAAAAGAGACTCATGCTTATATTTCAACTTGGCATATAAGAGTGGAGTATTCCAACTCAGTGCGGAAAATGGTGATAGACTATTACATTTACACCAAAACTCCTAACAATAAAAATACAGATCCCTACCTCCCAACAAGAACACAATTCTAAATGAGTGATACAAATAAAGATGAAAAACAAAGAAAACAATGAAAATGAATATTTGTGACTTCATGGAAGAGCGGACTACTTAAACCCAAAGACAACAAATCGCAATAGAAAAGATGAATGAGTGATTATACTTAATATTTCAAAATAATTAAGACACCATAAATTCAAGTGAAGGTGGTGGTGTGGGATACCGTATTTGCTACAATTCAATAGATAGAGAATTAGTGTCCCAAATATTTAGAAATTTGTAAATCAGAAAAAAAAAATTTAACTTAAAAAATGAGCCAAATATATTACAAGTAATTTACAAAATGAAAACCCACAAAAGGCCATTAAATCTATGAAAAAGCATGTCACCAGTAAACAGACAACACAGTATTAATATAGAAGGAGATAAATAATTTTGCCAATCAAATCACCTACAACTAAAATTTTGACATCACGTGCATATGGGGGTGTGCAGAAAGAAACTCCTTCTCTGCTAGTGAGTGTGTTAATTAGGAAAACCATGAGGTAAAGCAATTTGACATTGCATAACAATAAACAAAATAATTTGTATTATTTCTACACTACATAAATATACGATGGTACAATTTTGATACCACATAAAAATAACGCTTAGGAAGATCTACCATAGGTAAATTATCACATATAATTACAAGGACATATATAAAAGGTTTTTAATGCAGCATTGTTTATAGTGAAACACTGGAACTAATCCAAATACTCCCCAATAGAGAAATACATAAATAAAATATATTCTTTTGACAGACTACATGTATAGGTATATATAGGTGTATGTAAATATATCCTGAATCTGTTAGTGTTGAATTTAAAAATTGCAATAATGTTAGCATATTTGGTATAAAATCATTCATATTAATAAAAATAGATGCACAAAACAATACTCTGCATTACTATGTAATGCACATGCACACGCCAAGACATCCACAGAAAATGCACTAAATCCATGATGCTAGGGAGGAGAAAGAAATTAGGATTTGGGGTTTAAATCTGAGAGGCACTTCTTCACTTGAAGTATTTATTTCTTCTATTTAAAACTACTTGCTGCCGGGACAAGACACTTCAGGATATCTATTCTCACAGGTTCTATTCAGCATTACACTGGAGCTTCTCATCAGGGCTGTTATGCAACAAAAAGAAATAAAAGGCATCCAAATTAGGATGGATAAAACAATATTGATACATGAAATGCTTTTATGTAGAGAAAATCTGAAGGAACCACTCAAAAACTACTAGACCTGATAAACAAATCCAGTTAGGTTGCAGGATTCAAGATCATTATTCAAAAATCAATTGCTTTCTACACACAATGAAAATTCTGCAAAGTTAATTCCATTCACAATAGCATGGGCAAGAACGAATCTTTATTAATAAACAAAATGTACAACACTTCTACTCTGGAAATTATAAAACATTGTTAAAGAAGAACTAAATAAATAGAAAAGCATTCCATATTCATGGATCAGAAGATGATATTGATAAGATGGCGATACTCATCAAATTGATCTATGGATTCAGTGTAAATCTCTCTTTTCCCTCTGACTCCTTGCCCCAAGCCCCAGAAATTAAAAGCTCATCTCAAAATTGATATGTAAACATAAAGGACTCAGAATAACTATAACAGTCTTGAAAAAGAATTTTAAAATGTGGATGACTCACACTTCTTCATTTCAGAACTTTAATATACAAAACTATACAAAGCTGTAATAAGACACTGGTAGAAGGACAGCTATGGGGTTGAATGGAATAGAACTGAGAGTCTGAAATAAACTCTTATATCTGTGGTCAATTGATTTTACCAAAGGTTTCAAGACAAAAGTGAAAGAAATGTCTTTTCAACTAATGATGCTAGAACGATGTTTATCTACCTACAGAAGAATGAATTTGGATCTGTACCTCATTCCATACAGAAAAATGAAGCCAAAATTAGTTATAGTCCCAAATGTAAGCTAACCCAGAAAACTCTTAGAAGAAAATACAGGAATATATCCACATGCTCTTGAGCTAGGCCATAATTTCTTAAATAAAACACCAAGAGCGCAAGCAATAAAAAATTGATAAACTGGTCTTCATCAAAATTTAAAAGATGTGCACTTCAAATGATATAAGAAAGTGAGATTACCCACAGTCTGAGAGAAAATATTTGCAAATCAGATATTCAACAACGGACTTGTAACCAGGAGATATAAAGACTTCTTGCAACTCAAAAAGACAACTCAAAAAAATGAGCGAAGTATTGGAATTGAAATTTATTCAAAAAATATATATGGTCAATAAACATAGGTGAAAAAGCTCAGGATCATTAGTCATTCAGTAAATGCACAATAATGCCATGAGATAAGACTTCATGCTGACTAGAAGTGCTGTAAAATAAAAAGGCAAAAAGACAAGTGCTGGTGAGGACATTGAGAAATTGGAACCCTCATATATATTTGCTAGTGGAAATTTAAAATGTTGCAGGAACTTTGGGAAAATGCATCACAGTTTCTCAAACTGTTAAACATAGGGTTGCTATATGACACAATTCCATTCCTAGGTATCTACGCAGGAAAAATAAATGTCCACTTACAGATTTATACATGAATGTTCATAAAAGCATCATTCTTAACAGCCAAATGATTAAAATAACCCAAATGTTATCAACTGATGAGTGAATAAATAAAATGTGATCTATTCATAAAAATGAAAATTTATTCAACCACAAAAAGAAATAAAATGCTGATGTATGCTACAGTATGGATGAACTCCAAAAAATGCTGAGTGAAATAAACTTGAAACAAAAGATTGTATATCATATGATCCCTTTTATATGAACTGTTCAGAATAGGCAAATCAAAAAAAAGTATATTAATGGTTGTCTGGAGCTGAGGTTGCAAATGAGCTGTGACTGCAAATGGCATGAGGTTTCTTTTGGAATGATGACAATGTTCAAAAATGAGGTAATGATGGTGGTTGCACAGCTCTGTAAATGTACCAAAAATTAATGAATTAATATTTTTTTATGTAAGTTACATTTCAATAAAGCTATTTTAAAAAACCATTTGAAGCAAAGATGGTAATATAAGGATGTCAATCCTGGGCTGCTTTGAATGCTGGATTTTGATACATATTCTATTTTCTCTATTTTTTACATATCTGAATAAAAAAAATACGAAGACAGCATAAATTCCTGGGCCCCAATTTCAAATGAGACAGATGCATAAATTTAAAGTCTGTTTAATATAGTCTTACCTCCAGATACAGACAGTTGCCCCAGGCCCACAACAAATGACTGGATCCTTGTCAGAGCACTCTCAGGGAAGACTACAAGTCTTACATAGGAAATGCAACTCTATAATGCTTGACTCTTAAACATACACCAAGAATAACTAGACATATGAGGAAAACATTTAACATAAAACAAAATATCCTGGAATGGTGGATTCACAGGAAAGACACAGAACAAACAGCACAAATATAAACCTTAAAAAAAAACTCTAAAATTTACATTTCTAGAGAGGGAAAAGAAAAGCTGCAGCCATGGAAAAATATAAGCAATCTATAAAAAAAGAATGTCCAGAAAAGAAAAGAATTTCTGGAAATTAACTGCTAGAAAGCTTGGAAAATAAAATATAATGAACAAAAAGATGGAAAATAGAGCAAAGAAAACAAAGTTAGATGTTCAATCCAAGAGGTTTAACATCCAAATGTATTTCCAGAGAGCAAGAACTGAAAATAGTGGAAAGGAATATACAAAGAAATTATTTCAGAAAATTTCTCAGCAATGAAGAACGTGACTTTCTACATCAGAAGTTGAAGAAAATTGTTGACAAATAAGACTAATCATCTTGATTAAACCTGAGAAAATAAAGAGCAAAAGAATATCCTAAAGGTATGCAGAGAGTTAAAGTGGGTTGCAGAAAAAGGATCAGAAAAAAAAGTTGGTTTTGGATTTCTAGAACCTAGAATTCACTGAAACTATGTGGTCATAATCCCAAAAGAAAAGTGTAAAATTAGAACAAAGACACTTCAGACATGCAACCTTTGCTAGACCGTGGTTATATTTGTGACCAGCCAGTAACTCTGAATTCCATTTTATATTGA
>JAVSCE010004815.1:0-12763 GCA_032199065.1 Smutsia gigantea
GACTGCTCTGGATGAAAGCACACCTAAGGCTAAAAAGATGTCACCAGAGAAAATAAAATCATAGCAAAGAAAGCAGACCATCCAAATACTAACTAAAGGCAAATAATAAAACACCTATTATAGAAAGAATGGAGGAGAAGGAATAAGAAGGGAGAGAAATAAAGAAATATCAGACAGTGTTTACAATAACTTAAGAAGAAAGTTAAGTTAGATTGTTAGATAGTAAAGAAGCAACCCTTGAACCCTTGGTAACCACGAATCTAAAGCCAGCAATGGCAATAAGTACATATCTATCAATAATCACCCTAAATGTAAATGGACTGAATGCACCAATAAAAAGACGCAGAGAAACAGAATGGATAAAAAAGCAAGACCCATCTATATGCTGCCTACAAGAAACTCACCTCAAATCCAAAGATATACACAGACTAAAAGTGAAGGGATGGAAAAAGATATTTCATGCAAACAACAAGGAGAAAAAAGCAGCTATTGCAGTACTTGTATCAGACAAAATAGACTTCAAAACGAAGAAAGTAGCAAAAGATAAAGAAGGACATTACATAATGATAAAGGGGTCAGTCGAACAAGAAGATATAACCATTATAAATATATATGCACCCAACACAGGAGCACCAGCAGATGTGAAACAAATACTAACAGAATTAAAGGAGGAAACAGACAGTAATGCATTCATCTTAGGAGACTTCAACACACCACTCACTCCAGAGGACAGATCAACCAGGCAGAAAATAAGTAAAGACACAGAGGCACTGAACAACACACTAGAACAGATGGACCTAACAGACATCTACAGAACCCTACACTCAAAAGCAACAGGATACACATTCTTCTCAAGTGCACATGGAACATTTTCCAGAATAGACCACATACTAGGCCACAAAAGAACCTCAGTAATTTCAAAAATATTGAAATCCTACCAACCAACTTCTCAGATCACCAAGGTATAAAACTAGAAATAAATTTTAGAAAGAAATCAAAAAGGCTCACAAATACATGGAGACTTAACAACACTCTCCTAATTGATCAAAGGGTTAACGACCAAATCAAAACAGAAATCAAAGAATATATGGAGACTAATGACAACAACAACACAAGGCCACAACTTCTGTGGGACGCAGCAAAGGCAGTTCTAAGAGGAAAGTATATTGCAATCCAGGCCTGTCTAAAGAAAGAAGAACATTCCCAAATGAATAGTCTAAAGACACAATTACTGAAATTGGAAAAAGAAGAACAAATGAGACCCAAAGTCACCAGAAGGAGGGACATAATAAAGATCATAGAAGAAATAAATAAAATTGAGAAGAATAAAACAATAGAAAAAATCAATGAAACCAAGAGCTGGTTCTTTGAAAAAATAAACAAAATAGATAAACCCCTAGCCGGACTCATTAAGAGAAAAAGAGAATCTACACACATAAACACAATCAGAAATGAGAAAGGAAAAATCACGACGGACCCCGCAGAAATACAAAGAATCATAAGAGAATATTATGAGAATCTATATGCTAAGAAGCTGGAAAACCTAGAAGAAATGGACAACTTCTTGGAAAAATACAACCTCCCAAGACTGACCAACCAAGAAACAGAAAAACTAAACAGACCAATCACCAGCAACGAAATTGAATTGGTAATCAAAAAACTACCCAAGAACAAAACCCACGTGCCTGATGGATTCACCTCTGAATTCTACCAGACATATAGAGAAGAAATAACACCGATTCTCCTTAAAGTTTTCTAAAAAATAGAAGAGGAGGGAACACTTCCAAACTCATTCTATGAAGCCAGCATCACTCTAATACCAAAACCGGGCAAAGACCTCACCAGAAAAGAAAATTACCGACCAATATCCCTGATGAACGTAGATGCAAAAATACTCAACAAAATATTAGCAAACCGAATTCAAAAATACATCAAGAGGATCATTCACCATGATGAAGTGGGATTCATCCCAGGGATGCAAGGATGGTACAACATTCGAAAACCCATCAATATCATCCACAACACCAACAAAAAGAAGAACAAAAACCACATGATCATCTCCATAGATGCTGAAAAAGCATTTGACAAAATTCAGCATCCATTCCTGATTAAAACTCTCAACAAAATGGGTGTAGACGGCAAGTACCTCAACATCATAAAGGCTATATATGACAAACCCACAGCTAACATCATACTTAACGGCGAGAAGCTGAAAGCTTTTCATCTAAGATCGGGAACAAGACAGGGATGCCCACTCTCTCCACTGTTATTCAACATAATACTGGAGCTAGCCACGGCAATCAGACAAAACAAAGACATACAAGGCATCCAGATTGGTAAAGAAGAAGTCAAATTGTCACTATTTGCAGATGACATGATACTGTACAGAAAAAACCCTAAAGGCTCCATTCCAAAACTACTAGAACTAATATCTGAATTCAGCAAAGTTGCAGGATACAAAATTAACACACAGAAATCTGTTGCTTTCCTATACACTAATGATGAACTACAGAAAGAGAAATCAGAAAAACAATTCCATTCACAATTGCATCAAAAAAAAAATACCTTGGAATAAACCTAACGAAGGAAGTGAAAGACCTGTACTCTGAAAACTACAAGACACTCCTAAGAAAAATTAAAGAGGACACTAACAAACGGAAATGCATCCCATGCTCTTGGCTAGGAAGAATAAATATTGTCAAAATGGCTATACTACCTAAAGCAATCTACAGATTCAATGCAATCCCTATCAAACTACCAACAGCTTTCTTCAATGAACTGGAACAAATAATTCTAAAATTCATATGGAACCACAAAAGACCCCGAATAGCCAAAGCAATCCTGAGAAGGAGGAATAAAACAGGGGGAATTACGCTCCCTGACTTCAAGCTCTACTACAAAGCCACAGTAATCAAGACAATTTGGTATTGGCACAAAAACAGACCCACAGACCAGTGGAACAGAATAGAAAATCCAAACATTAACCCAAACATATACAGTCAATTAATATTTGATAAAGGAGCCTTGGATATACAATGGGGAGATGACAGCCTCTTCAGCAGCTGGTGTTGGAAAAACTGGACAGCTACATGTAAGAGAATGAAACTGGACTACTGTCTAGGCCCATACACAAAGGTAAACTCAAGGTGGATCAAAGACCTGAATGTAAGTCATGAAACCATAAAACTCTTAGAAAAAAACATAGGCAAAAATCTCTTGGACATAAACATGAGCGGCTTCTTCATGAACATATCTCCCCGGGCAAGGGAAACAAAAGCAAAAATGAACAAGTGGGACTATATCAAGCTGCAAAGCTTCTGTACAGCAAAGGACACCATCAGTAGAACAAAAAGACATCCTACAGTATGGGAGAATATATTAATAAAAAACGTATCTGATAAAGGGTTGACATCCAAAATATATAAAGAACTCATGCACCTTAACAAACAAAAAGCAAATAATCCAATTAAGAAATGGGCAGAGGACATGAATAGACACTTCTCTCAAGAAGAAATTCAGATGGCCAACAGGCACATGAAAAGATGCTCCACATCGCTAATCATCAGAGAAATGCAGATTAAAACCACAATGAGATATCACCCCACACCAGTGAGGATGGCCAACATCCAAAACACAAACAACAACAAATGTTGGCGAGGATGTGGAGAAAAGGGAACCCTCCTACACTGCAGGTGGGACTGCAAATTAGTTCAACCATTGTGGAAAGCAGTATGGAGGTTCCTCAAAAAACTCAAAATGGAAATACCATTTGACCCAGGAATTCCACTCCTAGGAATTTACCCTAAGAATGCAGCAGCCCAATTTGAAAAGGACAGATGCACCCTATGTTTATTGCAGCACTATTTACAATAGCCAAGAAATGGAAGCAACCTAAGTGTCCATCAGTAGATGAATGGATAAAGAAGATGTGGTACATATACACAATGGAATATTATTCATCCATAAGAAGAAAACAAATCCTACCATTTGCAACAACATGGACGGAGCTAGAGGGTATTATGCTCAGTGAAATAAGCCAAGCTGAAAAAGACAAGTACCAAATGATTTCACTCATATGTGGAGTATAAGAACAAAGAAAAAAACTGAAGGAACAAAACATCAGCAGACTCACAGAACCCACGAACGGACTAATAGTTACCAAAGGGAAAGGGACCTGGGAGGATGGGTGGGAAGGGAGGGACAAGGGAGAAAAAGGGGCATTACGATTAGCAGATGTAATGTTGGGGGGGCACGGGGAGGGCAGTACAACTCAGAGAAGACACGTAGTGATTCTATAGCATCTCACTACGCTGATGGACAGTGACTGTAATGGGGTTGGTGGGGGGGACCTGATGAAGGCTAGTTTAATAACCATAATATTGCACATAATTGTAGATTAATGATAATAAAATAAATTGTATTAAAAAAAAGCTTGGCAAAAAAAGCGCACCCTTTTCTTTTGTCCTGGGGAGCTGCTGCGAGGACCCGGGTGTATACCCCAGCTGAGATCCTGCACCCTCTGTCTCTCAAATCTCCAATACACCGCACAATATGTGTCAGTGCTCCCGGCGCAGATCACCAGGGCTACTTATTTCGTGGGCCTGTACTTCCACTCCCTTCCCGCTCTGAATCCTCTCCTCCGGCCAGTGCCCTGGGGTTGGGGAGTCCTTGGGTCCCGCCGGGTCACAGCTCCGTATTTTACCTGCCTCGTGGGGTGCCAAGTCCTCTCAGGTGTAGATGCAGGCTGTGTTCTGTCCTGTATCTTCTGGTCTCTCTTTTAGGAATACTTGTATTTGTTGTATTTTCATAAATATATATGGTTTTGGGAGGAGATTTCTGCCGCCCTGCTCATGCTGCCATCTTCCCGGAAGTCCCGCATCAGGTTATTTTAAAGGCAGTTTATTCAGGCCAGGAAGTTTATCACTGCAGGGGAAATGAATGTATCAGGCTATCATTGCTTGCTATCTGTGGACATTAAATCTATCCAACTAAGCCCTTGGGTTGGCTCTATGGTCCCTAAGCCACCTTCTAGTTCAAATGTGGCTCCCTCATAGATCTGCCTGTGGGGAGATAATTGGCTGGCTAGCTGACATGAATAGTCTTTCTCTCCTGTCCTCTATTTCTCACTGTAATGATTTTTCAAAATAAAATATATTTTGTGATGTTCTCTTATTACAAAAGTAATAAATACTAATTATAGAAAATATACACAAACAGAAGTTCCGGGAAGATGGTGGCGTGATCAGGGCAGCAGAAATCTCCTCCCAAAACTATATAAATCTATGAAAATACAGCAAATACAACTACTTCTAAAAGAGAGACCAGAATTTACAGCACAGCGCACAGCCTGCATCTGCACCTGAGAGGACTCGGCACCCCGCAAGGTGGGTAAGATACGGAGCTGCGTCCCAGCGGGACCTGAGAACTCCCCCACCCCAGCGCACCGGCAGGAGGAGAGGATTCAGAGCCGGGAGGGAGTGGAAGAACAGGCCCGCGAAATAACCAGCCCCAGTGATCTGTGCTGGGAGCACTGACACACATCATGCAGTGCATCGGATATTGGAGAGCAGAATGTGCAGGTTTTGAGCTGGGAACGGACCCGGGTCTGTGCAGCCAGCACCCCGGGACAAGAGAAAAGTGCGCGCTATTTTTAGCGGTGTTGGAGAGGCAGGGGACCCAGCGAGGGAACACGATCGCCCGGCATGCTCAGCCCAACGGGCTGGGAGTGCTCAGGAATTTTGGACCCCTTGGCTGGCGAATGGGAAAAGGAAGCCACACTGAAACCTTACACAGAGAACAACAGCCTCTCATTCGTTCTGGCCCCGGCCAGAGCTACAAAGAGTGGCATGGTGGCAGCTACGGAATAGTGGAGCAACAGCACCACCTATAGCATCCTTACAGAATCCACTCCGGGTGGGCGTTTTCTTCTTTTTTTTTCCTTTTCTCTCTTCCTTCTTTTCTTTCTTTCTTTTTTTCTCTTTTCTTTCTCTTCTTCTTTTTTTTTGTTTGATTGTTTTTATTTTTCGTTTTGGTTTGCATTTCATTCTTCAGTTTTTTTAACTCTTAAACAGCCCAGCTGACATATGTGGTACTTACCAGCAACCATTTCCATCACCATGAAAAGACAGGGGAATATGGTACAGACAAAGATCACCCAGACCCAGACAACACCTGGGAGGGAACCAGAAGGGATGGAAATGCACAATCTTCCTGAAAAAGAATTCAGAATAAAAATCATAACCATGCTGATGGATCTACAGAGAAATATGCAAGAACTGAGGGAGGAAGTGAGGGAAGTGAGGAAACACAATGCAGAAATGAGACTAGCCATCAATGGGCTTAGCAGCAGACTGGACGAGATGCAAGAGACTGTTAATGAAATAGAAATCAGAGAACAGGAATACAGAGCAGCTGAGGCACAGAGAGATAAAAGGATGTCTAGGAATGAAAGAATATAAAGAGAACAGTGTGCTCAATCCAAACGGAACAATATTCACATTATAGGAGTACCAGAGGAAGAAGAGAGAGAAAAAGGGATAGAAAGTGTCTTTGAAGAAATAATTGCTGAAAACTTCCCCGTGCTGGGGAAGGAAATAGACTCGTAGTCCACAGAAGCCCACAGATCTCCTAACACAAGGGACCCAAGGAAGACAACACCAAGACACATAATAATTAAAATGGCAAAGATCAAAGATAGGACAGAGTATTAAAGGCAGCTACAGAAAGAAAAAAGATCTCCTACAAAGGAAAACCCTTCAGACTATCATCAGACTTCTCAACAGAAACCTTACAGGCCAGAAGAGAATGGCATAATATATTCAATGTAATGAAACAGAAGGGCCTCGAACCAAGAATATTGTATCCAGCACGATTATCATTTAAATATGACGGAGGGATTAAACAATTTCCAGACAAGCGAAAGCTGAGAGAATTTACATCCCATAAACCACCTCTACAGGACATCTTAAAGGAACTGCTCTAGAGGGAAGCACCCCTAAGGCTAAAAAGATGTCACCAGAGAAAATAAAATCATAGCAAAGAAAGCAGACCATCCAAACACTAACTAAAGGCAAAGAATAAAACACCTAGTATATAAAGAATGGAGGAGGAAAAATAAGAAGGGAGAGAAATAAAGAAACATCAGACAGTCTTTACAATTACTTAAGAAGAAAGTTAAGTAAGATTGTTAGATGGTAAAGAAGCAACCCTTGAACCTTTGGTAACCAAACATCTAAAGCCAGCTAATGGCAATAAGTACATATCTATAGATAATCACCCTAAATATAAATGGACTGAATGCACCAATCAAAAGACACAGAGTAACAGAATGGATAAAAAAGCAAGACCCATCTATATGCTGCCTACAAGAAACTCACTTCAAACCCAAAGATATACACAGACTAAAAGTGAAGGGATGGAAAAAGATATTTCATGCAAACAACAAGGAGAAAAAAGAAGGTGTTGCAGTTCTTGTATCAGACAAAATAGACTTCAAAACGAAGAAAGTAGCAAGAGATAAAGAAGGACATTACATAATGATAAAGGGGTCAATCCAACAAGAGGATATAACCATTATAAATATTTATGCACCCAACACAGGAGCGCCAGCAGATGTGAAACAAATACTAACAGAATTAAAGGAGGAAATAGACAGCAATGCATTCATTTTAGGAGACGTCAACACACCACTCACTCCAAAGGACAGATCAACCAGACAGAAAATAAGTGAAGACACAGAGGCACTGAACAACACACTAGAACAGATGGACCTAACAGACATCTACAGAACTCTACACCCAAAAGCAGCAGGATACACATTCTTCTCAAGTGCACATGGAACATTTTCCAGAATAGACCACATACTAGGCCACAAAAAGAATCTCAGTAAAGTCAATAGTTTTGAAATTCTGCCAGCCAACTTCTCTGAAAATAAAGGTATAAACCTAGAATTAAATTATAGAAAGAAACCAAAAAGGGTCACAAATACATGGACACTTAACAACATTCTCTTAATTAATCAATGGGTTAACGAACAAATTAAAACAGAAGTCAAAGAATATATGGAGACAAATGACAACAACAACACAAAGCCACAAATTCTGTGGGATACAGCAAAGGCAGTTCTAAGAGGAAAGTATATTGCACTCCAGGCCTATCTAAAGAAGGAAGAACATTCCCAAATGAATAGTCTAAAGACACAATTACTGAAATTGGAAAAAGAAGAACAAATGAGGCCCAAAACCACCAGAAGGAGGGACATAATAAAGATCAGAGAAGAAATAAATAAAATTGAGAAGAATAAAACAATAGAAAAAAAATCAATGAAACCAAGAGCTGGTTCTTTGAAAAAATAAACAAAATAGATAAACCCCTAGCCAGACTCATTAAGAGAAAAAGAGAATCTACACACATGAACAGAATCAGAAATGAGAAAGGAAAAATAATGACGGACCCCACAGAAATACAAAGAATTATAAGAGAATATTATGAGAATCTATATGCTAACAAGCTGGAAAACCTAGAAGAAATGGACAACTTCTTAGAAAAATACAACCTTCCAAGACTGACCAACCAAGAAACAGAAAAACTAAACAGACCAATCACCAGCAACGAAATTGAATTGGTAATCAAAAAACTACCCAAGAACAAAACCCACGTGCCTGATGGATTCACCTCTGAATTCTACCAGACATATAGAGAAGAAATAACACCGATTCTCCTTAAAGTTTTCTAAAAAATAGAAGAGGAGGGAACACTTCCAAACTCATTCTATGAAGCCAGCATCACTCTAATACCAAAACCGGGCAAAGACCTCACCAGAAAAGAAAATTACCGACCAATATCCCTGATGAACGTAGATGCAAAAATACTCAACAAAATATTAGCAAACCGAATTCAAAAATACATCAAGAGGATCATACACCATGATCAAGTGGGATTCATCCCAGGGATGCAAGGATGGTACAACATTCGAAAATCCATCAACATCATCCACCACATCAACAAAAAGAAGAACAAAAACCACATGATCATCTCCACAGATACTGAAAAAGCATTTGACAAAATTCAGCATCCATTCCTGATTAAAACTCTCCACAAAATGGGTATAGACGGCAAGTACCTCAACATCATAAAGGCCATATATGACAAACCCACAGCTAACATCATGCTTAACGGCGAGACACTGAAAGCTTTTCATCTAAGATCGGGAACAAGACAGGGATGCCCACTCTCTCCACTGTTATTCAACATAGTACTGGAGGTCCTAGCCACAGCAATCAGACAAAACAAAGACATACAAGGCATCCAGATTGGTAAAGAAGAAGTCAAATTGTCACTATTTGCAGATGACATGATATTGTACACAAAAAAACCCTAAAGACTCCACTCCAAATCTACTAGAACTAATATCTGAATTCAGCAAAGTTGCAGGATACAAAATTAACACACAGAAATCTGTTGCTTTCCTATACACTAACAATGAACTAACAGAAAATAAGAAAAACAATTCCATTCACAACTGCATCAAAAAGAATAAAATACCTCGGAATATAAACCTAATGAAGGAAGTGAAAGACCTGTACTCTGAAAACTACAAGACACTCCTAAGAAAAATTAAAGAGGACACTAACAAATGGAAACTCATCCCATGCTCTTGGCTAGGTAGAATAAATATTGTCAAAATGGCTATACTACCTAAAGCAATCTACAGATTCAATATAATCCCTATGAAAATACCAACAGCTTTCTTCAATGAACTGGAACAAATAATTCTAAAATTCATGTGGCACCACAAAAGACCCCGAATAGCCAAAGCAATCCTGAGAAGGAGGAATAAAACAGGGGGAATTATGCTCCCTGACTTCAAGCTCTACTACAAAGCCACAGTAATCAAGACAATTTGGTATTAGCACAAAAACAAATCCACAGACCAGTGGAATAGAATAGAAAATCCAAACATTAACCCAAACATATACAGTCAATTAATATTTGATAAAGGAGCCTTAGATATACATTGGGGAGATGACGGCCTCTTCAGCAGCTGGTGTTGCAAAAACTGGACAGCTACATGTAGGAGAATGAAACTGGACTACTGTCTAGCCCCATACACAAAGGTAAACTCAAGGTGGATCAAAGACCTGAACGTAAGTCATGAAACCATAAAACTCTTAGAAAAAAATATAGGCAAAAATTTCTTGGACATAAACATGAGCGATTTCTTCATGAACATATCTCCCCGGGAAAGGAAAACAAAAGCAAAAATGAACAAGTGGGACTATATCAAGCTGGAAAGCTTCTGTACAGCAAAGGACACCATCAGTAGAACAAAAAGACATCCTACAGAATGGGAGAATATATTCATAAATGACTTATCCGATAAGGGGTTGACATCCAAAATATATAAAGAACTCACACACCTCAACAAACAAAAAGCAAATAATCCAATTAATAAATGGGCAGAGGACATGAATAGACACTTCTCCAAAGAAGAAATTCAGATTGCCATCAGGCACATGAAAAGATGCTCCACATCGCTAATCATCAGAGAAATGCAGGTTAAAACCACTATGAGATATCACTTCACACCAGTGAGGATAGCCAACACCCAAAACACAAACAACAGCAAATGTTGGCGAAGATGTGGAAAAAAGGGAACCCTCCTGCACTGCTGGTGGGAATGCAAATTAGTTCAACCATTGTGGAAAGCAGTATGGAGGTTTCTCAAAAAACTCAAAATAGAAATACCATTTGACCCAGGAATTCCACTCCTAGGAATTTACCCTAAGACTGCAGCAGCCCAGTTTGAAAAATACATATGCACCCCTATGTTTATCGCAGCACTATTTACAGTAGCCAAGAAATGGAAGCAACCTAAGTGTCCATCAGTAGATGAATAAATAAAGAATATTTGGTATATATACACAATGGAATATTATTCAGTCATAAGAAGAAAACAAATCCTACCATTTGCAACAACATGGATGGAGCTAGAGGGTATTATGCTCAGTGAAATAAGCCAAGCCGAAAAAGACAAGTATCAAATGATTTCACTCATATGTGGAGTATAAGAACAAAGAAAAACTGAAGGAACAAAACAGCAGCAGACTCACAGAACCCAAGAACGGACTAATAGTTACCAAAGGGAAAGGGACTGGGTAGGATGGGTGGGAAGGGAGGGACAAGGGGGAAAAAGGGGCATTACGATTAGCAGATGTAATGTTGCGGGGGCACGGGGAGGGCTGTACAACTCAGAGAAGACAAGTATGATTCTATAGCATCTCACTACGTCGATGGACAGAGACTGTAATGGGGTTGGTGGGGGGGACCTGATGAAGGGGTAGTTTAATCACCATAATATTGCACATGTAATTGTGGATTAATGATACCAAAATAAACTATTAAAAAAGAAAGAATATATACACAAACACAGGGAAAGTATAAAGGTCACGCATAATCCCACAGCGCAGAACAACTACCATTAATACTTCCATGATTATTAGTTTGGATCCTTTTATATTTACCTACAATACACATGCATATGGTCATATATGTATATTTGCCTTTGGTAGTCCATTTTTCTTCTTTTTGTTATTTATAACTTCAGTTATGCAAGTGATACATGGGTACATTTCCATAAAATATTTTATCATAGTTTTGCACTCTATAGGGTAAATTGTGAAAGACTCTAGAAGCAACTCTGTAAATAGCTTTTCATGTTTCCTTGTAGTTCTTTTTCTACAAATTTAGATATCTATATTATACACTATTAAATAGAAAACCTAGGATCCTACCGTTACACTTTTTAGTAACTGCTTATTTTTATTAAAAATCCTATCATTAACATCTTACCATGTCAATAAATACAATTTACATGATCATTTTTAAAAGCTGCCCAGTAATCCATTTGTATTAATACACTAATTTATTTCACTAATATCCCGTTGTTGAACACTTAGGTTGTTTTCAGTCTTCTCCAATAAATATAGTGCTCCAATAAACATCTTCCTGTGTATACCGTTGTGCACATGAGTGATCATTTTCTCGGAATAACTTTTCATGGGCAGAATTAAGTGGTCCCACAGTGTGAACATTTGAAGGTCCAATTGCTCTCCACAAAGGACATAGCAATCTACACACCCAGCATGGGGTATGAGAATGCCCATTTTCCTCAACCCTTGCCCACACAGGGTATTTTCAATCTTTTAAAACTTTCCCAATCTGTGGGCACAATAGGGTAGATCATTGTTTCTTTAATTAGTATTTAGAATTGTTCCTGAGGTTTATTCATTTATTTAACAAACACAATGCAGGACCAACTATATGCGAAATACTTATTAGATGCCAGAGATTCAATGGTGAACAAAAATGGTCACAGGTATTAATCTTATGGAGCTTACAACCTGATGAAAGAGACAGACATTAATTAAATAATTCCATAAATAAAATAAAACTGCAACTGTGATAAGCATCATGAAGGAGAAGTATAAAGAGCTCTGAAAGCATAAAATAGGGGACTTGGGCCATCATGGAGGGCTTTCCTAAGGAGGTGATGATTAAGCTGGCAACTGAAGGTAGAGTTGGAGTCACCAGGTGAAGTAGGGAAGGAAGCATACCATAGATGGAACAGCATATGCAAAGTCCCTGTGATAAGAGGGAGCATGGTGAGGCACCTGAAAGCAGTCCAGTGGACTTGGAGTGCAAAGAAGGAGGGACAGGTCAGAGAGATAGGCAACTGGTTAAGTGGGCTAAGGATTTCGGTCTT
>JAVSCE010004816.1:0-79763 GCA_032199065.1 Smutsia gigantea
ATGGATTCCATCATCCAGTCACCCTGGCAGGAACCATGCATGAGGCTGAGCGTGCTCTCTCGGCAAGAGCGACGAACAAACCATGAGGCTTTCGATTACATCAAATCACCAAATTTTAGAGAGGAAAAGCATGCAGCATAAGGAAAACGGTTTACGGAAATAGCAAGGAAAATGGCAGCCTAGTCACATACATCTTGGACTGTCTAGGAAACGGAAGCAGAATGCAGCAGGTTACTGTGAAATTTGAACTGTTAAGTACTTTACAAATATTTCATCAGTCTTATCCTTACCACGCATGAGGTATGTATTCTTATAATCTCCACTCTGCAGACAAGGAAATTAAGGTTTAGGAACTTAAGTAACTGATGCCAACATTCACAACATTGCCAGGTGGTGGAGCTGGGATTCGTTTATCATGCTATGCTGAATAACTAAAGCTCCAGATGATCAAATCTGTACTAGGATTGTGATTATTCAGAACACTAATGGAAAATGGCAATATTAAGAAAATAAGTACTCCCCAGAAATTCTTGTCTTTTTTCTATTTTAGCTGAAGAACTCTTAGTGACTACTTAATTTGCAGCTCCACCAGATAGGAGCTACCTTGATGGTAGGGATTATCAGAAAATGGACAGCAAGCAATTAGTAACAGCAGGAAAAGAGAAACAGTTTTCTCATTTTCTGGTCAAGTGTTATTATATGTAGGTGGATTTGATGGATTTTCTTATATTTTTATATTCTTTCTAAATTCTCTGCTTTTTTATGCATGACACATTTGCTCTCTTAATATAAATCGGTTGCATTCTATATTCATGAGTTGTTCAGAGGAATGGTTTTATGCCACTTAACACGCTATAACTCTGCTATCTTTCCCCCAGATATATTGGGTTGGACCAATTATAGGAGCTGTCCTCGCCGGTGGCCTTTATGAGTATGTCTTCTGCCCAGATGTGGAACTCAAACGTCGTTTCAAAGAAGCCTTCAGTAAAGCTGCCCAGCAAACAAAAGGGAGCTACATGGAAGTGGAGGACAACAGGAGTCAGGTAGAAACGGACGACTTGATTCTAAAACCTGGAGTGGTGCACGTGATTGACATTGACCGTGGGGAGGAGAAGAAGGGCAAAGACCCATCCGGAGAGGTGCTGTCTTCAGTATGACTAGCCGATAGGACTGAAAGCAGGCAAGGATCCTTAGAACGGTCCTCAGATTTCCTTCCACCCATTAAGGAAACAGATTTGTTATAAATTAGACATGTGCAGGTTTATCATTTCACGTCATCTTAACTCCATCTAGACAATAAATATTTAATTATTTTACAAAGGAGGAATGGAAGTACCCTACTGTGAATTCCAAATCTAAAAAAGAAATCTTTTTAAAGAATCCCCAAAGCAAATATGTATCTAAGTTGCCTAGGTGCCGTTCATTAAGAATCTATTTAAAACGTGTATCAGGATCTGGTGAAGCATTGCTTTACAGAACTTAACAGACACACCTATCAGCTTCTTCTTCCTCTACCATGTAACTTCCACACCATGAATCCTCATTTGAATATTTATTCCATTGAACCAAGTTTATCAGTGTCAAAGGACACTGTGTCGCAGTCATGCACATTCAAGAGAGGCAATATAACAATCTCTGTTATGGGCATCCATTACTTATAAACTATCTCAGCAAAATAATATTAACAAGGGTCATTGCTAATTAATTGTTTCCATTTGTATTGCAAATACCCAAGCTTCAACCCCACCTCTAATTCACAATATTCCTTCTTCCCCCTCAGCACCCACAGTAATGTGGAACTAAAGCCCAGAAATTGGAAGAATATAATTTATTAGTTCCAGCTAATAAAACATCCAAAACATAAGGGACACCTATTGAGATTCAAGACACACAGACTCAAAAGATCTTATGGGGGTGGGGAAAAATTACCATCATACAAAGATCCCAAGAAAAAGGAAATCTGTATTCTGGTGTCAGATAGTTCATCTGTTTTCCGTGCACATCCTCAAAGACACTTACAGGAGGTTAACCATCTAAGCTTCTAACCACTTAACCACTGTGCTTTGTTTTTTTAATTTATTAGCAAAACTGGAGGGTTTGTTTGTTTGTAACTTTATTTATATTTAAAACTTAGTTGAGATGTAGTTTTGGTAACAAGAACGTAACTTGTTGAATCCTGACTTTTTGTTGATTATTAAGCTGTGTTCACTCTAGAAGCTGTAAACTGGTCCCACCCAGTCCCAATCTTGGCTGCTCTGTCACTTCTCTTGATGTCTGTGGATAAACGTCACTGTGTGTGTAATGAGACTGTAGTGAATTAAAATGCATGGGAGACAAGGAAAGTCATGGCTGCGGAATGAAAGGGTGAGAACATCAGAACACTGCATTCAAAGCTGACTAGATGACCAATCTCGCCTTTGCACGTAACCACCATATTTCAAACAAAATATTCATTTCATCAGGAAACATTTAGTATGTTCTTACCAGGTACATAACACTCAACAAGATGCCCTGGATATGCAAAGACTCCGAGTCTTAAGGCATAGCTTAGCACATTCCTTTGCATTTATATAGTACTTTCTAATGAGTTTTTTTTTCTCATTCATTCTTATATTCATCCATTCAGTGAAGCTTTATCAAATATCTACTATGCACCAAGCACAGCTCTAGGACTTGGGATACACCAGTAAACAAAGATAAAAACAAACATAAAAAGCTCTGCCCCTTCATTCCCATGGATCTCCAGTTTAGTTGGGGGCAATCAATAATTATTTGCAATAAGCATAATAATAAATCAGCTCAGATTTGTATACACTGTCCTGCCCCCATCCCAGTTGACTCCCCCTTTCACTCTCAAAAGTGTTCCATTTGGTAAAGAAATAATATGGTCCCTGTATGTTTGAAGATGATAAAGACCATGGAGAATGGGAGCAAAGAGTGCCTTACAGTTTTAACAGGGTGGTCAGGGTGGGTCTGATTGAACAAAACATGTTTGAGTTTGAATCTTAAGGTTTAAAGGAGGTGAAGGAGTTGGTCAAGGGGATATGATTTTAAAAGTCTGTATCCTTATAAACATTGAAACAACCCCAAAGTCTAAAAAGTCAAAGCTTTCTTTCTTCTCCCCCTTTCCCACTTAATCTTATAGCTAAACAGTTTTTGCACACACTTTCATGCTTTTTATGCATATATGAGCTTTTAAAACATAAACGGTATTTTATTGCCCATAGGATATAGCATTTTTTAATCAATAACTTATTATGGACAGTTTCACATTAATGCATATGTGCAGTAGTCCACTGTGTAGTCATGCTCCCTTCCCACCTATAAACTACCTCCCCATCTAAATCAGATCTGCTCTAGAGAAAGGAGGGACTAGGGAATTTGGAGGAGGGATAGAGAGAAGGGGACAGGGATTAAACCTTTCTGAGTCTACGTTGAGATGCTGTGCTTCCTGCCAGCTACAGCAAACATCTGGAGCAAAAATATACAGAGGTAGCAAGGGTGAGCACAAAGCAGATTAGGAATGCTTTCAGAATAATAATATTTCTCCAAAATGCAGAAATCGATCATCTCAACAGAACTGAAATCAGTTAGTGAAAAAGTGTTTGATGGATTTCACTGGTATACAGTGAAAACAATTGGTTCAGTTCCCATCTTTCGCGGGGATTCATTCCTTCCCCCTGCCAAATAGGAAAGGGGGAGTAGGTGTCGCTGACATTAAGGATAAATTCTGATTTTGTTTCTCCTCCTTCTTGGCCCCTCCTCCCCTCCTATCTGAAGACTGAAACCATCATGATGACACAGCAAGCTAAGGGTGTCATTAAGGATAAAAGGCTGGGGACAAGGTCATGATTTATGATAGAAACGCTTGTCCCTGACCAGCATATCATAAGCTCCAGTTGATCAAGTTGTGTCATTGCAAGTCAAGTGTGTAATTCGTTTCTGTGGGGGAAACTAATCCAACAATAACAATACATTTTATGTACAGTCCGTCAGCAGTCACTGGTTTGGTTAAGAGGTCATATCCCTAAGACGTTTATAGAAACAGATTCAGAATATCTTGGTAATTGATTCTTCTCTTTGGTGACATTATTATTATTGTGAAGGCATAGAGGCTGATAATGGGTGTTCGGAACTTCAAAAATATCAGACTGAAAAGTGAAAAAATTCAATCCATCATGTGAACATGGTATTTGCACGCCAGTCATCATCTGGCTTTTTCCAGATAGTATTAGCTGTCCCTGAGTCTCAGGAGGACAGAGTGCCCAGACTGAAATCTCCCTATGCCACTTGTGTTTGGGATATGTAGACATAGCCCAATATATAACTCATAGAAAGGAGAGGAAAACCTTTAACAAATAGGATAAGTCCTCATTAAATTAAATTTCCTTAATTTAGACAAGGTATATAGGACTTTGGTTCAAATAAAATTCCCCCTGAATTGTCAGGCTTTCATTAATGAGTGAGAGTTGATTAACTTCAGTACCTCAGGAAAGTAAGACCAGCTCTCAGAGCATGAGCGCAGCAGTCCCCCCTCAGCAGCAGCAAGTTTATTAGGTTGTGATGTAAGTCCACTGTGAACTACTATGCTTTTATTAGTAACTTCATTTTCCTTGCCAGAATCCATTGTATATCAGATGTTAATGTTCTATACTGAATAAAGTATTTTTTCCTGAAAAATTACATAATTCAGACCTCACACAAAGTCCCTGTGCACAATACAGACCCACCCCCATTCTAAAGTCACGGAGTTTACCTGCACTAGTACCGTTATCCAAAGCCATGTAAAATAACATGTTTTAGCACGTATTTCACGAGCTGAAATGACATGGGAAAATTTGGGAGAAAACAAAATGGGTGTCCGTCCCTAATTCCTAATAATGAATGTCCTTCCCTTTGTACCTTTCTGTGTTATTGGACAAGAGGAGAGAGATCAAGGTGAAAATAACAAGGAATAAGAACAGAAAAAGATGATGAAAGAAAGTTTGCCAACCACCTGCCAGATGGGAAAATCTTCACAGTTCATGAGCATTTGAATTGCCCAAGATTTTTTACAAAGAGACAAAAGTTATATATAGAAGATAAGTTGCCTGAGTCTCAGACTCACAAAATCTCTAAGGCCACCTAATGCTATTTTTAAGAAGTATGAATACATACATCTCCATTTTTACTTTATAATCTGAGCTAGAGAAAATTTACTGCAGCATTATTATCCAGGCCTCATTGCCTCATGGTTAATTAGCTAACCGTTGTAAAGTGTTTTGAAGATGAAAAGCATCATATAAACGCTAAGAATTATTAAATAATATGAGAGGAAAATCATAAAATAGATACATTGTTAACATTAATTTGGATTTTATCTTTTCTTATTATCTGCTCCCTAGCATTTGACATTCAGGGCTTAACTATATACAAAGGCTGAGCGAGTTGCCAGGTTTATTACAGCTGTGAACTATGGTATTAAACTAGTTCCAAATTAATACTTGCCCAAAAATGTGTTTTCAGGTGGAAACAAAGTTAACTGTCCAGAGGGATCCCCACTTATAGTGGTTAAAGAGTTAACTAGTTAAACAATTCATTCCCTCCAACTGTTATAAGAAAATGTGTAATTCAGAAAAGTAAGCATTTCTGCTCTATTCCTAACAAGCAAAATATACCAGTGAACAGTGAGATCAACCAAACCCTTCTGGTGAGAGACATACAATTCTCCTTTGCACCCACCCGTTCTCTACTTGCAGATCCTGCTGCTGAATAGTTTAGGATGGTATGTTATGTAGTGTTGACTGTTCCCTACATTTTGCTGTCATCAAAGTGACTTACACTTTTCTTGAAGCTGCAGTTCTTCTCCCTGGCATCTCACCTCCTCCTTCCCCAATCCTAAATGGACAGGACAGACAGCGGCAAACCTGCCTTAGAAAGTCTTCGGCAGCCTGCCAGGGACTGATCTACAAGAGAGAAAAACCTATAGTCAAATATTCTTAAGATATGCTGTATCATGAAAGCCTTTAAAAAAAAAACAGGAAATCAATAGAGCACATACATCCTTTGCCAACTGTTTAATTGGGTAAAGGCAAGTCAAATTCTTCTCATCACAGTAACGTCCATATTATAAAGCCCACTACATTAACTAAATTAATGTAGGTGGTGATACCAAAGTTAATCCCAAATCCTGTTACAGGAAACTCATCCTTATTAAAGTAACATTAAGTGCTGCTTTTTTATTGATCTTCCCCTTCAGTTTAATGACAGAAACTTACTGATGTTTTAATAATAACCTCACAGGCTTTATCTCATTTCACTTCGCTTGGTACTAAAAGATGCAGTGGAAACTAACTTAGCATAAACATTTTGCAGATGTCTTTAAAGGCCAGGGGAGGTGGAAAAAAAGATTCAATTGAGCTGGGTGTTAATAAAGATGGCTGAAAAACTAAAAGATAAAAGGGAGGCTCCAGTGTGAACATCAAAGAATTGTTAATGACAAGAAATACCATTAGGGTTAGAATCTCTTTTGTTTCAACCCTTTCACACCTGCAGTGTGTGGTGAGCTAAGCCTTTGTTCCAAACTCTGAATTACCTCCATTAGCATTTATAGCAAAAATGGTTGCAAAGCAACAGAAACATACTTTTGGTTCTGTTGTTTTGCTTGAAAAGTCAGAAATTAGTTAGATATCTGTGGATTTCCTTCTTGTTACTGGGTGTAACTATAGAGCTATAGAGTGTACGGTAATGGGTTGCAAATAAGCTTGGTTGAAATGTGAAAACAGCTTTGTAACTAAAAAAGAGAGGTAACAGAAGCAACATGGAGAAGCGGTCCTAAGCATCTCAGGCATCAGCCATAGCAAAATCAGAGCGTGAAATTCAGATTAGCCCTCCCCAGGCTGTGAGACGAAGGGGGTATTGCAAGACTTGGCATGGCTAAAGGTGTAACCTGTTTTATTTGGCCTCTGAAAAATTGTAACAGATGGTGGGACCAGCTGTCTTTTTCAGCCATTTAATAAACTCTTTGGTGGTAACAGTTTGGAAAGTGGGGGTTTTTCGTTTTTGGCCAGAAGAGAAAATAAAGAAATCTGTCCCAAATTGTCTCTGCCAAGTAGAAAAGCCCAGACACATTATGAAAAGTTAAAGGGAAAAACATCTAATCGACTTTATTATCATCATCGTGTCTTTTAAGGCTCGAGCAACAAAAACAAATTCCTCTCTGCCAAATTAGATGACTACTAGCAAAATGTATTATGAAGGCACCTTTATCTGAGACTGTGTCTTTATCTGGGATTTTATTTTTGGTCTTTCAAAAAGAGATGCCTAGTTACCATGTTTAATGCTCATTGACAAATTAACAGCTCTCTAAGGCAACTATCCACAGCATTACAAAAAGAACCAAACTAAACATTTGTTAGAAGTAGTAGTCATAGATGGTACTTAATCCTAATGAAGGGACGAATTCCCTCCAACTTACGTGATTAGTCTAAAATGACACAGAATCCTCCTAATTGTGTTGTGTAAATTATAGAGCCCAGCTCCAGACCTCAGGGAATGGGGAAAATGTTCATGTCAAGTTATTTTCAGGACAGAACCTAAGAGATTTTGGTTTGGGTGCCTAAAATATTTTATAAAATTGGCATTTTTTTCCCCCACCAGTTAAACGGCAACTCTCAATTGTGGGAGAGGGTTTATTTACAAAGCGTCTCCCTAAATGACCATAAACACAACTCTTCTTGCGAATTTCCATGATTCCTGGCCCAGCAACAGCCACTTCCATGTGCAAAGCTTTATTCTGTCCACAGGCCTATTATAGATACTAGAGTGTTTGCCTCGAATAAACTGCAACAATAAATTATAAGCTATTTTTAAATTAGTAGAAATCAGACATACCTTTTTAGATACCTTTATTATAAGGCATCTTTTTTAGATACCTAAAACATATGCAACTTTCATTGCATTTGGTAAATCTCTTTTACTTAGCTTCCAGCTCACCTCCTTTTGGAACTGCTAGTGATGTGTGGCTTCTAAACAGTTAGTAAGGGTAGGTGATGGGGAAAGGAATAATGAATAATTGTACCTGGAATAAATTAGCTCAGTGATGAAGCTAGTCACCAAAATCAACAGAATGCAATTTCTAATTCCTCACCTGCCATGGTTTGTGACATGCCTTACATAAATCATAGTTCTTCCTTGGGGGGCACTTTCTCTACTCTATATAACACCAGACCTCTATCTATTCAGCACATTTTATAGCGAGCACTTACAGTGAGCCAGGAGCTGCAGAGATACTGAGGTGAACAAGATAGGTTAAGACCCCTGTGCTCTTAGTGCTGTGTAACCTCATAACTTCTTCACTATATAAAGAATGAGAAATATGATATAAGCATAAAGCCCTCCACCCCAGAACATTAGGCTTGGTCTATCCAAGTAAAAAATATCTAACATATCTAAGTGGTGCAGATGAGTTTGCAAATGAATGGGTGAGGAAGACCTCGCCCTCCACTTTCAGTGGAGAGCCATTAAGAGGTAGAAGCAATTGCAAGTTCCTCCTAGCAACCCCTATCAAGGCCTCTGGCTTTTCAGTATATCATTTTTGTTTTCCGGTCACTGGTTTCACATAGATATCATAAGCCCTTCACTATATTGTCATTCAGAAATCATATGTGTTATCCTTATACATTACAGGGTACTTTTCTAAATGATTAGGACTAAACAGTTTCAAGTGGGGAAAAAATAAAGAAACGGAGCTTTACATTGTAGAAACAGAAGCTGTAACACTGTTTCTGAAAACTAGCTTAATCTCAAGGTTAGAAGGTGGATCCTGTCAACTAATTCCAGTCCCTACCTCCAAAATAGCAATACCTTTATTTCTGTCTTATGAGCCACTTACAGGTACCAAGTCAATGTAAATGATGACAGGAATTCATCAGATTTTTCCAGATGTAGAAATGTAGTTCACCATAAATTCAAGAGCAGAAAGAGGAGATTCAGGGATTTTATCAGTGGAGGAAAATATATCTGTTTCTCTGTACGGTATTATAGTTTTATTTTTCTTTAGATAACATCAAATCAACAGGTGACATGGAATTAGTGAATGACACGGGATTTGGGACTCAGTGCCATTTTAAATACCTTTAAGTTGACAGGATCCCTGTCTGTCAGTCAGGCAAGCATCCAGAAGGTGCTGCCTCAGCTCTGGTCTTAGCCACCCAGCTGCCACAACCGGCCATCTCACCTTCCGAGCCATCAGGCAGATCCCCAGCAGTGGCCGTGGCCCAGGCAGTGACCAGCAAAGTACCCCTTGAAAAAGGGGATGCCAAAGTGGCAACCCAAGGAATAATCTCAGTGCAGTTCTGATAATAGACTGAATCCACATATTCATGCTGTTTCCTTAATGCTGTCCCATCAGTAAATGCTATATTTGGCATCTTTTTTTTTTTAACTAAAACATCTCTTTGGAGATAATGAGCTATAATATTTTTAGCAAAAACAAAAGCAACATTTTATTCTAATGAAAAGCTGGGAATGATGAATAATGAGGCCCATTAAAAGGTAATAAATGAACACTGACCTATATTCCTTAAGATTGTTAGGAAATATCATTAATGTTGGAATTCTCCAAACATCCAAGAAACTGCACTTTTTTTAAAAAGTGCAAGAACCCTTTATGTTTATATTAGGTATTTTCTATAGCATAAATTCTTTTCTTAAATTAGGTAATCAATGACAGATTCTTAATATGTAGAGGAATAGTTTAACAAATTACTGTAAAAATTAAATTATTTCCATTTTAATTGCTATAATTAACTGTCATAAATTTATACTTCAAAAAGGATAGGATACTTGACAAAACTGTTCTCAATTTCATTAATAGCATTCAAATGATATTTATTAAATATTTGGTGTGCCAGATACCATACAATAGATAGAATGGAAAACAAAATGATACCATTTATCTGATACAAAGCACTAAAAAAGTACTGAAGGTGATAAGGGGCAAAAAAGGAGGAGGAAAAATAAAGAAGAAAAGAAGATATTTACTGCTAGATATTAAAATATGCTATAAAATTACCAAAAAACAAAACAAAACAGAATTTTACTGACCCTGGAATAGACAAATAAGGAAATGGAACCGACAAGAAAAATATGAAATAAATTCAAACATAAGTAAGAATTTCTTATGACAAAGCTGAAATTTCAAATCAGTTGAGAAATGATTAATGGTGCTGGGAAAATGAATTAATTCTTGGAAAAAATTAAGTTCAGTCTTTGTCAAGAACGGTGAGGGTCTCACACTTGTACTCACTTGTAAACTAACAAGTTAGTCTGCCACAATTTCGTGGAACCATGTCAGCAGAAGACACAAAACTCCAGAGGTCAAATTGCAATAGCAGCAGCCAGAGGAGCAGCATTCGAACCAGTTCCCTAAGCCCTAATTCCCACGCGGTGATGCAGACAGCGCCAGAGGTACTTGCAAACACAATGGGGTGTGCTACGGCAAGGAACCCCAAACTTACGGAACTCAGTTCTTTTGTAATGGGCGATAAGCCTCCTGACCTCTGCCCTGAATCAAGGCATGATGTTTAGAGCACTGGACAACCTATCAACTTGCTCTCTGCTCCTAAAGGGACACTGTCCTATTTTCCAAGGCTGTTCACTCTGCCAACATCCTTTGAAAAGATGGTTCAGAACAAAGGCATCAGTGCCTCTGTTCAGGAGACCTGCAGCAACATAAGGGCCATGGAGAACTGTCTACCCACAATCATTAACTAGTGCTTTATTTTAAAAGAATTCTTGACAGATTAAAGAAAGAGTTTAATGGAAAGAGAGAAATAAAAAGTAACTATAAAAAACTAGAAGGAAATACATATGAATGCTTCTATACTTTTCAGATAGGGAGACCTTTCTAAACATGATGTCAAAGGCAAGTTACAGGAAAAAGAATAGTGCATTTTTCTACAGAAAAATGTAAAGCCTGTCAATGTCAAAGACAGTACAAAATAAATTAAGCTGTACTGGGAAAATGGGGAATTGTTGCTTAACGGGTACAGAGTCTCAGTTTGGGAAAATGCAAAGTTCTGGAGATGGATGGTGGTGACTGTCGCACAACAGTGTGAATGCATTTAATGCCACTGAACTGGACACTTAACAATGGCTAAAATGGTGAATTTTATGTTGTGCATAGTTTGCAATAAAAGTATTTTAAAACATAAGCTAGAGGAAGCAGCCTAAGGGTCCATCAGTAGATGAATGGATAAAGAAGATGTGGTACATATATACAATACTATTCAGCCATAAGAAAGAAACAAGTCCTACCATTTGCAACAACATGGGTGGAGCTGTAGTATATTATGCTCAGTGAAATAAGCCAGGCGGAGAAAGACAAGTGCCAAACGATTTCCCTCATTTGTGGAGCATAACAACGCTGCAAAATTGAAGGAACAAAATAGCAGCAGACTCACAGACTCCAAGAAGGGACTAGTGGTTACCAAACAGGAGGGGTATGGGAGGATGGGGGGGGAGGGAGGGAGAGGCAGATTGAGGGTATTATGTTTAGTACACATGGTGTGGGGGGCCACGGGGAAAACAGTGTAGCACAGAGAAGGCAAACAGTGAATCTGGGGCATCTTACTGCACTGATGGACAGTGACTGCATTGGGGTATGGGTGTGGACTTGATAATATGGGTAAAAGTAGTAACCACATTGTGTTTTCATGTGAAACCTTCATAAGAGTGTATATCAATAATACCTTAATAAAAAAAATTTTTTTAAACATAAGCTAGAAATAATGTCTGTTACATATATAATAAGGCTAATGTCTTTACTGTTTTTCAGTCAACAAATGTATTGACTGCTATGATGCACAGTATGTATGTATGATTCTTAATACTCTGGAAGTCAGTACACTGTAGTCTTGCCTTCAAGAACTATAATGAGCTCCCACAAATTATTAAGAAAAAGAAAAACATCCCCAAAAAGAAATGAAGAGAAGAGACACACACAGGCAGTTCACAAAAGAAGCATACAAATCAATACCTATGGAAAAATGGTCAAATTGGCTAGTAATAAAACAAAAATTACAAGCAAAATACCGTTTTCACTTTCAGAATGGTAATTTAAAAAAAAAGTTAAATTGTCCAGAGTTAGTAAGGATGCTGGGAAATGTGTACTCTCAAACTCTGCTAGTAGTAGTTAAAAATCAGCCTGAACTTCCTGGCCTGCAACCTGAGTACATGTATCAAAAGCTGCAAAACAGCGCTTAGCCCTCTCCCAGCTATCCCCCTTAGAGAAATGTGTCCTGAGAGAATGGCCTGGATACGTATAAAGTCTTGTTTCTTTCAGTATTGTGTATAATAACAAAAAAACTAAAAACAATTTAAATATTCAATAGTGGGACATTAAGTATACTATAGTGTAGTCATACAATAACATGTATAGTCTTTAAAATGAGTCAGAAAGATGGAAAAAAGAAACCTGCTAAAAAAAAATACAAAATGACAATATTTTCAATTTTAAAACAGGTCTCTGTAGCCATGAAAAATATTAGAAAGATGCATACTAGGAGCTTGGCAGTGGTTGTCTCTGTGCATTGAACATTTAATCATTGTTATTAGGAAATAAATAGATTAAGGAAAGAAAGTAATCTTCACCAGAAATTTGTGTTGTTTATATTTTAAAAAACATAATTATAATTTAATTCATTTGCTAATGCATAATGCTTTTCTGTGTAATCTTAACACCGCCCACTTTTAAATAATTCTGTTTCCTGTTAAAAGGTCTTATAAACTTCTTTATTAAGATAATTTTTAAATTATGGCACATCATTATAATGGACTATTATGCAACTATTAGAAATGAAAATGATGTTAATTATGGAGAAAGACTGGAAAACATTTATGGTAAAATATTAAGCAAGATTGGTACACCGTAGTTTAAACAATGTGCTAACACAGATGGAAGCGCAGGAGGAAAGAGCAAAGACTAATGATGGGCCAGCAAGGTGAGATGACGGAGAGTCAGGTTCATGTGTATTTTTATACTCTCATTTGAATTTTCAACAAATACAAGAAAGAGAGGAGGAAATGGATTAATATTGTGAGAAAGAAGTTCGAAGATTTAGGACAAGCTCCCTTGGGGCCGCCCCCTTGTGGGGTCACCACATATAAAGGGGTACAGCCTCCGCTTTGCAAGCTTAACTAGGTTTACCAGTCTTCTGAGCGTTGGTCTGGCTCCGAAGGACTGACAAATATAACCCAATCATTTTCAGAATGTTTTAATTCAAGAGACCTTCCTTGTGAAGTCACAGAAGTCTATAAAACACAGAGGGACCTGGCTCCCCAACCCCTGCCACCTTTGTGCACCTCCACTGAACAGCTAGGTCTTTGGGTGAGTTGAAACCTCTGTCTACCTAATCTTGCAGAAGACAGATTTATAAAACAGGATATTAACGTATTGTCAGTAGGAAAGCCTTCTAAGTATACTCTAAGAAGATCAAGTTAAGATGACGGGAGGATGAGTCAATGAGTTAGAGGAGTGATAAGTATGTTTTTCAAAGTGCTGGCTGAGAACCTCCTGTGTTACAACCAGGACAGGCCAAGCATGGTGCTTGCAGGGCCCCACGCTCTGTTCCAAGCTTACTGATCAGTCTCCAAGGATGGAGCCCGGGAGTCTGCAGTCAGGCACCCTCTTCTGCAAGGAAGGTACAGAGTTAGGGTGGCCCAGTGCGTGATCAGCTGCCCCCTACCCAGTGGTGTGTTTTCCTAGAACCACTTGTGTCAGGCTGGCTGAACACTATCTTCTCATGACGGGCAAGTTCTTCATTCTTCAACATTGTTTCTAATATTCTTCTTCAGTCACCATGATCCTCTGACCTTACAACATTGTCTCAGGGCAGGCAGAACAGCAATAATTAGAATACTGCTCATCCTATGTTAGTTACACATTCAGGTGAGAATTGGGAGGAACAGTTTCATCAGCCACATTGGCAAATAAATAATTCTTCATAGTTTGAGAGATCTTCAAAGACACAATAATTTCATACATGCTTATGTTATTTCAGTTTCAGAGGGAGTTCTTTTCTATTATGTTGCTGATTTTGACTATACCCTATTCTTGGGTTCTAAAAATTTCTATATACTAATAAGAATCAATACTCTAAAATTGAACTCCTCATAGAAAACGAGAACAAGATATTTCAAAACTCCTTTCTTTCCTGGCATTCGCTTCTAAAGAAAAGGTAAGGTTCAGGGCACTGCTTTTTTTATTTCATTTCTGACAGCAGAATTTAGAGCCTAAAACTTGGCATAAGTTATATTATTCTTCTGATAATAAAAGAGATACATCTAACTCTTTGAAACAGTTGTGGCCAGATGGAAGTATAATGTGAATATGACAGCATCTATGAATGTTGTTGGATTGACTGCTCCAGGGACCAGAACTTGAAATTTCTCTGCAAAGTAGAGTGTAGACAACAACAGTGAAGGTTTTAACTCTGCTGCCCAATCTCTGTCACCGATCCTCAGCCCTGCCCTGCTGGGGCCACCGGCTGCAGGTGGAAGAGCAATTTGGTCTCCCCTCGACTTAATTCTCGCCTGTCTGCAGAGACCTCACCCAGGTGCCAATTGTAAGGATGGCTCTGGGTTTCAAACACCTGTCCACTAGGAACTGGACTTACATCCCCAACTCCTTTCATGTGGCCACAAAACAGACATCAGATGGTAGCAACTTCTGGTCCCTCCTGAGCAGATCAGTTTACACGGTGCCAAACAGCTCCCTACTACAGCTTCACTATTTTCCAGATATTATCAGAGTGTGGAACTTTGAATACAAACTAAAATAGCAAACAAAATCTTTTTCAGGAAGCCTTGCCAACATCATAGGCCGACATGGCTTCAGTTTTGATTAGCACAACAATCCTTTATTCTCCTTATATTTGTGTATTTTTGAAATTCTAAAGAACATTAATTTCGTGTACTTTTCTAAGCCCTTTACATGTGAATGGTTTTAATCATCATAACCCTATAAGGCTGGTATCATTATCCCTGTCTTAGAGATGAGAAAATGAGGCACAGAGAGGTTAAGTAAAATGTCCAAAGTCACAGAGTAGTAATGGCAGAGTTTGGATTCACACTCCAGCATTCTGGCTCCAGAATCCATGCCTAACGTGTAACACCAATTATTTTCCTCATTTTACAGATAAATAAACCCAGGTGCTGAGAGGTTACTAGCTGTACTCCAAGTCATGCAGTTTGAACTTGCCTCCTCTAACTTTAAGTCTTGGCTTTTTCTGCTCTTTTTCTGCTCTTGATGCTTGGTGCCCTTATCTGCACCCTCCCAGCCTGTCAGGCTTACTCTGAGGGCTCCCCCCACCGGGGAACTCAGTGCCCAACTCAAAGCTCTGCCTCTGCCCAGGCTTCCCTGGCCTAAACTGCCCTGAATAAGAAGATTAGGGGCTTCTTGAGGAATAGTGTGTGTGTGTGTGTCTGTGTGTTGGGGAGGTGGGGGTGGAGTTAAGTCCTTCCCTGTCACACAGTAGCAGGGCCCTTGGTTCATTTCTTTATTCTTTCATTCAATATTTATTTAATGAGGACCTACTGACAAGCACCAAGTTAGGCACTAGAGATTCAATGGTGAGCAAATCACATGCCAAGGAGCCACCAAAGAGCCCACGGTGTACATATGATGGAGGCAGCCACATTAAGAGGCAATTCCAATATCCAGCAGAAAGTCTCATGAGAGAGATATGCAAGCTAGGGTGTTGTGGAGCTCAGCAGAGGGGCAGAAACCAGTGGAAGGCTCTCAGGAGGAAATGCCACCCACTCTCACCTCAGCACTTAGCACCTACAGACGGTCCTTAGCAGGATATCCTTGCACAAATTCACAAAGGCTTGCCTGTAGGACCTGAGGGGAGGCATTGTAGTAGCCACTGAGGAGTTTTAAGACATGAACCGTTGTGACCTAAGTTCAGTTCCCAGCACAATAATAATAAGTGCTAACATTTATTGAGCTATTAATAAATATATTCTAAGCTTGTGCATGAATTATATTTGAATTATATTGATCTTAGTTAGGTCGGACTGCTATAACAGAATACCATAGACTGAGTGCTTAAACAACAGAAATTTATTTCTCACACCTCTGGAGGCTGGACAAGTCCAAGATCAAGGTGATTCTGTTCCTCATGAGAGCTCTCTTCCTGATTTGCAGAGGGACACCATCTTGCTACGTGCTCTCATGGCAGAGAGAGAGAAGGGGAGAGCAAATTTTCTGATCTCTTCTGATAGGTGCACTCACCCCATCATGCAGGCTCCACCTCACAACCTCATCTAAACCTAATCACCTTCTGAAGGCCCCCACCTCCAAATATCATCACACTGAGAACTAGGGCTTCGATGCATGAATTTGCGGAGTACCAAATATTCAGTCCATAGCAATATTCACTGCATGTTCACAATAGAACTATGAGGTTGATGTCACTGTCCCATTTTATAGATGAACGTAAAGCAATAGATACAGTATTTGAGCCCAGGCAGTCTAACTCTTAACACCCCTGCTCTTATTTACTCTTCTAAACTCCTTACCACACAGTGCAATATCACCAAAGTATTAATAAATGTTTGAGACATTTAGTAGCCACTTTTTCACTTTCCCCTGGTCCAAGAGTTCTTGGCCCTACTTCCTAATGGAATCACCTGAGGTTTTAGAAAATGTATCTCAGAGAAATGAAACCTCATGTCCTCTCAAAAACATATATATGAATATTTATAGCAGCCTTTTGTAATAACCAAAACTGGAAACAACCAATATGGCATTCAAGAAGTGAATGGATAACTGTGGTACATCCATAGAGTGGAATACTACTCAGCAATAAAAAGGAACAAATTATTGATACATGCAACTTGAATGGTGCTCATGGATGTTATGCTGAAAAAAGTCTATCTCAGAAGGGGTACTGTGTAATCTATATAATATTCTGTAAATGACCAAATTAGAGAGGTGAAGAACAGGTTAGAGGCTACCAGCGGTTGGAGATGGTGAGGAGCAGGGGCTGGGTATGACCATAAAGGAGAGCAGGAAGGAAACTTGCAATGATGAAATAGTTCTGTATCTTGATTGCCGTGGCAGTCACACGAATCTGCGTATGTGACACAATAACACAGAACTATTCACACACATTGTACCAACATCGACTTCCTGTTTGTTGTACTATAGTTATGTAAGATTTGGGGAAACTAGATAAAGGGTACACAGGACATCTCTGTACTACTTTGCAACTTCCTATGATTCTGGAATTATTTCAAAATAAAAGTTCTTTTCAAATGCCAATGTGTGGGCCTCACAGATCCTGATTTAATTGTTCTGGGTGAAGCCTGGGTGTCAGTATGTTCAAAAAGCTCCCCCAGTGATTCTCACCTACAGCCAGAGTTGAGCTCCTCTGACCCAGTGCTGGCATTCTTTTGAGATGAAATATTGTCTTCAAGGGCCCCTCATAGAATATAAGAAGAAGCTTATGAGATTCACTAGCTCACCTGACAGAGGACATGTCCCTGAATGGCCAGGACACCAGACAGACCCTCATTAATTATGAGGGGTGGGAAGTATGTCCTAAAGCAGAAGGAATGATCAGCAAGCAGCATTAAATCCCCAATTCACTCATTTCACTAGGCTCCTTGCTGATGGTACCTCTGGAAGTCTGAGTCCAGATGCCCACAGGCAGATCCCAGGTCCTGCATTTACTCCCTTCCCCCCTACCGGAGGCCCCAGTTGCCAGGTCCAGTTTCAAAGCCTTGTCTATTTAATCTTTACCATGGCCTCATAGGAAGGGTCGCCGAGTCCCAGATGGCTAACACTGCTTTACCATGTGCTAAACTGTCTCTGCGACAGATCTAATACAGAAAGGTGCCAAGCATGTTATCACCACCTTGCAACCCAGTGGACGTTAACATTTTCAAAGGGGTGATTAAATTGATATTGATTAAGTGCAGGTCAAGAAATCAAGCACTTATGCTTGGCAGCTGGCAGCTCAGGTTTCCGCTGAAAGTCTCCAAAACCTCCAAAAGAGTTTCAAATCAAGAAAGGAAATAGATACTGGGCGTCTGAAGCTCCCCAGCTTCCCTGGGACCACTAGCGAGATAGAAGCCACGTGTGCCCCCCCACTAATGCAGTGGCCACCCACAGAGCCTTCTGGGCAGCTGCAGGAGTGAACCCTGGAATGCATTTTCTGGTAGCTGCATCTGGGTAAGTGGCAAACTTCCTGGCTGCCTCTTTTTATAGCCTCTTGGCTGTCTGTGCTTAGAAATGTTCTGGCAGCTGGGGACCTGCCTTGGGGCTGATTTGAGGTTGAAGTCCTAATGAGCAGCTTTGCTCTCTTAAACACTATTGTCATCCAACTCACCTATTACTGTGAATAATTTGCTAATTTTGGCCATAAAAACAAGTTCTTAGACAGTCTCCAGTAATGCGTCTTTTTATGTCAATCAGGGGAGTATTTTCCTGCCTCCTCTGTTTGATATGGAAATGAGCCTGATAGCTTTATAGCCAGCCAGGAGTTAGAGCATGGGAGGGAAAGAAAATTTTGTCCACCACAAAGGTGGCTTCTGCAAGTCTTCGAAGAATTAGTTCTTGGAAAACAAAGACCTCAAAATAAATGAACATCAAATTAGAGTTCTATGGATAACATGAGAGTTCCTGTGGCCAGGATTCTCACCTGGCCCTGGTTGACTAGCTCACTGTACACCTGTGGACAATATATGGCTGTTGACTCTATATAAAGAGCTCTGCCCAGTGCTCTGGGCGTGACACGGTGGCATGGCTGCAAGGCTGAAGGAGAGCAGAGCAGAGGCTGGAGTGGAGGCAGCGCCAAGGACAGAGGCCCAGAGGACAGCTGTGCAGGATGACTGTGCAGAGAGGCCCAGAGGATGGCTGTGTGGGACAGCTGTGCAGGCAGAGAGGCCCAGAGGGCAGCTGTCCGGACAGAGGGGCCCAGAGGCAGAGACTGGCTTGCTGCATGCAGACTCGCTCTGAGTGAACAGGATTTTAGTGACAGACATGCTACCGTGGAAATAAAGTTGGGTATAACACTTTCACTCCAAGAACGTTTTGCTGTCAATTTCTTTGGTCACATTGAATCCATAGCGAACTTGCCCGGGGCTGAAACCCATTGGCAAGACAATTGGCATAGTCAGCAGGGTTCATTGTTGACCAAGGAAAAAGACAGGCTGCCCTTATGGGAGGGGTGCTTCAGCCGGCTGCCCCTGTGAATGGGGAGACAGTGGATTGTACCCCAGTGGGTATGTGGTCTGAGGTGGCTTGCCTCCTAGAGGACTGGGCCTCACCCCAGGACTGGAGGCAAGTGGAGGTGACACCTGAGGCAGTAGGGGAGGCCCTTGGTATAATAAGTAGATCGTTTGAGAAGCAGAGTGCCCGTGAGGCAGCAGGGATGTGGGTTGGCTGCTTCTCACAGTATTAAAAAGGTCTACAGAAGAGACTCAAGAAATGGTGGCCCGAGAACACGAGCTACAAACTTCTGTGGATTCCCTGAGGAAGGAGGTGGCATTGATGTGAGAGGAGGCAACACAAGACCGCTGGCAGCAAGGTGCCTTTGGAGATGAGATGGCAGTGCTGCCAGGTGTTCTGAAGGAGGAAGAGGCCATCAAGGAAAAGGACGAACTCCTAAAGGAAGCACAGGTGGAGGTGGCATGAGAACATCAGCTGCAAAGAACTGAGGTGCAGGTAAGAGACCTTCTGAAGACTGAGCTGGCATTGTTGCGTGGCACCGTAACAGAGGAGGCACTCGGGGGAGGGGAGAGAAAGGTGCCATCAGCCCCGGAAATGCAGGAGCTGGGGAAGGATGAAGGGGTGGTGCTGGAGGCACTGACCCCTCCTGTATTGAAAGCACGCCCAGTGGTTGTAAAGAAAATAAAGACCCAGCAGCTGAAGGTTCCCCAAGGAGAGGAGCAGCCCCCTCCCCAGGTCGTGGAGCACTCTATGGTCCGCCCCTGTACTCAGGCTGAGCTGGTGGCTGTGGGACTTTGGGGTGGGCGGAATTGTTCTGTTGGGATCAGAGATGGGAAAGCTGTCTTCCCTAACAGTGCAGCACACCATGAGGCAGTGATTACAAAATGCGAGGTGACACGTACAGTAGCTGAAGCTATGAGAACCCAGAAAGAAATAAGACCTGTGACTCACAAGAAGAATTTAAGGGGCCCCATGAAGGTTACAAGGACCCAGATGTGGGTTGATTTAATACCGGCAGGAGTAGATGGAAGAAAATTAGACGGGAAGACATATAGGATCTTATTGAAGCTATGGCAACAACTGAAACCAGTGCAGCAGTTCAAGCCATTAGACTAAAGAGGCAGAGGTCAGAGACAGAGCCACGAGTCTGGCATGTGTGTTTGCAAGACTTTTTGCTGGAAAGGCTGGAGAACAGTATTCAAACTTCCTTGCACAGGGGCCATTGCAGAGGACTAAGGCACATAGATTGAGAAGAGGAGAGAATCCTGGAGGGGTGGAGTGAGAGTTCCTGTGGCCAGGATTCTTACCTGGCCCTGGTTGACTAGCTCTCTGTACACCTGTGGGCAATATATGGCTGTTGACTCTATATAAAGAGCTCTGCCCAGTGCCCTGGGCGTGACACCATGGCATGGCTGCAAGGCTGCAGAAGAGCAGAGCGGAGGCTGGAATGGAGGCAGAGCCAAGAACAGAGGCCCAGAGGACAGCTGTGCGGGATGACTGTGCAGCGAAGCCCAGAGGATGGCTGTGCGGACAGAGGGGCCCAGAGGCAGAGACCAGCTTGCTGCATGCAGACTCGCTTTGAGTGAACAGGATTTTAGTGACTGACCTGCTACCATGGAATTAAGGTTGGGTATAACCTTTTCACCCCAAGAACATTTTGCTGTCAATTTCTTTGGTCACATTGAATCCATAGCGAACTTCCCTGGGGCTGAAACCCATTGGCAAGACAAGTTCCCAGAAGTGTGCACGAATACACACTGGGTATCTATATAAAACCTATATTATGTAAAATGTGTTGCTTGATACTGCTATTTGTGAATCATCTGGGATTGTGAAAGGAATTAACTAGGTTGAAAAAAATCAAAATCTTCGTAAACAATGTGAACTTCTGGGCCCACAGTCAAGGCAGATCTGCCTCCAAATACCCAGGCCTAGAGCAGCTGCAGGGCATGAGGCTCAGATCAGGCAAAAGGCAACACTGTCTCTTCTCCCAGCTTCTCCTTTTCAGCTCTCTCCTGCACTAAAACCCTGTCTTGCCAATGTGTTTCAGCCCCGGGCAAGGTCAGTATGGATTCAATGTGACCAAAGAAATTGACAACAGAGCGTTCTTTGGGGTGAAAGGGCTTATTACCCGGCTTGTTCTCCTGGTGATAGGTCGAGTACTAGTGTCTCTGCCTCCTCCCAGAGCACTGGGCCGAGCTCTCTATATAGCACAGTAATAGCTTATTGCCTAAAGGTGTGGAAGCAGTAGCCTAGCAACAGGCCAGTTACATCATCAGGTGGTTTAAGTTCAGTGAGGATCCTGGCCATAGGAACCCCAAAGTCCCCACACTCCACCCCTCCAGGATTCTCGCCTTACAATCTACACGCTTTCCATCTTCCACAATGGTCCCTGTGCGAGAAAGCTAGAGCACTGTAACCAGATTCCACAACAGCAACAGAGGCTAACAACAACTTAGAGATAATAAAAAATTAAGATACAAGTAACAAAAATTATAATAATCCTCAAGCCAGAGGAGGTTTCTAATAACAAAAATTATAATAATCCTCAAGCCAGAGGAAGTTCCCAATCCACAAAGACTTTAGGGGCGATAAGATATGTATTTTAATGACAGCAACATAGGCAAATCTTGTCCATCAGGTAGGATGCATGCAAGAGAGTGGTCCTGTGATAGGACTGTAGCAGGAAGGGGGTCCCTTCCAGGTCTAGTATACCATACTTTTACTTCTTTCCCCCTGGGGGTTATGAAAGGGTGTATATAGTGTTACTGGAGGTGCATGCACTGGCCATAATGATAAAGCAAACTCCCCAGTAAGATGCTCCTACCTTCTGGCCATTCAGGATATACTACTGTGACCTTTGGCGGCCACTCTGCTGTTATTCCAGGAATACACAGGAGGCCAGCTTCCAGGCTTTATCCCCAAGGTATCAGGAGAGCCAGCCATCATTGGTGCATGTGTGGAAAGGTCCAGATAACGTGCATTCAATGGAGTCTCCAGGATTCAGTGCAGTAGGTGCTGGCAGCAAGATGTTATTCTGGTGGCTGAACCTCAGCTTCGGTGATTCTTCCTTGGTTTGCACTTGCAGTTGTATAGGGGAGGCAGCCATATAAGTGAACATGTCTACGGGGCTCAGGCCTCCCTTTTGGGGTCTCTCGTTCAAACGCTGTAGCACGGTGGACTGACCATCCCTGCAGACTATTGGTATCTGACTTTAGTCCAGATTTTAACAAGCCATTGTGCCTCTCTATCATGCCTGCTGTGGTAGGATTATATGGCACATGAAACTTCCACTTGATTCCCAGCTGTCGCACCCATTCTTGCAGTGTATGTCCGGTAAAATGGGTGCCCTGATCACTCTCAATTACCTGTGGTCGGCCATAGGCAACAAAGAGATGCTCCAGGCCTCTTTTGGTTGTCTGCTGGTCTGCACAACGGGTAGGAAAAGCAACCAGAAGTCCAGTAGCTGTGTCCACACAGGTCATCACATTCTGATATCCTTCTGACACAGGTAGAGGCCCAATATAGTCTACCACCTGACGAGGGGTATAGGCCCCTTAGCTATTGTCCCATGTTGCTGTGGAACTCAGTGTAAGTCCATTTTGGAGCACACGACACACTCCTGCTGGGCTCTACTAGCTTCTTCAAAGGCAAGCCCCACCAACAGGCTACAGCCCACATTGTCTTGTTCCCCGCATGCAACAAACACTGATGTAGCCATTGGGCTACATCAGAGACAGGCTTTCCTTCTAACCAACGTATCTGGGCCAATGTATCTGCTTCATCATTTCCTGGGGATGCCAGTGGCAAATGACCTGTCACATGGTATACCGTAATTATTTTAGTCTGACCACAGGCCCATAAGTCTTGCCACAATTCTTGCCCCCAAAGGGGTCGGTCACCAACCAGCCAGCTGGCATGTTACCATGTTGGTAGCCACAGGGTCAAGCCCCGATAGACAGCCCAGCTGTCAGTGCAGACAACTATAGGGGAGGGCTCCTGGCTTATCACAAGCCACATGGCCCGCAACTCTGCCCATTGGCTGCTCTTCCCCTCACCAACTTCCATCCATATTGTCTCAATCTTAGGACAGAAAGCTATGGCCCTCCATTTTGGGGGCTACGCACGGCTGAAGCCATCTGTGTACCATGCATCTTCGGGTATAGGGGCTCTTCCCCCTGATAGGGACTCTCTGCTACTAATGGTTAAAAAGCAAGTTCTTCCTGATTTTCACTAGTATATGTCAACAGCCCCAACAAGCGTTGGAGTTCTTCACTCAAGGGGCTACTAGAAAGTGCACTACGCTGCTGTAGGTAAGCACCCCACTTGGCTAGTGTGGGTGTTTGCGCCACGCCACTCCTTGGCTTTTGGGTCCAGTCTCATACCCACACCCAATATGGAATAGGTGGTTATTACCTTTAGCGGAGCCATTCCAGTGATGGGTTCTGTAGCCAACAAGGCATGATACACGGCAGACAGTTGTTTTTCTATCAAAGTGTATCGTACCTCGGCCCCTTTACAGAGTTGTGACCAGAATCCAAAGGGTTGGCGAGTTCGTTCAAGCCGCTGCCAGAGACCCCAGCCAAAACCATCTTCAGTGACATGAACGTCCAGCTCACAGGGCTTTGATGGGTCTATCACACTCAAGGCCTGCATGGCCTCGACTGCCCATTTTGCTGTGGTAAAGGCAGGTGCACATGTCTCATCCCAGTCCCACCTGACACCCTTTTGCTCCAATCGGTTTAAGGGGTTCAGAATTTGTGCCAACTGCGGGATAAACACTCTCCAGTAGCCTAGAAGACCCCAAAACTCCTGTAGCAATACTACAGTTGTGGGGGTAGGAAAGGCCTGGACTTTATCTATAACTGCTTCTGGTATCACTTTGATCTTACCCGACAAGACGACCCCCAAGAATTTGACAGACAAACCAGGTCCCTGAACCTTGGTGCTGTTCACAGCCCATCCTTTCTCCTGTAGATGTTGCAGCAGCCTAGGTGCTGCACCTTCTAGATCTGAAAGAGAATCAGACATGAGCATGACATCATCAATATAATGGTACAGCCTCACCGTTGGCAGTTTCTCCCATGTAGCCAAGTCCTGGCCTACAAGTCCATGACAGATGGTGGGGCTGTGGAGGTATCCCTGTGGGAGGATGGTGAAAGTCCTTTGCCGTCCTTCCCACATGAAGGCAAACTGTTCCTGACTTTCCTGCTCTATATCAATGGAAAAGAAGGAATTAGAAAGATCTACCACATAATGGTATGTTCCTAATTCATGGCTGAGGGTATCCATCAGGCCTGCAATAGAGGGGACAGCAGCATGCATAGGGGGTATGACTTTATTCAATTTTCTCTAATCCATGGTCATACGCCAGGAGCCATCTGGGATTTTTACTGGCCATACTGGGGAATTGAAAGGACTATGTGTGGGCTTTAAAATACCCACCTTTTCCAGCTCCTGGAGTTTCTTCAATCTCCTTATGCCCCCCAGGCAGTTTGTAACGTTTGGTATTAGTTACCGCCAAGGCATAGGCAAAGCTTTGGGTGGGTGCCTAGCATGTCCCCTCAGAACTGCCTTCACCACACATACTCTCAGTCTGAACTCACCTGCAGTGGTCTGCAACCATAGACCCTGAAGGATATCAATCCCCAAAATATACTCAGGGATAGGAGATATATACACAGTATACTCTTTTGGGGGTAGATGCCCTATTCCCAAAGGGATTTGGGCTTGTTTCATTCTGATAGCCTTCCCCCCATATCCATCTATGATAGTGGGGGTCCTGGGGAACTGCTCAGGGTTACCATGAATCAGTGAACATTCAGCCCCTGTGCCCACCAGAGCCAGGACATGTTGTATGTTCACTGGCGACTAATGGATAGCTATTTCAACATGTGGCCTCTGGTCACCCCCCGGTCCCTCAGGGCAGATACCTTGACCTTCTCCTCAGTCAAACCGTGTTCTCCAATCACCTTCCTGTGTGGGCTCAAATGAGGTTGGCTCGCTCTCCAGCAGGAAGTCTTGCAAACACACAGGCCGGACTTGTGGCTGTCTCTGACCTCTGCCTCTTTGGTCTTAATGGCTGGAACTGCTGCTCTGGTTTCAGCTGTTGCCATAGCTCTAGTAAGATCCTATTTGACTTCCCATCTAATTTCCTTCCATCTGCTCCTGCCCATATTAAATCAACCCACATCTGGGTCCTTGTATCCTTCATGGGGCCCTGTAAATTCTTCTTGTGAGTAACAGGTCTTATTTCTTTCGGGATTCTCATTGCTTCAGCCTCTCCTAAGTCTGCTACTGTACGTGTCACCTTGCTTATGGGATGCCCTAAGTGAGGGGAAAGAATGGCCACTAGAGACCCAAAGAGGGATGTAGGAGCCATTTGAAGTACAATATTTCTCATCCCAGTAGTTAAAATCTCTTCATCTGGGCCATAATTCTCTGGACTGTAGATGGCATTTCTCATGCCTAGCTCTCGTAGCACTTTTTGGAGTTCAGCATATGTCTGCCATCTAACAGGAGAGGATGGTAGATCACTCGGATTGGGCCACACAGCACAAAATGCAGCCATGAGCCAATCAAGGAGGCAGTGACTCCCTAGGGTCTGATGAGCATTTTGTAATCACTGCCTCAAGGCAGGCTGCACTGTCAGGGAAGACAGCTTTCCCATCTCTGACCCTGACAGAACAATTCCATCCACCCCTAAGTCCCACAGACACAAAAGCCAAGCTGATATTGACTCTGAGGGCTTCTGCCTAAACTGGGAGCCCAAATTCACCAGCTCAGCCTGAGTATAGGGGCAGAGCACAGAGTACTCCACGACCTGGGGAGGGGGCTGCTCCTCTCCTTGGGGAACTTTCAGCTGCTAGGTCTTTATTTTCTTTACAACCACTGGGTGTGTTTTCTTTACAACCACAGGAGGCGCCAGTGTCTCCGGCATCACCCCTTCATCTTTCTCCAGCTCCTCCATTTCTGGGGCTGATGGCATCTTTCTCTCCCCTCCCCCGAGTGCCTCTTCTACTACAACCTTTACCTTTTCTACTGTGCCTCGCAGCAATGCTACCTCAGTCTTTAGAAGGTCTCTTACCTTCAGCTCAATGCCTCGCAGCTGACGTTCTCATACCACCTCCACCTGTGCTTCCCTCAGGAGTTCATCTTTTTCCTTGATGGCCTCTTCCTCCTTCAGAGCACCTGGCAGTGCTGCCATCTTGTCTCCAGTGGCACCTGGCTGCTGGTGCTCTTGTATCAAAGCCATCTCTTTCTTCAGGGAATCCACAAAAGTGTGCAGCTCGCGTTCTTGTGCTGCCTCCTCTCGCATCAATGCCATTTCCCTCCTCAGGGAATCCACAGAAGTTTGCAGCTCGTGTTCTCGTGCCACCATTTCTTGGGTCTCCTCTGTAGACTTTTTAATACTGTGAGAAGCAGACAGCCCACAGTCCCCGCTGCCTCATGGGCACTCTGCTTCTGAAAGGATCTGCTTACTATACCAAGGGCCACCCCTATTGCCTCAGGTGTCATCTCCACTTGCCTCCAGTCCTGGGGTGGGGCCCAGTCCTCTAGGAGGGAAGCCACCTCAGACCACATGCCCACTGGGGGACGATCCACTGTTTCCCCATTCACAGGGGCAGCCCTCTGAAGCACCCCTCCCATAAGGGCAGCTTGTCTTTTTCCTTGGTTAACAATGAACCCTGCTGACTTTTGCCAATTGTCTTGCCAATGGGTTTCAGCCCCAGGCAAATTCGCTGTGGATTCAATGCGACCAGAGAAATTGACAGCAGAAAGTTCTTTGGGGTGAAAGGGTTTATTACCTGGCTTGTTCCTCCAGCAGTAGGTCGAGCACTAGTATCTCTGCCTCCGCCCAGACCTCTGGGCCGAGCTCTATATACAGCACAATAATCACTTATTGCCTAAAGGTGTGGAAGCAGTAGCCTAGCAACAGGCCAGTTACATTATCAGATGGTTTAAGTTCAGTGAGGATCCTGGCCATAGGAACCCCAACTTCCCCACAAACCCCCTTTTCAGAAACCCTAGCAACCCACATTTTCTGTTCACTCCCCATTCCAACAAGGCAGTTTCTGATAGAATCATTTGCACTTGTTGAAGGGTTGGTTGATTATACTTTAATGGGCCTAGTGTTACCTAGGAGGCATTTCCAATTTAAGACGTAAAGCCTGTGCCCTATTTTCAGGTATATGCAGCATGCATTGACAGGTGGGGTAGGGACAAAAGAGGAACTAAACTTCGCTGATTGGAGGATGTAGACGTGAAGTAACCTTGACTTAGCTGCTCTAGGACAGAGGTATTTGCAGTTGTTATTCACTAACCTCTTCTAAAGCCTAGGTCTTTCACCAACATTGAGTTCCCATCTGACTCCTCTCCATCTCTCCTCTCCCTCTTTTCTCTCTCCCTGTACAGAAAATGAAAATGCCTGGATCCTCACCCGACTCTAAACTACCTGATGATATAATTGGCCTACTGATAGGCTACAGCTTCCACACCCATAGGCAATGAGCTATTATTGACTGAGTCACTATATAAAGAGGTCGGCCCAGTGCCCTGGATGGAGGCAGAGACAGAAGAGGGCTGCAGGACTGCACATTGCTGAGTGCAGATGTAATTCTAATGCTCGACTGAATGCCAGGAGAACAAGCTGGGTAATAAACCCTTTTACCGCGAGAGCATTCCACTGTCATTTCCCAGTCTCACTGAATCCGTACTGAATTTGCTTGGGGCTGAAACCGATTGGAAAGACACTCCCCCATTTCCCTGACCCCTCTCCAGATCAGCCTGCCTCCCCAGCTCCCATCCTCTGATCCTCCCCTAACCCCTTCCCATGGCTCTGCCCCACATTCCCAGGTGCACATTTTGTTTCCAGTGCAATTGATGCTTTTTTTCCCCCCTTCTACCTAATGCAGTTTTCACTCCTGTCCCCTTTCTTATATAATGTGCTGAAATGCAGCCCCTCATCTGCCACGACAGAAAGAGCACTTGTGCTGGAATTCCCGAGAGCCTGAGTTCTGGCCTGTATCCCACACTAACCCCTGGGATTACCTTACATGCTGAGCCACTTAGCTTCTCTGGGCCTCGGCTTTCACAACTGTGATAATCAATTGGATTCTGAGGCCTATCACTATCCTAAAATTTTATGATCCTTATCTACCTTCAAGAGCAAGTTTCCTTTTAAAAATTAAAAAAAGTCATTATTTAAGACTTAAAGAGAAGGAAACTCTGACACATGCTACAACACAGATGAACATTGAGAACATTAAGTGCAATAAGCCAGGTGCAAAATTACAAATAGTGTCTGGTTCCACTTATATGAGATATCAAGAGTGAGCAAACAAATAGAAACAAAGTTAAATGGTGGTTGCCAACGGGTGGGGAAATGGGAAGTTGTTTAATAGGTACAGAGTTTCAGTTTTGCAAGATGAAAAAGTTCTGGAGATTGGTTGTAAAATAATATGAATATACTGACACTACTCAAGTGTACACTTAGAAATGATTAAGATGTTAAACTTTATGTGTTTTTTTGTGACAAAGCTTAAAAAACTTCTGTCTTGCCAATGGGTTTCATCCCCAAGCAAGTTTATTATGGATTCAGTGAGACCAAATGACAATGGAATGTTTTTGGGGTGAAAGGGTTTATTACCCAGCTTGTCCTCCTGGCAATAGGTTGAGCACTAGAATTATGTCTGGATCCAACAGTCTGCAGGTCTGTAATCCTCCTTCCTCTCTGCCTCTGCCCAGAGCACTCAGAAGAGCTCTTTATATAGTGACTCAGTTAATAATTACTTATAGCCTACGGGTGTGGAAGCAGTAGCTTAGTGGCAGGCCAGTTACATCATCAAGTAGTTTAGGTTCAGGTGAAGATCCTGGCCATAGGAACCTCTATTTTCCCCACAGCCCCAAAGATTTTAAAAAGTCACTGGATTCAAAATCTGGTGGCAATGCCCTACTTTTCAGCATCTTTTTCAGAAACAGGTAAATAAATTCCCTTTCATTGCCATCAGAAAAAGTAAAGTTGTTGAGTAACTGAAAAATCATTTCTGGTACAGAGTCCCACTTTTAAATTTAAAAGAGAATGTTTAAGAGTTCTGGGAAGATGGTGGCGTGAGCAGGGCAGCGGAAATCTCCTCCCAAAACCATATGTATTTATGAAAATACAACAAATACAACTATTCCTAAAAGAGAGACCAGAAGATACAGGACAGCACCCAGCCTGCATCTACACCTGAAAGGACTCGGCACCCTGTGAGGCAGGTAAGATACAGAGCTGCGTACTGGTGGGACCCAAGCACTCCCCCACCCCAGTGCACTGGTGGGAGGAGAGGATTCAGAGCCAGGAGGGAGTGGAAGTACAGGCCCGCGAATTAACCAGCCCTGGTGATCTGTGCCGGGAGTGCTGACACACATTGCGTGGTGTATTGGAGATTGGAGAGACAGAGGGTACAGGATCTGAGCCTCGGAAGGCACTGGGTCCTTGCAGCCGGCTCCCCAGGACAAAAGAAAAGCATGTGCTTTTTGTAGTGGTCTTAAAGATATAGGGGCCCAATGGAGGAGCAGGATATTCCCAGCACACTCAGCCCAGCAGGCTGGGAGTCCTGGGGAATTTTGGACCCCTTGGCTGGCAACTTGGAAAAAGTAGCCACCCTGGGACTTGCCACAGAGATCAGCAGGCTCCCATTTGTTCCTGCCCCTGCCAGCGCTACAAAGGACCCCATGGAGCAGTGTGGCTGCGGCTGGGGAATAGTGGAGCAACAGCGACACCTACAGCATCCTCACAGAATCTACTCCTGGCGGGCGTCTTTTTTTTTTGGTTGGTTTTTTTTCTCTTTTCTTTTCTTTTCTTTCTTTCTTTTCTTTATCTTCTTTCTTTTTTTTTTAAGTCTTAAAGAGCCCAGCTGACATACGTGGCACCTACCAGCGACCACTTCTATCGCAATGAAAAGACAGAGGAATATGGTACAAACAAAGCTTATCCAGACCCAAACACCAGACAGGGAGTCTGAAGGGATGGAAAAGCACAATCTTCCTGAAAAAGAATTCAGAATAAAAGTCATAACCACACTGATGGATCTACAGAGAAATATGCAAGAGCTGAGGGAGGAAGTGAGGGAAGTCACGAAAGACAATGCAGAAATGAGACAAGCCATCGACGGGCTTAGCAGCAGACTGGACGAGATGCAACAGACTGTTAATGGAATAGAAATCAGAGAACAGGAATACAGAGAAGCTGAGGCAGAGAGAGATAAAGGGATCTCTAGGAATGAAAGAATATTAAGAGAACTGTGTGACCAATCCAAACGGAACAGTATTAACACTATAGGAGTACAAGAGGAAGAAGAGAGTGAAAAAGGAATAGAAAGTGTCTTTGAAGAAATAATTGAAAACTTCCCCATGCTAGGGAAGGAAATAGTCTCACAGTCCATGGAAGCCCACATATCTCCCAACACAAGGGACCCCAGGAAGACAACACCAAGACACATAAAAATTAAAATGGCTAAGATCAAAGATAAGGACAGAGTATTAAAGGCAGCTAGAGAGAGAAAGAAGATCACCTACAAAGGAAAACCCATCAGACTATCATCAGACTTCTCAACAGAAACCTTACAGGCCAGAAGAGAATGGCATGATATATTTAACGTAATGAAACAGAGGGCCTCGAAACAAGAATATTGTATCCAGCACGATTGTCATTTAAATATGACAGAGGGATTAAACAATTTCCAGACAAGCAAAAGCTGAGAGAGTTTGCCTCCCATAAACCACCACTACACGATACCTTAAATGGACTGCTCTAGAGGGAAGCACTCCTAAGGCTCAAAAGATCTCACCACAGAAAATAAAATCATAGCAAAGAAAGCAGACCATCCAAATACTAACTAAAGGCAAAGAATAAAACACCTAGCATATAAAGAATGGAGGAGGAAGAATAAGAAGGGAGAGAAATAAAGAAACATCAGACTGTGTTTACAATAACTTAACAAGAAAGTTAAGTTAGATTGTCAGATAGTAAAGAAGCAACCCTTGAACCTTTGGTAACCACGAATCTAAAGCCAGCAATGGCAATAAGTACATATCTATCGATAATCACCCTAAATGTAAATGGACTGAATGCACCAATCAAAAGACACAGAGTAACAGAATGGATAAAAAAGCAAGACCCATCTATATGCTGCTTACAAGAGACTCACCTCAAACCCAAAGATATACACAGACTAAAAGTGAAGGGATGGAAAAAGATATTTCATGCAAACAACAAGGAGAAAAAAGCAAGTGTTGCAGTACTTGTATCAGACAAAATAGACTTCAAAACAAAGAAAGTAGCAAGAGATAAAGAACATTACATAATGATTAAGGGGTCAGTTCAACAAGAGGATATAACCATTATATATATATATATATATATGCACCCAACACGGGAGCGCCGGCATATGTAAAACAAATACTAACAGAATTAAAGAAGGAAATAGAAAGCAATGCATTCATTTTAGGAGACTTCAATACACCACTCACTCCAAACAATAGATCAACCAGACAGAAAATAAGTAAAGACACAGAGGCACTGGACAACACACTAGAACAGACGGACCTAACAGACATCTACAGAACTGTACACCCAAAAGCAACAGGATACACATTCTCTTCAAGTGCACGTGGAACATTTTCCAGAATAGACCACATACTAGGCCACAAAAAGAACCTCAGTAAATTCAAAAATATTGAAATTCTACCAACCAACATCTCAGATCACAAACGTATAAAACTAGAGATAAATTTTAGAAAGAAAACAAAAAAGCTCACAAATACATGGAGACTTAACAACATTCTCTTAATTAATCAATGGGTTAATGATCAAATCAAAACAGAAATCAAAGAATATATGGAGACTAATGACAACAACAACACAAAGCCACAACTTCTGTGGGACACAACAAAGGCAGTTCTAAGAGGAAAGTATATTGCAATCCAGGCCTATTTCAAGAAGGAAGAACATTCCCAAATAAATAGTCTAAAGACACAATTACTGAAATTGGGAAAAAGAAGAACAAATGAGGCCCAAAGTCACCAGAAGGAGGGACATAATAAAGATCACAAAAGAAATAAATAAAATTGAGAAGAATAAAACAATAGAAAAAATCAATAAAAACAAGAGCTGGTTCTTTGAAAAAACAAACAAAATAGATAAACCCCTAGCCAGACTTATTAAGAGAAAAAGAGAATCTACACACATAAACAGAATCAGAAATGAGAAAGGAAAAATCACGACGGACCCCACAGAAATACAAAGAATTATAAGAGAATATTATGAGAATCTATATGCTAACAAGCTGGAAAACATAGAAGAAATGGACAACTTCTTAGAAAAATACAACCTTCCAAGACTGACCAAGCAAGAAACAGAAAAACTAAACAGACCAATCACCAGCAATGAAATTGTGTCAGTAATCAAAGAACTACCCAAGAACAAAACCCCCGGACCAGATGGATTCACCTCTGAATTCTACCAGACATATAGAGAAGAAATAACACCCATTCTCCTTAAAGTTTTCCAAAAAAAGAGAAGAGGAGGAAATACTTCCAAACTCATTCTATGAAGCCAGCAACATTCTAATACCAAAACTGGGCAAAGACCTCACCAAAAAAGAAAATTACAGACCAATAGCCCTGATGAACGTAGATGCAAAAATACTCAACAAAATATTAGCAAACTGAATTCAAAAATACATCAAGAGGTTCATACACCATGATCAAGTGGGATTCATCCCAGGGATGCAAGGATGGTACAACATTCGAAAATCTATCAACGTCATCCACTACATCAACCAAAAGAAGAACAAAAACCACATGATCATCTCCATAGATGCTGAAAAAGCATTTGACAAAATTCAGCATCCATTCATGATTAAAACTCTCAACAAAATGGGTATAGAGGGCAAGTACCTCAACATCATAAAGGCCATATATGACAGACCCACAGCTAACATCATACTTAACAGAGAGAAGCTGAAAGCTTTTCATCTAAGATCGGGAACAAGACAGGGATGCCCACTCTCTCCACTGTTATTCAACATAGTACTGGAGGTCCTAGCCACACCAATCAGACAAAACAAAGAAATACAAGGCATCCAGATTGGTAAAGAAGAAGTCAAATTGTCATTATTTGCAGATGACATGATACTGTACATAAAAAACCCTAAAGACTCCACTCCAAAACTACTAGAACTAATATCTGAATTCAGCAAAGTTGCAGGATACAAAATTAACACACAGAAATCTGTTGCTTTCCTATACACTAACAATGAGCTAACAGAAAGAGAAATCAGGAAAACAATTCCATTCACAATTGCATCAAAAAGAATAAAATACCTAGGAATAAACCTAACGAAGGAAGTGAAAGACCTGTACTCTGAAAACTACAAGACACTCCTAAGAGAAATTAAAGAGGACACTAACAAATGGAAATGCATCCCATGCTCTTGGCTAGGAAGAATAAATATTGTCAAAATGGCTATACTACCTAAAGCAATCTACAGATTCAATGCAATCCCTATCAAAATACCAACAGCTTTCTTCAATGAACTGGAACAAATAATTCTAAAATTCATATGGAACCACAAAAGACCCTGAATAGCCAAAGCAGTACTGAGAAGGAGGAATAAAACGGGGAATTACGCTCCCTGATTTCAAGCTCTACTACAAAGCCACAGTAATTAAGACAATGTGGTATTGGCACAAAAACAGACCCACAGACCAGAGGAGCAGAATGGAAAATCCAAACATTAACCCAAACATATACAGTCAGTTAATATTTGGTAAAGGAGCCTTGGATATACAATGGGGAGATGACAGCCTCTTCAGCAGCTGGTGTTGGAAAAACTGGACAGCTACATGTAAGAGAATGAAACTGGACGACTGTCTAACCCCATACACAAAAGTAAACTCAAAATGGATCAAAGACCTGAATGTAAGTGAGGAAACCATAAAACTCTTAGAAAAAAACATAGGCAAAAATCTCTTGGACATAAACATGATCTTCTTCATGAACATATCTCCCCAGGCAAGGGAAACAAAAGCAAAAATGAACAAGTGGGACTATATGAAGCTGAAAAGCTTCTGTACAGCAAAGGACACCATCAGTAGAACAAAAAGACATCCTACAGTATGGGAGAATATATTCATAAATGATGTATCTGATAAGGGGTTGAGAGAAATGCAGATTAAAACCACAATGAGGTATCATCTCACACCAGTGAGGATGGCCAACATCCAAAACACAAACAACAACAAATGTTGGCGAGGATGTGGAGAAAAGGGAACTCTTCTACCCTGCTGGGGGGAATGCAAATTAGTTCAACCATTGTGGAAAGCAGTATGGAAGTTCCTCAAAAAACTCAAAATAGAAATATCATTTGACCCAGGAATCCCACTCTTAGGAATTTACCCTAAGAATGCAGCATCCCAGTTTGAAAAAGACAGATGCACCCCTATGTTTATCGCAGCACTATTTACAATAGCCAAGAAATGGAAGCAACCTAAGTGTCTATCAGTAGATGAATGGATAAAGAAGAGGCGGTACATATACACAATGGAATATTATTCAGCCATAAGAAGAAAACAAATCCTACCATTTGCAACAACATGGATGGACCTAGAGGGTATTATACTCAGTGAAATAAGCCAAGCAGAAAAAGACAAGTGTCAAATGATTTCACTCATATGTGGAGTATAAGAACAAAGAAAACAACTGAAGGAACAAAACAGCAGGAGACTCACAGAACCCAAGAATGGACTAATAGTTACCAAAGGGAAAGGGACTGAGGAAGATGGGTGGGAAGCGAGGGATAAGGGGGAAAAAGGGCATAATGATTAGCAGATGTAATGTTGGGGGGCACAGGGAGGGCTGTACAGCTCAGAGAAGACAAGTAGTGATTCTATAGCATGTCACTACGCTGATGGACAGTGACTATAATGGGGTTGGTGGGGGACCTGATGAAGGGGTTAGTTTAATAACCATAATATTGCATGTGTAATTGTAGATTACTGATAACAAAATAAATTATAAAAAAAAAGAATATTTAAGTAAATATTAACCTCAAAAATGCCCCAGTTTGATGGGAATTTCATTCTGTAGTTATGAGCAAAGAGAAATTATAACAATAAACACTGTTAATGTGAACATGTAATGTCATATATGAACACTGTCAAAGTTTGTCTCTTCCATAGGGCTTGCAGAGGGCTATATTCAAGAACACAGTGGATCTATCACATACCTAATAATTGTGCTTGATTGCGCTAGTAAAAATTTAGGTGGTTAGCTTCAATTCCCTCACCTCCACACACTCACACACACATATATATGTGATCAAGTAATCTTATCACACAATCACATTGTATATGATTATAGAATTTATGTATTTGTCTTGACAAGTTCACTATGGATTCAGTGAGACCAAAAAGTGGCAATGGAACATTCTTGGGGTGAAAGGGTTTATACCCAGCTTTATTCTGATGGTAACAGGTCAATCACTAGAATCCCATCCACTCAGAGTGAGTCTGCATGTAGCAAGCCAGTCTCTGCCCCTGGGCTTCTCTGCCCCTGCAGCCGTCTCAGTCTCTGTCCTCGGAGCTGCCAACACTCCAGCCTTTGCTTCCCTGCAGCCTTGTAGCCCTGTCACCCAGAGCACTGGGCGGAGCTCTTTATATAGAATCAATAACAATGTATTGCTCACACCTGTGTAGTGAGCAAGCCAACGACGACCAGGTAGGTAGTGGGTTAAAGTGGAAGCTAAGGTAGGAAGATTCAAAACTATGCTGTATCTTGAATGCCAGCCTGAAGAATATACAGTTAATTCAATGTTCAGAGGGGAAATACTTAAGGTTTTTGAGCAAGGTTAAAAACATAACTTGTTCAGTGTTTTAGGAATGTAATCATCAGATAATATGCAATATGGATTTGAGGAATGTTTTGATAACCTCTTGCTTGTATAGCAAACCATTCTACTTTAATACCACTTACTGGAGTAAGTAAGCTATTTCATTGTGTTCATAGATTTCCAGGTCTAGAATTTGGACAACGCACCGAATGGATGGCTCGTCTCTGCTCCATGGGGTCTGGCACTTCAGCGAGGGTAACTCAAACAGCTGGGGGCTGGAATCACCTGCAGGCCTCTTCACTTCCATGTGGCTACTGGGCTGGGATGTCTCAAAGGCGGGTCTCAGCTAGGGCTGCTGACTAGAGCACCTACAGGTAACCTCCTATGTGACGTGGGCCTCTCACTGAATGACATAACCCCACCATGCTGGAAGCAGAGTTGCTGAACCAAAATTAGTGTTTGTAATGAAAAGAGCACATCAGTCCTTGGGCAAGTAATTCCCTAAAGAAGAAATAAGGGTCTAGGAATGGAGGCCAGGAATCAGAGTGAAGGAACTTCATGATCAGCAAATGTAGCGAGATTTGGATTGACTCATTCAGTAGCTGTTCCAATCTCTTTCTGGGTCAGAAAGCTGAAAACTATATTCCCCAGACTCTCTTGCAGCTAGAGTTCCAGGTATATGATTTAGATTGAGCCAGTCAGATGCAGCACACCAAATTTGGAAGGCAGAAGTAAACAACTGTGAGGCAGAAACTGTGCTTTTCTGCTGTCCCTACTAGTAAGCACAGTTGTGATACATTTGTTTTTTCATGACAACTGTAGCAGAGGTCCTAATGTCACAGCCCTATATACATAGTCATCAAGAGGCAAGATGCACAGTAGAGGTAGCATGATTCTGAACCTGGGCGGCTGCCATGGTGGCTTCCCAGTAGATGCAGCTTTCTGATTCCACATCCCCAGATCCCAGTAGGGTAGTGGTTCCCTTGTCAACCCAGGTCTGTGGTATGACTCTGGAGGTCATTCCTGAAAGCTCAGTGGAGACTGTGTCTTCAGCAATACGGTCAATCCATAAGATGCTCAATACCTTGCAATAAGCCCCTTTCTGCTTAAACTAGGTAGAATGGATTCTGTTCACTACAGCTTAACCTAGACTGATACAGTAAGCAAGAGATCCTGGGATAGGTCTCAGAGCCTCCTGCAGCAGCCACCTACAGGAACCTTCAAAAAAAAAAAAGGTGAGAACAATTTAGGGGAGCAGCCATGAAGAGGTTAGAGAGGAAAAATGAGCAAATGGAAAGGGGGCAATGCCGACACCCTGAAAGAAAGTATCTAAGTCTGCAGGGGAAGGTACAGGGTAAAAAGATCAGTTTCAGCTTGAAACAATCATTATCCTAGAAAGGCATTGTCTCTCAAATAAAAAGGCTGTTGTTTCTTAAGACTAAAAGACCCATGGGTGACACTCTTTAAAGAACTAGAGAAAGTAGAGGGACCTTTTAAGTGGAACCGAGGATATGCAGAAACCTGATGTTTGTGTTAGTCTGTCCTCGGCTGGACTCCTAAAGATTTTGGAATAATATTTAATTAGATCCTTAAAACTGGAGGCTTAAAACTCCACAATAAACAGTTGATGCTGTGTGTCTCCAGGTGGCTTGAAGGAGGGTAAGGGCGGGGGGGGCAGAAAGGAATACTCTAGAAGTGAAAGAAAAGGTCTTGGATCCAGACTGTAATCCTTAAGAGGAAAACCCGTATTTCTCCTTGGGTAAACAGAGAGCAAACACTTCATGTGGGACTGACATTTCCACCACAAAACAAGTAACACCCTGTAATGGGGCCAATAAATTATCCCAGACTTATTTAATAATATTGCTGCAGATCCACATACCCATTTAATTGTTTTTCATTAATAGACTTGCATCCACTCATGGAGGCATTCTACTGTGATGGTTAAAAAGTTGCTTTCTAGAATAACATTACCTGGATTCAATTCCAATAACAAGATGTAGGATCTTGGGGAAATTACTTAACTACTCTGTGCTACAGTTTCCCATCTACAATACAGGGTTAGCGAGAGATTCCATGAGATCTCATAGTGTTGTAATTGGAAGCAACATCATGGTCCTTCAGCCACTCAGTCACATAAGCAAACTGTGAGGGAGAAAATCTGGGTGTGTCCAGGAAAGGAACAAGCTACCCAAGAGACTACTGCCAGCACACCAGAGAAGACCTGTGATGCAAACTCATGATCACACCAGCACTCCTTTCTCCAGCCCAAGTTAGCCAATCCCACCCACCTCCAGCGAGGGTGCTGGACTTGGAGGGTTGGAAATGGAGGGTCCAGAGCTTATTTATATTTCTTGACATGCACACAAAATCTGTATTAGGCTTGTATCCAAAGTGATTTTCCTATATATTAATGTATGTTTTTATTTTATTGCTATATCCAGATCAAATTTCTCGAAATTCGTATGTGAAAAATTATTGTTTCACTTAAGACATTTATCACTTTCATCTCTTTTGAGCAAATAAATGCCACTACAAATGGTTACTAGGACAAGGAGAATCTTTCCTTACAATATTCGTGTTCCCTAATACATTATAGAAATGATGTGTGCATGACTCAGTCCTTCCACTGTCTGTGTGATCTCAGGAAGCTACCTCCCTTCTTTGGGGTCACTTCTTTCCTCAGCCCTAATATCTTCCTCATGATCCAGTGACCCACTGTGACCCCCTATGATCTCTTTTCCTCAGTACTGGATTCCAAACTCTTTAAGAATAGGGCACACCTTCTTTATCTCTCATGTCCTCCAACATACCTGTGTTCACCTGGGCATGTGTCCTTTGCACTCAGCAAAGATTTGGTTCCTTGTGCCTAGAAAGAAGGATGGAAGACAGAGCCACACAATGGTCCCTTGCTCTTCTACAGACTCCTGCTATGACCTTCAATCCTTGAATTTAGCTGTCCCTTTATTTCTTCTAATATCAAGTGCTTCAAGTCTCAAAACACAGAGTCTTTCTGAAACATAAATATTAATGGATAAACTAAAAAAGAAAAGTATGCTTAGCAAAGGAAGTTTAACACTGTCTTCCTAAGATGTATCTTTTGTAAGAGTGCCTTGTCTGTGCCTAAAGATCACTCATATCCATGGCAATGCTGTTGAAAGCAATTTTATATGCCCCTAAAAGCATATTTGGGAACCTCCTCCCCCATCCCACAGCAGGACACAGCACTGCCCCTATTCTTACAAGACAGCAAAGAGAGGAGATGCCTTCTTGTCTGAAGAAATCCAAATGTCAGCAGACTGAACCAGAAGATGGGATTTAGGCCTGTGAGGCTTGAATGTGATCAAGTAAAACACATAGTACAAGGTTTGTTGCAAGTTGGTGCAAGCATCCTGAACTGCAACCAGTTTCTGACTGCACATTTAATGTGGGCCCCACCACCCTCACGCTCAGCAATGACCTCACCTCGTACCTTCAAATAAATAAATAAGAAGCTCCGCCCTTGAGTTTTGTTTGGCATCGGCCCAGTCAGAAGTCCCTCCTGCAGTTCTTCCGGGGAAGCAGCACCTCTCATTAGAGGCAGCCCTCACACCTCCGTAGCGAAGCCCCAACTTCTAGGCTCCCCACCTGCAGCCGTCCCCGTCTTTCTAACATGTCTTTCTTACCACATCCTAAACCACAAACACACTTTTGCCTTGACCCTGCCATCTGTCCAGCTGCCTCTTAAACTCGTAATCCATTTCCTGTCCCCTCGTCAGTTCTGAGGGTGGATCCTCAAATCGTCCTTCTGAAGCAAATGCACTGTTTCTTACCACTTTTCCTCCAGCCTCAGTCCCAGCCCGCACTGGCGGGGGCGTGGACACACCCACTGGTCTCGCTCATTCTCCCACCTCCGCTTTTGTCGCCTCCTCCTGCCGCTCTAACTCGTTTCCCTTCGGCCGTTCTGATGGTTCAGATCACTCTGTTCAGCCTCTGATTGTGGTCTTCTCCACATTCTGCTGTAACTCTTCCCTACCTACTTGATCTCCACTCACGCCAACGGTGCATTTATTCAACCATCGCTACCCACCCCCAAAGTTCCCAAGTCCTGATCTCAGCCCCGTCACTCTTGCACTGCCCCCTCCCTACATTTTCAGCTTTTTGTAAGCTCTCCCCATGAATATCCAGTCAAAACTTAAACACAACAGCCGCAAACTAATTCAATACTTTTACTTGACTCCAAACTGTCTCCCTTCCTTATCCTCCCACTTTTCATCAGCAACTGAACCATTGTTGCTGCTTCACGGGCTAAAACCTTGGTCCTTTTGGTTGTTTTTAACAGCTTTATTGAGATATAATGGAAGATATAATTGTATGATACATATAGTACAATTCACCTATTTAAACTGTACAATTCAATGGAGTTATGCAACCACAACCACAAATCAATTCTAGAATATTTTACCCCTACCAAAGAAAGAAGCAGTCATTTCCCCGTCTCTCCTACTTCCAGACCCTGGCAACCACCAATCTCCTGTGTCTTTAGATGTCTATTTCAGACATTTCATATAAGTGGAAACATATGTGATCTTTTGTGACCGGTTTCTTTCACTTAGCATGCTTTCAAAGTTCATCCATGTTACAGCATATATCAGTATTTCATTCCTTTTTACAGCTGAATAATATTCACTGCACAAATATAACACATTTGGTCTATCCATTTATCAGTTCATGGACATTTGGGTTGTTTCTACCTTTTGGCTATTGTTAATGTGCCGAACATGCACATTGACATTCATGTACAAGTTTTGGTGTGGACATATTTTTTAATTATCTTTGATATATACTTACAAATAGATTTATAACTCCATGTTTAACATCTTGAGAACTGCCAATTTGTTTTTCAAAATGGCTGCACTATTTTACATTTTATAGCAGTGTATGAGAATTCCAGTTTCATCACATCCTTGCCAACACTTATTATCTTTTCCATCACAGCCATCCTAGTAGGTATAAACTGGTATCTCATTTGATTTTGGTTTGTATTTCATCAATGGCTAATGATTTGGGGCACCTTTTCAAGCACTTATTTGACTTTTATATATCTACATTAAAGAACTTGTCTGTTTAAATCCTTCATCTATTCTTTAACTGAGTTACTTGTTTTTTTGTTGTTGAGGTGCAAGAGTTGTTTATACATTATGGATACAAGTCTCTTATTAGATGCGGGTTGCCTTTTCACTTTCTTGAAGGTATCCTTTGAAGCACAAAGTTTTAAATTTTGATTAAGTCCAATTTATCTATTTTTTTGTTTTGCCACTTGGGCTTTTAGTGTATCTAAGAAGGCTTTGCCTAACCCAAGCTCATGAAGACTTACTCCTATGGTTTCTTCTGTAAGTTTTACAGTTTAACTTTCACATGTGGGTCTATGATCCATTTAGAGTTAATTTTTATATATGGCATAAGGAAGATGTCCAACATCATCTTTTACATGTGAGTATCCAGTCGTCCCAACACTGTTTGTCTAACGAGGGGTCCTTTTTTATTTTTCCTTTCGTTTTATCTTATCCCAACCTGTCATCAAATTTTGTCTTTTCCCTTTAAAATGTCTGTCACTTATTCACTACGACACCAGTTCCTGGTTGATGCCCTCACCATCTCACACCTAGACAATGGCAGCTGTACCTATCCTGCCAAGCTCTCAGCAAGCCAACCCTCCCAGGCAAAGAAATTTAAGAATTGGAATTGAATTCATTTAATTCACCTGCTCAGGAACCTATAATAAATTCCACCTACAAATGGCATCAGGGCCCCGTTCCTCTCCCTGACTTCTCCTGTCTGGCCTCACCCTACCTACACCAGCAAATCAAAGAGGCAAAACTTCATCTTTCCTGGTTATTCAGCTCTTCACTGAACGGGGAGTTCTCTTTCCTTGTTGTACTCTCCTCCTCCTCTGTCTCCCTTTCTGTGCATCCTTCTAAAATCCCCTGGGTTCTTCAAGTCTCACCCAAACCCCAGCTCCTTGATAAACCGCCTTTAACTACTCTAATCCTTTCCAATGCTCTCCTCTCGGAATCCCTACTGCATCTGTGTGCTCTGTGACACCTATGCAGATGACATTGATACATACAGTTCCACTCTACCAACCAACAGCAGTGACATTTATCAAATGGAGGAGTCAAATCAAATGATATAAAGGATCCTTCCTAGATCTAGAATTCCACCTCTTCATCCATTATATAATGATCTAATTTTTGACATTTTAGCTTAAAGTTAACTCAAGGTTCCCAATTGAAGAAATGTTTCAACACCAAACTGGTGTTTACCAAAGATTCCCAGCGTTATAATTTCTTGTGACTGAATGCATCCTCCTGCGACTCAGGGCCCCATTAGTTCTAAAGAAATCCTTTCCCCTCCTCTCAGAGCACCTTTACTACAGCAACGTGTGGTACTGTATTAACTACTGATGAGGAAAACTGCAAAGCTGGGCCTGTAGCAGAGAAGTGGTGAGATGTGGGCTGTTAAGGTAACACTTTGCTGTGAAGAGCCAGTGAGAAGAATTTGTTGAAATGACCTAAATAATGTATAGATTTTTTAAAAATCACAGGAAATGGGTGACTGGTTGGATTGATTCCAGAGACACGCGTTTCCGGTGGCTGCAGGAAAATGCCAGAAGCGAGGTACCAGGCTCTGGCGCGAAGTAGCAACGCCAGAGTCCTCAGCAAACACTGTTTTCTGGAGGAGATCCCGGATCGCGCAGAGCAGATCCACCAATTGCGCAAGTGTCTCTGCGGCTTCACCTATGCGCCTTCTCGCAGGCGCCACCTGGTCAGTGCTCTTCGCCCGCCCGCGAAGAAACTGCGAGGCAAGCTGCCCAGCCTCGGAACCCTGCTGCTAGGTGAGCGGCTCCGCTGAGCCAGCCGCCGCAGGGACGCTGATAGTCAACCTCGCCGCCCCCTGCCGCGGTTAAAGTTTGCTCCCCTTTTGCAGCTCCCCGCCCCGCCCCACACCTCCGCCCTCGGGCGGCTGGACCACAGAGGAGTTCCTGGATCCTCGGTGCATAAACACACTCACCAACAAAAGAAAGCCCATTAAATCTTCCCTCCTGGGAACTCGCGCCCCAGCGGATTCTTTGAACTGACCCCCCGCCCCCTCAGCCCCCGCGCCGTCTGGGGCGCGCCCGGCCCTCCCGGGCTCACTGCCTGCCTCCCGGCTGCGCACTTTTTGCTGAGCGCTTGGTCTTTGATGTTTCTTTATATTATGGCAGAGCAGCCACACGCTCTTCCCGGGCGAGGGGCTTTATGTAACGGAACTGACATTTGGCCTTGATACCTATATCTCTTGGTGATTGCCACAAATTTCTAAAATAAATATAGTACTTTGATCTTCCAACATTGCATTTTTTACATTACTTCATTAAGATTAAGTTTTTCAGGAGCCCCGGGTGCAAAGGGAGGGAAGCTAAACAGCAAAGCGCAAAAGTTTCCCTCCAAACTTCAACTCGCTTATAGGTGGGCTGGAATCCCGGCGGATTTTCACAAACGGAGGTAGGGCCCAGAGCAAGGATTTAGGACATCCCAGAGAGGCCCTACTGTGGGCTATTCATTGTTCTAAAGACTGCATAATTACCTTCTAAGTCTACAAGCACGCTACACGGTCAGCACTACTCTAACCCCCATTGCCACTGGGAACCTGAGGCATAAAGAGGTTGAGCAACTCGCTTGCCGGGGTTACCAACCAGAAAGTAGCAACTAGAAAATCTGGCTTCAGAATTTCAGAGTTCGAACTCTTAACGACCAACACACTCTTTTCATCCTCTTGGACACTGATGGCGGTTTAATGGGCTAATGGGAGGGAGCATTGTGGGGGAAAAGTTATCTCCTACAACAACTAAGGAGATGTTAATTGGCTTTTCTTGCCTTTTTGTTAACAAAGCGAACAGATTCAGTAAATGAGATTTCCTTCCATCCTGCTTGGCCCAACTCGGCCCGCCTGCCGGAGTTCGAAGAGCTCAAAGGAGCCCGAGAAGAAACACACTAGGGAACTAAATTCGTTTCCACAGACGTGTGCCTTTGCGGTGTGCGCCTAGGTACTCCCTGGCCCTCGACTGGCATCCGGGAAAGGGCTCCTGCGAATCCTAGACTGCTCAGGGACTCGACGCCTTGACGGGGCGTAGACAAGGGGTAGGTCCGCTGGGCCTCGGAGTAAAACTCTTTAAGTCCTCTCCCTTTACCCGTTTCCAGAGGATCCGAACCTCATCTTCAGCATCTCGACAGCGGCGGCCGAGCTGCGCGGTCACTGCTCTGCTCACCTTCCCTGGGAGACACCCTGCTGGGGAGAGCGAAGTGAAAGTGTTCATAGAATTTGGTCCGCGTGCGGCCCATTGGTCTTCGGCAAGATGTTTTTACTTTGCTGGCGGGCCCTGGGCATGCGGAAATGTGGGTCTGGGCGGGGTAGTGTCCAAACCCTAATGGGAATGCAGGGGTCTCCAGTATACAGCCCAGACCCCGAATCAGAAGCCTGTTGGAGTTGGGCTAACCGCTCGCGCCTCAAGGCGAGTTAGACCACCCAGTCCGTCCTCTCACGTCCGTCCCAGTCGCGGTGCGATCCCCGGGAGGACCATGAGCAGGAGGGCGCGGCGCGAGCTGGCTCGGAGGATCCTGCACTGCGGGCCGCGTCGGAGGGAGGAGACCGAGTCCGCGTAGAGGCCGGACGCCGAACACTGTGCGCCGAGCTCAGGCCGCCACTCTGTGGCGCCGTCACGTGAGCCGGGGGGGGGCCCCCGCAGGAGGCCGCAGCGGCCATTCCGGGCCTCTAATGTCCCCTCCAGTGCCAGCGGGACCCCGCGGCTCCTCTCCCGCCTCCTACTTCCTCTCCCCGCAATCCCTGTGTCCGCACGGCCCCGGCAGGACGCGCCTTGCTCTGTGGCTAGAGACGCAGGTGGCTGGCTATCCCTCCTCGGCTGTGCATGGCAGGCCAGCGAAGGTTTAGGGTGAGCATTTCCCTGGACCGAGGCATACGGCCTGTGCCCGAACTTTCTTTTCTTTCCAAGCATGACAAAAACAACCGTTTCATTGACTTTTCTTTAAGGTTAGAGGGCCTCCGTCTTACTGCTTGTGGTTTGTCCAAAAACAAAAGGCTTCCTCGGCCAACCCTTACTTTTCAAGTAGTCTCCTGATATGTCAGAGCGGCGTGCATGAGCGCGCACCCACTTGATGGGCTTGCGGGGAGAAACTGCCCGCTCTCACGACTGGGAACCCTCGGTGAGGCCTAGGAGCGGTCAGCCGCCTGCCGTGCCCTCCACGGCGTCCTCCAGGACTTCTGCCGGAGAGAGAACGGCGATACAGAATACATTTTTCCCTCGGGTGTATATTGTGAGTTGTTCTGGGCGTCCTGCCAAGCTTAGCTTTGGGGGTAAGCGCGGCACGGGTGCATTTCCCGTCTCACTATTCTCAAAAGTTGTGGCCCAAGAAAACTTCCAGGTCGCCAGCAGCAACGTCACTAGAAAGCCCCAGTCGCTCGTCAGACAGACGGCACTGGAGCGTGCGCGCCACCCACCCTCACCCTGGGCGGCCGTCCGGCCCCGCCCGGGGTCGCCGCCCTGCCCGCGGCTCCACCGAGAGGCTAGGCGCGGCCTTCGGGCTCTGTGTCTCCCGCCCTGCCCCGGGAATTCCCTCGGGCTCGCGCTGTGCGTAGGGCAGTGCTTGTGCTATCTCGGTACCGGGTGTGTAAGTGCCAGGGGAAGGGACAATTACCCTCATCTTCGTCGCAAAGTCTCGCGCCTGGAAGCCAAAGGCAGATTTCTCTGGAGATAACAAAGACACTTTGTCACTTTGGGAGCTGTCTCGGTGCAAATCTTTAATTGCAAGTGGGAGTGGGGGAAGAGGGAGATCGAGTGTCTCAAGCAAGCTAAGCGCGGGTCTCCAGGCGGCAAGGCACTCTTTGATCAGGAAAATCCAATTATTTGTGTATATACATTTCCCACATAGTGATTACTTCATTAATTGTCCCGCCTTTATCTCCTCCCTTCCCATCCCCCCTAATAATCAGTTCTTTTATCCAGACCAACAAACACACCATAGGAGCTTTGTGGATTCAAAGGATTTGCTTTCGCTTCTGAAAGAGCCGCTATTCTTTGATGATTGGGTAGCGGCAAACTTCAAAGCCATAAATCTTCCCTCTGACTGGCTGGCGGCCCAGCAAAGTCCTTATCAAATTCTTGGAGGTGATCCTGAAGCGCTCAGACCGAGCGCGGAGCGAGCGAGCGGGGTGCGTCAAGGGGCGCAGGCGGGGAGGGCCCTGGCGCGCAGAGGGGGCGCCGGAGAGGGACGCCGGGTGGCTATCCGCCCTCGCCTTCGGGTCTCCATGCCTCGGCAGCGCCCAGCTCCGCAGCCGAGGGCCCGAAAGCTGTAGCCATGGCCGCCGTGGCTGTCCTCCGGAACGACTCGTTGCAGGCCTTCCTTCAGGTCAGAGCTGGGCTCGGAGGGGACGAGGGAAATGCGGGAACGGTCGTGTCCGGATCTCTCCTGGTACTCTGTGCACCCAGAATCTCCAAGAGATCCTGGGTCGATGGATGCCTCTGCAGTCAGACCTGGGGTGCCCAAGCCAACGTAACACCTAACGTGGGTGTCAAGAGTGTGGCCTTTGGGAGTTGGGATGCGCAGATCCGGGAGCTGTTCGGACTCCCGCGTCTGGCCGAGAACAGGACCTGAGCTCTCACTGCTGGGCCCTCCTGCTAATTTCAGCCTGGGGCCGACAGGGAAGAGCGCGAGACGACCGCGGAAATGGGAGCTTGAGAGATGGGAGGGAAGGCGGCTGGGCAGCCGGGTTGTGGGTGTTTCCAAACCCTTTCTGACCGCGGAGCCGGGAGAGGCCCGTCGAATCCCTGCCCTCTCCTACTTTGTGCCTGCTTCCTCTGAGGCTGGAAGGCGTCCCTTTTCAAGTAGTTTAACAGGAAGCGCTCGCGCGCTCCACGTTCAGGTAGCGCAGGCACCAAAAGTTTCCCGGGACTGGTGGGTGCGTGCTTGGGGTGCGGTGGCAGGGGAGGGACACACGGACTGAGGGAGGAGCTGCGGTATTATAACTGGTGTGGGGGTGGCGGGCCGGCCGGGAGACCGCGCTCGCAGCACTAACCTTGTGTCTCCTCTCCGCCCTCCCCCGCCGCCGCCCATGCAGGACCGCACCCCCAGCGCCTCCCCGGACCTGGGCAAACACTCGCCCCTGGCGCTGCTAGCCGCCACCTGTAGCCGCATCGGCCAGCCGGGAGCTGCGGCGCCCCCGGACTTCTTGCAGGTGCCGTACGACCCCGCGCTGGGTTCGCCCTCCAGGCTCTTTCACCCTTGGACCGCAGACATGCCCGCTCATTCTTCCGGCGTGCTGCCGCCCCCGCACCCCAGCCTGGGGCTGACGCCGCAGAAAACACACCTGCAGCCGTCTTTTGGGGCGGCGCACGAGCTGCCGCTCACACCCCCTGCTGACCCCTCGTACCCCTACGAGTTCTCACCGGTCAAGATGCTGCCCTCGAGCATGGCGGCGTTGCCCGCCAGCTGCGCACCTGCCTACGTGCCCTACGCGGCACAGGCCGCGCTACCGCCTGGCTACTCCAACTTGCTGCCCCCACCTCCGCCTCCACCGCCGCCCACGTGTCACCAGCTGTCCCCTAACCCGACCCCGGACGACCTCCCGTGGTGGAGTATCCCGCAGGCAGGCACCGGTCCGGGAACCTCTGGGGTTCCGGGGGGCAGCCTCTCCGGCGCCTGTGCTGGTGGCCCCCACGCGCCCCGCTTTCCCGCCTCAGCGGCCGCCGCCGCCGCCGCCGCCCTGCAGCGGGGCCTGGTGTTGGGCCCGTCGGACTTCGCTCAGTACCAGAGCCAGATCGCTGCGCTGCTGCAGACCAAGGCCCCCCTGGCGGCCACGGCCAGGAGGTGCCGCCGCTGCAAGTGCCCCAACTGCCAGGCGGCGGGCGGCGCCCCGGAGGTAGAACCAGGTAAGAAGAAGCAGCACGTATGTCACGTGCCTGGCTGCGGCAAGGTGTACGGCAAGACATCGCACCTGAAGGCGCACCTGCGCTGGCACACGGGCGAGCGACCCTTTGTGTGCAACTGGCTCTTCTGCGGCAAGAGCTTCACGCGCTCAGACGAGCTGCAGCGGCACCTGCGGACTCACACCGGCGAGAAGCGCTTTGCCTGCCCAGAGTGTGGCAAGCGCTTCATGCGCAGCGACCACCTCGCCAAGCACGTCAAGACGCACCAGAATAAGAAGCTCAAAGTTGCTGAGGCCGGGGTTAAGCGGGAGGAGCCGAGGGACCTGTGAGCCCACCAGGGTGACTCTAGGTCTCTCGTGCTTCGAAGTCCCTAACACCTCTTCTGGGAGGTTTCAGGGGCCTGTGGGTATCTGGCAGAGGGGAAACCCGACAGAGGCCCTTCTCCTTTCCTACCTGAGTGACGCCAGGCTCCCAAGCTTCCCTGGCCCGGACCGGGGACAGGGACCCTGTGCCCAGGAGGAGCAGGGGAGGTAGGGTTGGGAGCTCTGTGTCACTCAGAGGCGGTTTCAAGCCCTGAAACATTCCCACCGTCTGGGAGAACTACATTTTTGGGGGGACCACCCCGTGCTGACCTTGTATATAGGAAATGAGTTAAAGCGAAGTGAGCTCGGGGGATTTGAAATAGTGCTCGGGTTTTTGTTGTTTTTTGCTAGGACCGGGCCTGGCTTTGTACAGATTATTTAACAGCTTTGTTAAAGATTAATTATAATAACTATAACATAAATAAAATGTTCCCTTTGTCTTTAGCTTCATGCAGAGCTACAGCATGAAATGTCTCTGTAAAGCAATCAGTTGCAGTGTGCAAATAAATAAGTTAATTCCGGGGTCATCTCGGGAAGACCCGGCAGAGCCGGTCTCATTTGATCCTTTCTTCTTCTGGGGGTGCTTTACAAAGCGGTCAGGTTTCATCGGCAAGACGGTTCCTGTGTCGGAAGCTTCTTTAGTTTGGAAGGTCCTGGGCTAGTGTGTTGGGTACATGGATGAAGTAGGGCAGGGTCGGTTTTGTGGTACAGAGGGTAGGGCAAGGTTTTCCAGCCACACTTTGAGTTTCTCAAGTGGCCTCAGGACTTGACCAGACACTTTTCTAGCTTCTCTTAAAAGGTTGGTACCTGCTGTGCATACAGCAAGTGCTTTTTATCTGGCGATTTCCTGGTGCTTTCCATTTGGTACTCTCGGGGCAGAGGACTCCCTGGATCTGGGCTTCCTCCCGGTAGCTGGTTGTGTCTGGAGGGATGCCAGAGACTCCAGGAACTGTTCACAGATGAGACTTGGGAGAGTTACAGAGAAACTGGGGGCCCTTGTTCAGGTTGGTCTTTCCCCAGGGAAGAAGCGTCGGTCCTGGATCTCAGCCCCCTCACGATGTACAGCGCTGTCTTGCTTGTTTTCTTCTTAATCATTTTGCTTTGGAAATCTTAAGTCTTGCTTCACAATGGCCACTTAGGGATTTGTGGCCAGACCTGGAAGGTTAGTTCCATTTTGTATCTTGGGATTTTACTTTCTTAATCATTGAAGTAGACTAAGATTTTCTCAGGGAGGAACCAGGAATACTCATATATCTTCATTTCTTGCCTGTCTCTAAAATTTGAAGTTTTCAAGTGTTTTTTTTCAAGTGTCTCAACTCAGCTGCCTCCTTGATGTTCTAATATTTGAATTTTTAAGCCTGAAACTTAAACCCTAATTTTCTGATTTAAAATTAGCAAAGAACAGAAAAGGTTTTAAATTTTGTTAATATGTTAATATAGTATAATTTATGCCAAATTTCAGTGGAGCTGAATAATCTTCTGATGGTAGTAGAAATGAATATAAAATTGATAGGATTTCACAGTTTACAAATTTACCTTTTGTTTGAAGCCATATTGAAAGGTAAGGTCTTAAAGCTAGGAGAGTTGCACTTGAGACTTACTGTCTTAAGTAAAATGCAAACAACATAATTGAAATAAAAATTACTTTTATACTCCTAAGAAATAGCATTTTTACTGTTACTTGGGACTAGGTAGTAAAAATATTAGAATCATTGAGAAGATAAGCCTTAGAACCAGTTACTCTCATTAGAGGTTTTGGAACTATTTAATGACAAATTAGATTGTGAGTCTTTAGGGTTCTTAATACAGGAAGGGCCAGTTTGGGTTAGCTAAATTTGCAAGGGTGTGGCAGTCTTGTAAGCAATGTAATAAGAGAGTTGCTAGCTACACAGTAACATTAACATACACCTAAATGGGTAATTTTAATCTAAATCAGATTCTTGAGAATCATTTCTATGAAGAGATATAGAAACTCTCACATCTGGACCATGCCCTGTGATGGACTTCAGAGCAGAAAAGGTTTTTTGGTGGATCATAGGAAGAGAGGAAGCCTTATTATTGAGTGAAAAGACCTAGGGCTTTGGACTCAGAAAATTTGAGGTTATTCTCCCATGAGAAAAAGAATACCCTTGGTAGAGAAAGAAAAGTGACACTTTGAAATGTCTACTAACTGTTATTAACAGCATGATCATTTAGTCCAAACGAATAAAGTGTTGAAGATAAAGTTTCCTTATAACTTGAACTTTATGGTTGTTAAAGAGAAAACAGGTAAAATGTATGAAATTTAGTACCTAAACAGATGAGGTATTGAAGACAGTTTCATTATAACTATAAGTTCATGGTTGTTAACGAAAAACTTGATGAAATATGTAGGATTTATATAAAAATGCAGTAAACATAATTTTTAAAAGCAGAACAAAGTCATTTGATGACAAGATATGTTTTCCCGTAATTGAACTGCAAATCTTAGAAGTATGGTAAAAGTACAGTCTCTAGACTAACGGTGCAACTGAAAGACTGTTCCTTACTGTACCACTGCAAATTTGTGTTCCAATTTCTTTAGAAAAAAAATGCTTATGCCATTATCCAAGCACAAGCCAGGAAGCCACAATGATGTGACATGTTATCCAAGTGTAGCAAAACATTTCATGTTTTTACTGAAAAAATAAGTTAATCGATCCTCAGAAATATAAGATTGACAATGCAGAAATGTACTAGATGTTATAAACTGTTAAAATTTGAACCGCTGCTGCATGTTTTGTTTCATGAAATGCAACCGGTGTACCATGTAGGACTTTAAAAGTTATTTTTAAATAAATCAATATGCAAGAAATAATATGCATAAATGAGGTATAATTAAGCACATTTAGCAGAGAATTTAATGAAATTCAAACTAAAAGAAGTTCAGAAGTAAATTACTATGAAGTGCAAACTAAAATTTAATTTTTATTTGGAGTATTGCCAGTATCAAAAAAGAAAATTTAATCCACTGACTGTATTCAAAGCTTTTCTTAAAGACCCAATTCAATTAAGTTTAAAAACCGAATTGAAGAAAATATGTTAATGATGGCCTCAAATGTCAATAGACATTTTACATTTTTTAAGCAACTGTTTTAGTAGCATGCAGATATAACAAAGTGTTATACTTAAAATTCTAAAATTAATGTGATATTATTTTAAATTTAACACTCAATTGATAAATGAACCAAAAATAAATTGACCTAGAACTTAGAAACATGGAGAAATTGAGTTATCAATAACTTGGGATTATGTATTTCTGAACTTGTTAACACTACACAGATTTCTTAAGGGAAAATTGTGCAAATTTACCTTTAGCTGACCACTAATTTGTAACAGTTCCAGAAATGAATGAAAGTAAATTATGTTAAAGAAAATACAACTATTATTCACACTATGTTAGTCTTTCCTAGTTTCAGTTAGAGTTTAGATCTTGTGTATATTGTTTTAAATTATTTTGCTTCAAGTCAATCAAAGTATACCAATTTTTAAATTAATTGTGCAGAAACCCACCTGAAACAGTATTTATAGAAAAGGCAGTTGTCACCCCAATTTACACTTTGTATTTCTATTCTCATACTGTGGATTAAGTAATCAGTTTAAAGCAGCATCTTCAGTTCCCCTTTGGGGGGTCTGCTGTGGGAGTTTCACAGGAAGTTACTATAGCGGTAGCTATGACTTCAAATTCATGAAACACCTAAGAAGCTGTTTTGTTCTCTAAAGTCACAAACCACTTTTACTTGTATTAGTTCATCACATTAAATATTGACAAGCTGAGGGGTAAATTGACAACAGCTCCCTGGGAAATGGTCTGTGTTGTGGAACCAGATTCAACCCTCCAGCTTTGTTTTCTAGTAAATGTAATTGTGGTCTGCTAACACCCTAAATTGAGAGCTACTCAAAACAAGTCATGTTAATGTTCTATTGGTTTACATGATAGAGGGGAACCTTAAAAGAGTATGACACCGAGGGCAGCTTTGAAATGACTATATTGCCCACATAGCTTGATAAAGTAGGAAAAAACCTAGATAGAATGATGTATGTTGATAATGAGACATCTATTCAAGTGAGTATACCAAAAGGGCATGTTTCATTACTGGGTGTAGCCTGATTAATGTGCCATTCAACATATATAAACAGTAAATTGTTCTCTGGTGGTGTTCAGACTCAACACATTTTTGCATAAAGATCTTTGTGTCAATTGCTCCTCCACTGCTTGTTTTAAAGAATCTGCAATGTTTCAAATTATCTTATGGACATTGTAAAGTAACTTATATAATGTTCCTTACTCTAACAATTAAGTGATACTGTTCAAAAAAGATGTAATCAAACAGCTATAGACCTTCACAACTTTTTTCATAGATTCACAGTTGTTTTACTATTCCAACTTATTCCCAACTGAAGATTTGCATGTGATGATTGATCTAGTATACATTTTCATGCTGACATTTTCATGACTTTCCTTTCTAAACTTTATATATTTTTCCTTCCATGTCTTTACTGATGATGCTGAAGCATAATTCCCAGTGGGGAATTTGACACTTAATTCATAATTCAGTACATGCATGTGAACTGCAGTAGTTTCTGCACAACACATAATAAACTATATACATTAACTAATAAATTCCTGTTGTCTACCTAATACCAAAATTCAATTCAGGGGAAATAAATCAGGTTGCTAGTTTGATATATGGAAAATCAGCTTTCACTTTTCAAAAAGTTGCCTGAGCATTATGAATATTTGGTCTGCCTATTGTAAAATGAAAGTTTGTTTTACAGCAAAACTATTCATCTAAGTTTTGCTGCTTGTCAAAATTCTGACATCAGAAATATGTCAAAAATTTTTAAAGTCTAAGGCAGTATCTTGATGTCACCTGATTTTTTAAAGGTAAACCATTCAGTCAGATGGGTGTTCTGATGATTTAATGTTTAGCATAATCTGAAACACGGATGGAAAACATCTGCCTCTCAGCTAATTTCATCCAATTCACAAGGCAAATATCAAAGTTAAATCCTAGTTTAGGAAAATGTGCCCTAATCTGAAAAGTATTTGGTAGCAATTTCCTAAAAGACTACATAAAATACCATGAAAGCTTATTTCTCTTTTTTTTCCTCTTTGTGGGTTTTATTCTTACATTCTGTATAACTTTTCTTTTCCCATTCTCTATGTCTCTTTATTTGCAGATGTCACATGTCCTTTGTCTATCCATGTTCCATCTCTAGATGGAAATTCATTTTTTGTCATGTGTCTCTTTTTTCTGAATATCTATGCCCATTATTTGATTTTGCTCCCTATGATGCAGAACCTGACAAGATTCTAAACTGTAGTTATTTTAAATCTGTTGTATTTTTAATAGACATTTATATTTGGTCTAAATTTTACATGTAAGTAAATTAAATTTATAGTTCTATTTGTAGATTCAAGTCAAGTTTTATTTATGTAGTCCCAGGCCCATGTTTACCATGGCTTTGTGAACATGAGTAGGAAAAATATTTCCATCACACTTGAAAGTACAATTGTAAAATATGATAGAGGATTATTGTTTGAGGTAATCCTAGGTTTACCTCAATAGATTACCTAGGTACCTGGATAGATTTTAATTAGTAAAAAAGCATACAAAAGAAGTAGATTATCAAATCTGTAAACATAGCCTTTTATTTATTGAGCCAAAGTTTTAATGAAAGAAATGTGAACTAAAACCTATAAAAATGTATCTACTTATATTCCTTACTGAGGTTATTACATATGATGGAGACTTTTTTTTCTCTCAAAGCCTTTATTCCCCTCTGATCCTTGATGAAATCTATGTCATCTTTCAATAGTACCGTGGACACCTGTCCCGAAAGTCATTGTGGTAGCAAAATTTTGTACTAAGCTTGCGTTTGGAGTAGAGAGTTGCTAAATTGTTTTCTAAGAAGAAAGCACTTCCTACAACAATTGTGAGCAGCTAGCAGCTGGAAGTGGCAGGGCTGTAGCTGCCCGCTGTTAGGGGAAGATCCAGAAGTAGGGAGACAGATCATGGGAATAACGTGACTATTGGGAATAACAGATATTTAAATGTCCTGGTTAGACAGGCTATTACTAAGGGGTTGAAATAGGGCCGTTAGATAGATAGAAGCTGAAGGAAAAGATCTGTGACCTTTCTCAAGGTTGGAATGGACCCTGGGAAGGAAAGTGCTTCCCTCACACCAGGTTGGTTTTTTTTTTTAAACCAAAAGTGAGTATGAGAAGCTGCAAGGGAGATGTGGGCCTTGACAGGACATTTGTATTTGGATGATCTTTATTTTCTCCTATATTTCAAGCTGAAATGCTTCAAATCTAAACTCTGTAAGTAAAAATATTTAAATACATTTTATTATGGTTACTAAAAATGCAATAGTAGTATTAATATGCCTGGCATTCAGGCATCTGATTTCAGAAGTCCAGTTTCTGAAAATATGGTTTGTCCTCAAATAGTTAAAGGTATTCAAGGGGAGCAAAGGCAATTTGGGATAAGTCAATCTATGCAAGTAATATTAGAATTTAGTCACATGATCTTAATATTGGCTTTTTAAGATAATCACTTCTGGGTTTGTCATTCTTTATAAGGGCTGTACAGTTATGCACACCCCCAAGTTCTATTTCTATGTATGGAAACTTCACAGTAAAATGACAGGATCCAAAAGTATAGGAAAGTTTTCAACAATTAAGTAGATAAAATTATTGAATTTACGAACTTTGGCCTAATTAAGTTTAAGGAAACGGTTCTTTCCCCACATCTGCAAAGTCAGTCAAGGTGATATGTACAATTAAGAATATGTTAGCTACATAGTTAATTCAGTGTTTGTTATTCATAATTGTTAGATGTAGAAAACTAGGAACAAAACACATTCAAAATAACAATTCAATTTTCACCAAACAATTATTTGACATCAAGACCTAAGGTACAACAAGGATTCAAAGATGAGCACCATTCTTCAAAGAGCTTGCAGTCATGGAGGTAAGATGTATGCAAATTTAATACAAGGCCTCACTTGGGCTTAAAGCAGCCAACAAAACTATCAAAACACAAAGAAAAGAGAAACTACTTCAGACAAAACAATGATGAAATACTTTATGCCATAAAAGGGTGTTGTACTTTCAAAACCAGCAATCCACAAATTGCATCTGCAACATTCAGAATCCAGTTAGGTTTTTATTGGGAGCTGAGAGTTCGAGAGAGTGTGGTCCCCAGACCAGCAGCATTAACATTACATGGGAGCTTGTTAGAAATGCAGATTTGGGGGTCCAATCCAAGTTAGTAAATCATAAACTCTGGTAATGGGGCCCAGTAAAAATATCTGTTCTACTAAGTCCTCCAGGTGATTCATATACACAACCTAGTTTAGGAAATTGCATAAATCACACATAAGATTAACCTATGGAAAATAAGTAAATTTTAGCTTAAGACATTTCTCACAAGTTACTCGGGAAATGGAGAATGAATAGGCCACTTGGCTGAAATCCCTCACCCAATTAAGAAACTCAATTGGGAATCTTCTAATGCTCCATGAGAAGACAGCAATATTCTTATTAACTAAAGAGTGATTCTTACATGCATGTTATACTATTAAATAGACAATTGGTCTTTTATAGTATTTAAATACAAATAGATTTACATTTTTTAATCATAAATCATGTATTTGATATGTTAGTGGAATTTTCTTCATGAAGTGGAACAGTGACGTTTATTAACATCTTCCTTAAAAGGAATACTCAGCTAACTGGATTTTTAGTGTCTTTGGATGATTAATAATTGATTGTCTTAAGGCACGTATAAACTCCCACACAAAGACTGGAAAATGCATGTACACTCCAAGTTGCATAAATGTAATTATGGTACTTCCAAAACCCAGTTTGCTTTGAACCTCTGTTTTGCCAAAATAGCTTTTTAAAACTGCCAACAGGGAAGTGCAGAGCCATAGGGCTTCTTTGTGGGGCCCACACTTAGGAGGTTGTAAATATTTATCTAAACCCAGAGTCTTTGTTTCCTCTGGTGTCACCACAGTCCTCATTAGCCCAACCCTCTTCTCCATTAGTTTTTCTTGCAGAAAGCTCATCTCAGGGCTGTTTCTCACACGATTTTGTAAAATTTCTTAGAAAAAGCTTATTTCTGACCTTTGGAATTATAGAAAGCTGTGAATTACCAGTATCAAGTAAGCTTGTAACTTAATTAAGAATAATGCCATAATTTTTCTAGTGAATGGGCATCTCTCTCTGCCTCCAGGTCTAAACTTCCAATCATCACTGATTTAGAGAACTTTAGGAAAACCCTAGTGAATGACAAGAAGCCAGGTTGATTCTGACTATGGCATATTCCAAGGAGTTCCCTAAACCATGGAATGATCAAGGAAGCTCTCTATAACCAGATAAATCTCTGAACCGGAATTTAGATAACAGAATTTAACACATTGGAGGTGGAGGAGACCTTAAAAATCAACTGAGGGCATGCTTGATCAGTGAAGCAATCATTATCTGTGATGCCTTAAAGAGTAAGCACACTCAGTGGGAACCCAGCAGCCTAGAAAAGGGAGGGATGGCTGGGATCATGAGAAGACTCAGAGAAGTGGCATCAAGATAAACTTGGGTGCCCAGCTGCCAAATGACTGGCATGAAAATTCTTTTTTTTTTTTTCAGTGCATGAAAATTACCTTGAATGCTTATTTAAATGCAAACTCCTGGGCTACATTCCTATGCCTGCTGATTCATTAGGTACAATGGGGAGACCCAGGAAGCTTCATCTAACCATCATCCCAGTGATTCTAAACAGGCAGTTGGAAGACCACCATTACAGAAACACTTCTACAAGAAAAAAACCTGTTGGGTGGGGAAAGCTGAGCATTTTGACAATAGCAAGTGCTGGGGTAAAAAATCCATACCTAATCTTTCTTTTTTAAGAGAACAGCTCACATGCTGAAGCCTGATACAATCATTCCAGGATCTCAAAAAGGAGAGGTGGCTTACAAGCTTTATCTTACGTACCCATGTTTGTGCCAAATGCTGTAGATATCATGATCCTTTCCCTCTCGAATGTAAGAACAAAGGCTCTAAGTGGTCATGTGGATTTGCTAAATTCTCAACTAAAATTGGTTAAATTCTGAATTGAAGTCAGAAAATTTGACTTAGATATGTTCTAGATCTCCTATTCTGGATTCATATCTTTCTGTGAAAATTCAGAATCAAGGAGTTACTGAGTTTGATTTACCTCCATCTCTGTAATCCCATTGGTCTCATGGCCTATGATGATTTGCAACTGGGTTGCCTTGTGTACAAGACTGGAGTATTTTTCTACTATAATATCTATGGGAGACTAGTGAATAAATTAAATATTTTCAAGGGGTTTTGTTATTTAATTAACAGCATAGGGCTCTTAAAAGGAAAAGTAATATAAACATTTCTGATCACCTTTAGAAATACAGATGCTTTTTGAAAGTTTCTTCTTCAACAAAAATTTAGGAAGTCCTGTGTGCCAGATACTGTTTGGAACATTGAGGCTAGGAAAATTCTAGCCCTCATAGAGCTTGCATTCTAATAAAATCAGTGTTGTAATTCTTAACCTCTTCCCTGATGTCTTACCTCTTTATTATTCCATTCATCTGCAGTTTTATTTATTCCACAAATATTAGTAAGTGTTTATAAAACCAAAGACTGTGCATATCCCATGAAAAAGTCATAAGATCATTACTCTCATGGAACCTACAATTTAGAAAGGGATACAGAAAGTCAGTGTGGGTAAAATTACAATATTTCCAGAATCTCTCCCCTGGCTTTAGTGCATCTGTATATCAATAGGCATATCAAAAGGTGCAGAGAATTAGTCCATCTACATATCAGTAGATAATTACAAGGGTCAGTGACAATTTATCTGGACTGGAGAGGTTGGGTAGAGTTCTCTTCTGCTGCAGCTGGGTCAAGAGAGAGATGGGGAGAACTACTTGTAAGAAATAAAAGGGCTTCATTACTTATGTCTCCCTTTGACTGATTTTGGTTTAGGAGGTATTGTGCCCCAGGATTTTCCCCCCGGAGTTACATCTGGTGGTAGTTGGCAGGTCCTCTGAGCCTGAAATCTGTCTAAATGGGTGTGACCCTTGGGTGGGCTGCCTCTAGGGATAATGGGGAGGCCCCAGTGGCTGCAGTGGTAGAGAGTGCAGCTTTAGTTGGGAACCCCCTATAAGTGGGGCTTCCAATTGGGGACCCCCTAATGGGGACTTGGGTAAAGCACTTCCTAGAGGGGTGGGACCTTCCCTACATCTGGGAAAAAGTGGAGACACCGGAAGCTGCAGAATTAGCTCTCAGTAAGATAGAAGACTGCTTAGAGGCCCTGAGTGGCTGTGTAGCAGCCAGCATTGTAGGATCTCTTTTTGTCAAGATAGTGGAAAGTGATATCGAGAAGGTGGAGAGAGTTATTGAGGAGAGAGAAAGGAGAGATACACACTTCAGCATTGCTTGGAGGACCTATGGGATGTCCTTAAGGAAGAGAGACAGTTATTGAGAGGATGGGTGGCACTCCTAGAAAATTCCTTAGCAGCAGCAAGGAGGGAGGCAGCAGGAGAGTCCGCGTTGCAGAAGGTCATGGTGGAGGGGGAGAAAAGAGTGTTGCCATCAGCTCCCGAGATGGTGGAGGAGGTGTGGGAGGAGGATGAGGGGGTGGGGCCAAGGGCCCATCTGTTGCTGAAGCCACTGCCTGAGGCACCAGCCTCTCCGGTATTAAAGGCCCGCCCAGTTGTAATTAAGAAAGTAAAAAAACACAACTGCAGGCTCCAGAGGAGGAGGAGCCGCCCCCTCCCCAGGTGGTGGAGCACTCCAGTCTCCACCCCTGTACCCAGGATGAGCTCGTAGACAGGAGCATCCAGTACCGGCAGAAGCCGTCTGAACCCCTCCCTACATGGCTTTTGCGTCTCTGGGCTACAGGGTGGAAAACATTGTTATGTTGGGTTCTGAAATGGGTATACTGGCTTCCCTGATGACTTACCACTCTCTCTGGCAATGGTTGCAAAGCACCCATCATGCCTCAGGGAATCAGGCACTTCTGGATAAGCTGACAGCTGCCATCAGAGCAGTGTGACCTAATCAGGGCGACTTACCATATTTATCCACTAGCTGGTAAACATATGCAGAGCTTCAACAGGTGTTGCAGGAGTTGGGCATGAAAAATATCATCTATAATATGCACCCCCAGGGCCCTGATGAGGAGGTGTTCACTGTAGGAATGAGAAATCTGGTGCTGCATACAGCTCCCCCATCTCTCTTTGGGTCCCTAGTGACTATTGCCCCCCACATAGGGCAACCCATAGGTGAGGTTACTCGTACTTTAGCAGATCTGCCCGGGGGTTGAAACAACAAGAGCACAGAGGAAAGTACGGGCCACGACTGAAAGGAAAGGTGCAAAAGGCCCCATGAAGGTCTCAAGGCCCCAGATGTGGGTTGATTTGATAAAAGCAGGGTTAGTGAAAGAAAAACTCGATGGGCACACCTATAGGATCTTATTAGAACTGTGGCACCAATTAAAGGCAGAGCAGCAGTTCCAGCCGCTGAGGTCCAGGACACACAAGACAGAGGCAAAAACCCCATATCCTGCCTGTGTCCCTGCAAGACTTCCTGGGGGACAGTACTCAAGCTCCACTTAGGCCCTCACTCCCACAGGATGACCATTGGGCCTTGTGGTTCAACTGAGAGGAGGGTCAAGGCCCCCATCTTAGGGAATGTGGTGGGGGCCAGAGGCCACATGTAGAATTAGCAATTCATTGGTCCCCTGTGAATATACAATGTGTCCTGGCACTGGTGGACACAGGAGCTGAATGTTCTCTGATTCATGGCAACCCTGAGCATTTTCCTGGGACCCCTGCTGTGATAGATGGCTATGTAGGTAAGGTGTTTACACCCAAAGGAGTATACTGTGTACATTTCTCCCATCCCTAAATATATTTTGGGCGGTGGCTATTCTGCAGGGCCTGTGGTTACAGACCACTGCAGTTGAGTTCAGACTGAGGGCACATGTGGTAAAGGAAGTTCTGAGGGGACATGCTAAGCGCCCACCTGTAGCTCTGCCTGTACCTCGGCAGGTGACAAATACTAAGCAGTATAAATTGCCTGGGGACACAAGGAAATTGGAGAAACTCTACAGAAGTTGGAGAAGGTGGGCATCATAAAGCCCACTCATAGTCCTTTTAATTCCCCAGTGTGGCCAGTGAAAAAGCCTGATGGCACCTGGTATATGACTGGACTATAGGGAATTGAATAAAGTCACACCTCCCTCTGTATGCTGCTGTCCCCACAATAGCAGCTTTTATGGACACACTAAGTCATGAACTGGGGATATATTATATTGTGGACCTTGCTAAGGCTTTCTTCTCTATTGACACAGCACAGGGAAGTCAGGAACAGATTGCCTTCACATGGGAAGGCCAGCAGTGGACATTCATTGTCCTTCCACAGGGATATCTCCACAGTCCCAACATCTGTCACAGACTTATAGCCCAGGACTTGGCCACATGGAAGAAACCGCAAATGGTGTGGCTGTATCACTACACTGATGATATCATTCTCACTTCTGATTCTCTTGCAGATTTAGAAGGGTAAATTCCTAGACTGCTACAACATCTACAGGAGAAAGGATGGGCTATGAACAGTACCAAGGTTCAGGGACCTGGTTTGTCTGTAAAATTCTTGGGGGTTGTCTGGTCGGGTAGACAAAACTTATTCCTGAAGCACTCATAGACAAGGTCCAGGCTTTCCCTACCCCTACCACTGTGGCAGTCTTACAAGAGTTTTGGGGTCCTTTGGGCTACTGGAGAGTGTTTATATTACACTTGGCAAAAATTCTGAAGCCCTTATACCGTTTGGTATGAAAGGTCATCAGGTGGGACTGGGATGAAACATGTGCATCTGCCTTTACTGCTGTTAAGTGAGCAGTCAAGGCTGTACAGGCCTTAAATGTAATGGATTCATCAAGGCCCTATGAGCTAGATGTTCATGTAACCGAGGATGGTTATGGATGCTGTCTTTGGCAGCAGCTTGAATGAACACGCCAACCCACTGGATTCTGGTCACAACTATGGAAAGGAGCAGAGGTCTGGTACACCTTCATAGCAAAGCAACTGGCTGTTGTGTACAATGCCTCACTGGCTATGGAGCTCAAACCGGAGCAGCTCCAAAGAAAGTAAAAACCACCTATCCCATTGCGAGGTAGGTGTGAGACTGGAACCAATGACCACAGAGTAGCATGGCACAGATGCCTACACTGGCCAAATGGGGTGCATATTTACAGCAACATAGCACCTTTTCTACTAGCCTCTTAAGTGGAGAACTCCAATGCTTACTGGGGACAGTGACCTATACCAGTAGAAAGCAGGAAGAACTTGCTTTTGAGCCATTGGTAGCTAAGACTCCTTACCAGGAGGGAAAAGACCCTATATGTGAAGATGCTTGGTACACAGATGGCTCCAGTCATGGGCAGCCCCTGAGGTGGAGGGCTGTGGCTTTCCATCCTAAGACTGAGACAATATGGATAGAAAATGGAGAGGGGAAGAGCAGCCAATGGGCTGAGTTGTGGACAGTATGGTTTGTGATCACCCAGAAGCCCTCACCTGTAGTTGTCTGCACTGACAGCTGGGCTGTCCATCAGGACTTGACCCTGTAGCTACCAACATGGTACCATGCCAACTGGATGGTTGGTCACCAGCCCCTTTGGGGGCAAGAGTTGTGGCAAGACCTATAGGCCCCTGGTCAGACTAAGACTGTTACCGTATATCATGTGACTGGCCATTTGCCTTTGGCATCCCCAGGGAATGATGAAGCAGACACATTGGCCCAAGTACGCTGGCTAGAAGGAAAGCCTGCCTCTGACATAGCTCAATGATTACATTAGCGTTTGTTGCACAAGGGGCAAAAGACAATGTGGGCTGTAGCCCATTGGTGGGGCTTGGCTTTGACCTTTGAAGAAGTTAGCAGAGCCCAGAAGGAATGCCTTGTGGGCTCTAAGAAGGACTTACACCGAGTCCCTCAGCAACATAGGACAATAGTAAAGGGGCCGATACCCCTTGTCAGGTGGCAGATAGACTAATTGGGCCTCTGCCCATATCAGAAGGATATCAGTATGCCATGACTTGTGTGGACACAACTACTGGCCTATTGGTTACTTTTCCTGCACATCGTGCAGATCAGCAATTCACCAAGAGGGCCTAGCATGTGTCTTTGCAGCCTATGGCCAGCCACAGGTGATTGAGAGCAATCAAGGCACCCACTTTACTGAACATGTGTTACAAGACTGGGTGCAGCAATTAGGAATAAGGTGGAAGTTTCATGTACCGTATAACCCTACTTGGGCAGGAATGATTGAGAAGTACAATGGTTTGTTGAAATCTGGCCTGACATCAGACACCAACAGTCTACAGGGCTGGTCAGTTTGCTTATGGACAGTGCTACAGCATTTGAATGAGAAGCCCCAGAATGAGTCTTGAGCCCTGTGGATATGCTAACACACATTGCTGCCTCTCCTATACAACTGTATGTGCAAACCAAAGAGGAGTTATTGAAGCCAGGATATGGCCAGCAGAGCAACATTCTGCTGTCAGCCCCAACTGAGTAAAACCCTGGAGACACTGTTGAGCAGACATGGCCCTGGACATTTCTAAACATGGACCAGAAATTCTGGCCCTTCTGGTGCCTTGGGGAAAAGGCCTGGAAGCTAGCCTCATGTGTATTCCTGGAGTAATTGCAGAGTGGCCCCCAAAGATCATGGTAGAATACCCAAAATGTCCAGGAGGTAAGAGCATCTTATGGGCAAGTTTTGTTTTATCTTTATGGCCAGTGCATGTACCTCCCGTAGTCCTATATATTGACCCATCTGTAACTCCCACAGGGAGGGGCTGAAAGTCTGGTATACTAGACCAGGACGAGATCCCATTTCTGCCACTGTCCTATCACAGAACCACTCTCTTGCATGTATCCTACCTGATGGACAAGATTTGCCTATGTTGGTGTCTTTAAAACATGTATCTTATTGCCCTTAAGGTTATTTTCTTCTACAGTCCCTATGGTCTGGACCCATCCCCTGGCTGCAGGTGCCATGTGATGATTGCTCTGAACTCCCTACCTGTTCAGCTCCTGACTGCCTGTGGAATGGGTGAGCTATGGACTTAATCTGTATAGGACTTTGAACCTAGCTGAACCCTGCAGCTTGAGGATTATCAAGATTTTATTGCTGCTGCTATTGTATGTTATTAACCTGGTTACAATGCTCCGATTTTCTCTCACAGGGGCCATTGCAGAAGAGGGGGAACTAGATTGTGAGGTGAGATTTCTGGAGGGTTGGGGCGGTGGGTATAATTACAATATTTCCAGAATCTCTTGCCTGGCTTTAGTGCATCTGCATATCAATAGGTGTTTCCAAGGGGTGGAGAGAATTAGTCCATTCCCATATCAATAGGTAATTACAAGGGTGTGTGAGGGTTTATCTGTGAGGGTTTATCTGGACTGAGAGGTTGGGTGGAGTTCTCTTCTGCTGCAGCTGGGTCAAGAGAGAGATGGGATAATTGCTTATAAGAAATAAAAGGGTTTCTTTGACTGATTTCAGTTTCAAAGGTATTTTGCCCCAGGATTCCTCCCCATAGTTACAGTCATCAAGCAGTGTCTAGAGGTACCAGGAGAGCAGGGGCTATTCACTACTGTTTGCCAGAGTCTAATTAGTGCCTGGCACATAGTATAAACTCAATAAATCTTCTTATTGTTGAATATAATGTAGTATGATAAGTATGGTCAGTATAGTAAGGATGCTATAGGTTTAACTGTATTAACCCTTCCCATGAGAATCTATTAAAAATGTTTTAGGGATAAAGACCTAGGTCCCTTTCTGTCTTTAGCTGTTTCGGGTTAGGGTGTTTTCCTAGGAAGCTGTTAACTGGCTCCCTCTACCCCTTCCAGTATCCTGTGTCTGCTGGGTTCTCTGAGGCAATCTCAACTTTCAGTGTCATAACAATCATTGCCTTGCATTCCCCAAAGCACATTACTCTAGTTTAAAGACATCCCCCTACCACACTTTCCTGGCTATCACTCTCAAATCTAAACTCACTGATTAAGATTATCTTAAGTGACTATTCAAAGACAAAAACCATAAGGGCAAGGGGTGGCAGAGAGGTACAGCCTCTTAGATAGGGGAGGGGTGGTAGTGGTGTGGGTGTGTGTCATGTGGAGGATTGATGGATCTAGGGATATGGAAGAACATCTCAGAAGGGACAGGTTTAGTGCTCCTAAAAAGGCTAGATCCAGATATTTCACAAGAGCCTTGGCAAAGACTTCTACTTATTAGTTATTTTCTGTTATATAACAAATACCACAACTTAAAGGCTTAAAATAACATACATTATCTCACAGATTCTGTGTACTAGGAGTCTAGGCAGAGCTTAGCTGCAGCCTCTGCTTTTCTCTTAAGGCTGAAATCAAGGTGTTGGCCAGAAATAGGGATCTCATCTGACAGCTTGACTGGTGAAGTATCCACTTCCAAACCAAAGCAGTTATTGGCAGGATTCAGTTCTCTGTGGGCTGTTGGACTGAGGCCCTCAGTCCTTTGCTGGCTGTTGCCTGGAGACTGCCCTCAGTTTCTTGATCCACAGGTCTCTCTTATATGCTTCATCAAGACATGCAAGCCAGGAAGCCTATAGAGTTTTCTGGGAAGATAAAAAGTACATCTTTTTAATCTACTCTCATAAGTGACAGCCTATCAACATTCTATTCACTTGAAGAAAGCTACTTAAGAGAAGGGATTACCCATGGACTTGAACACCAGGAGGTGGGAATCACTGGGTACCATTTTTAGAGGCTGCCTATCATGTCCTGTGACACAGTTTGTCAAAATAATAATAATAATGGAATCACCTCTATAGACTATAAAGGCTTAGACAATTGTCAGCATCAGCCACGATGCTTTCTGACTGCTAAGATACTGCCAATTGTCCCCTACAATCCATCTTTCCTTTCTTTCTTTTAGTAATAGTAATCCCCAAGTTTTAGGGAGGCATATGGCTGTCCCTCTAAAGACTACATATCCCAGCCTCCCTTGTGGTCAGGTACAGCCATTGAATATGTTCCCACCCATGGGGTGAGCCTAAATGATGTTTGCTGCCTCTCCAGGTAACATCCTTAAAGGAAAGTTGCATGCCTTCCCCTTCTTTTCCCCCTTTATGAGGCTGGAATGCAGAAATGGTGGGTATCCAGATGAGTCATGTGGATGAGGGTAGCACCCTGGAAAATGGCAGAAAAACAAAACAGAAGGAATCAGGGTCCCAAGACCATCACTTGAAGCAAAGTAGGCCAACTCTCCTGAACTGCCTATCAGCTGGACTTTTATATAAGAGAAATAAACCACCTAGTTTAAGCCATTGTTATTTGGTGTCTGTTACGGTAACTAAACCAATCTCCTAACTGATAGATCACACAACGCTTCTAGAGACAGTTACTAGCAGGGCTCCTGCTGAGTCTTCCTGCGGCAGCTGTGAATTACATCTCTTTAACACATATCATGTTGTGTCACCTTTCCGGCTCCTTCTAGGCTGTGTCTGCTGGAGTCCTTAAAATGAGCACTCAACCCTGAAAGTTTCCCCTCTTAGGATGCTGCAATGGAAAATTCCATTGCTGCTTTCCAGCTTTGCCCATGCTCAAGTACCCAGAGGACTTCATTCATTCAGTTATTCATTTATTTCACTATTTATGGGGCTTGTCTCATGTGGCAATCACTGTTGTAGGCCCTGAAGATACAGCATGAATAGGACAGATGTGCTTTATGCTTTTGGAAGGCTGATGTTCTAGTAAGGCAATGAAGACATAATAAACAGAGTAACAAGATAATTTCAGGGAATTATAAAACAAAATACCAACCTGAAATTCATCCTCCTTTGCCCTACAAGATCACTCAACCACATGGCTAGATAGCTCATGGCCTCTGTGGTAGCAAACCTCAAAGATGGCCCACAATAATCCTTGTCTCTTAAGTGCCTCAGACTGAAGACACATGATTTCCACGCACATTCCTTTGGTGAGAATTAGTCTCATTGACGCCCAGATGCATGGGGAATGGGAAATACAGAGAAACAATGGATATTTGTTGAACACTAACAGTGTTCTGCCTACATACTCATCATAAATATCCAAATGAATAAAAAACACATAGAGTAGAAAATAAAAGGGCCACTTTATCTTCACCACTCATAAAAAAATGTTAACACTTTGGTTCATTCATCCAATAAATACATCTGTATTGATGTGTTTACAAATACAATGTAAAATTACTAGCACTGCTAGTAACTGTCTCTGGAAATACACCAACTGTCTCTAGTAAATACAAACTGCAGTGTGCCCCACCTTGTCCTAGATGTTGAATATGCTGGATAGACTTTCTAACCTTATGTGGCTTCCAGTTTGGTAATTTGTGTGTCTCCTGGGTTTGTAACTGCATCTGCCACACCTAAGTACATGATTTCAGGCAAACTACTTAACTACAAAGACTCAGTTTCCTTATTTGAAAAATGGGTATAATAATAGTACCTAGTTATAGGGGATTAAATTCAATAATATATATTTTATAACTTAGAACAAGCACTTAAAAATCTGCTACTGTTGCTATATGCATAACATAAATATTTGTTTTTTTATAAATATGATTATACTACTTACATGCAACTACTCTATGGTCTACTTTAACTCTTTCCTGTTTTCATTCTTCTTATAGTTTTCTTATTAACTCATATATATGTGCTTATATCTCCATTTCTTGGTTTATGAAGTTTGGACATTGTACTGGATGCATCATACGTGCTTGCTGAGGTTTTTCAGGCTCATCCGTCTCTCAGCTTGCCCTGCCCAGGCCATCCCAGTGGTAACAACCAAGTCTGAGCTTCGGTCCCACTGCAGGAGGCCATCAGACAACATGCTGAGATCTGGCTTCCCCGCTGGCTACCACAGGGGCCAGGTGACTCAACCTGGATGTGTGGGGAGTTAACTTTTCAGGCAGCACATTTTGACAATGGAAGATAGAAAACAAAGGGAGATTGCAGATACATTTTCTCTTCTTTTCTTCCTCTGATGGATTGTTGCAGGCACTGTAGTTCTCTACATCCTGTCCAAAGAAGTCCTTTATGACCGAGTGGTCACCTGCTGAGCAACAGCTATGTTTACTCCTGGTCCTTTATGAAGCAATGGCTAGTGCAGTGATTCATCACCTTATATTTGTTACCACTCCTTCCCTGCCTCCCTTCCCTTTTCCCTAACTCCTGCAGAGCTAGGATTATATCTCCTAATAAAGCATTAGTCTTGAAGTTTTGCCTTAGGCTCTGTGTTCTAGGGAAATCAGCAAAGACAGATATTGCCAATATTATCTATTGATTTACAGCTATGACTTAACATCATCACTTGTGTCTTTCTCCCATGTTCCTACAGTTAACTCATTGTTCTTCATTATATTTGTCATGGTTGTAATTTTCAATTTTGTGCTTATAACTTTACTTTTCTTTCCAACCACCAGAGATAATATCTCTCCTCTCTGATCCCGTGCAAGACAAAGATACTGGCGTCCCTCTCCTTCTTTCCACTTCTCCCCACTTCCACCTCCAAATCTCTGCTTCATTGTTCCTCATCGTTAAGGCTGACAGCATTTACCATCTGTTCTCTAGTCATGATTATCTTCTGTTATAGTCCTAAGTGCTGGTTCTAAATTTGAAAATAAATATACAATATATACACCATGATGACAATCCACTGAACCATAAATATTTATTGAGAGTTTACTGTTTCAGGCACTGTTCTCTAGGCCCTAGGAATACAACAATGAACAAAACAGAAAAATCCTTGCCCTCAGGGAGCCTCCATTTCGGTGGAGAGACAAACTAAAAGCAAGATAAGTATGTGAAATATATAGAATGATGGATAATGAAAAGAACTGTAAAGAAAATAAAGCAAGGAAGGAAAACAGGAAAAGTCAGGGTACAGGACTGAAACTTGAGGTAGGGTGGACAGAGCAGGCTTTACTGAGAAGGTAGTCTTAAGGAAGTGAGGGAGTGAGACAAAGGGCCATCTGGGCAAAGGGCTCTAAGACAGGAGCGTGCTTATTTTGTTGGAACAACAGCAAAGAAATTCGTGTGACTAGAGTAGATTGCTCAAGAAGGAGAATCAGAGGGGAAGAGAGAAAGAGAATTAAAGAGGAGCATATCATATAGGGCCATGGAGCCATAGTAAGGACTCTAGCTTTTACTCTAGATGGGGAACCTCGAGGGGATTTTGAGCAGTGAAGTGACAGGATCTAATGCACATTTTGAAAGGATCACTCTGGATACTGTGCTGGGAAGAGACTGTGAAGGGGACAAGCAGGAAAACAGTTAGGAGATGATTGAAACAAACTAAGCAAAAGATGGTGTAACAGATAGAAAAGGCTTGGCATCTCTGCCTCCATACTGTGTTTGTCTCTTTTGCTGTCTTTGGGCCAAAGTAAAAGAGCTTCTGCTCAGCCCTGCAACACTGTATGTAGGCTTGTTAATAATTGTGGGGAAAATGCAAGTTCCTATGGCCAGCATCCTCATCTGACTAAACTACTTAGTAATGTAATTGGCCCACTGCTAGTTTACTTCTTCCACACCCCTTGGCAATGAGCTACTTATTGACTGAGTCACTGCCCAGGACTCTGGGTGGAGGCAGAGAAAGGGGAGGATTAGAACTTGCAGACTGCTGGATGCAGATGTGATACCACCAGTGAGATAAAGCCAGGTATAAACCCTTTTATCCCAAGAATGTTACCTTGTAATTTCTTGGTCTCATCTAATCCATAGTGAACTTGCCTGGGCCTGAAACCCTCAGGCAAGACAGAAGGGAGGGGTCTTAAAGATATTGGCAAACATCCAAAATGGAACCAGCTTCCTAATACAGAAATTGTGCTAGGTTAATTTTTAACACTGTGAATATTTTGACAATGTTTTCTAAAAGTTCAAACCATGAAAATGGAAACAACTGCAATATCACAAGCATGGCCCAGATAGCCCTGAAAAAGGGAGGCTAAATGACTGTGTTGTTTTAACAACATATATAACTAGATTAGGGAGGTAAACAGCCAAAACAGAGTATACTGTACAATGTGCAGGAATTTTGGATTGAGCATGCCAGAGGAGGTGTAAGACTTTATCCTCCATTTACCCCACGGCCCCAAGCACATGGGCCGGTGAAAATCATGTCTGGACTTGCCTCACCTTATCTCTAAACATTTCACCCCACCCCTTAAGATCCAATCACCAACGTTCTCATAGTAAAACACCCTACTCCTTAAAAACGCACTTTCTCACCCACACGCCCTCTCTCTCTCTCTCTTTTTGGAGACAGCCATCCTGTCTGTCTGTTTTACAGGGAATAAAACCACCCTGAGTTCTTGTGTCCTTCCTTGCTAGCGAGTGAGTCGGGTAGCTAAAGAACCCTTTCATTGGTGTTTCCGCCCGGTTTGGGATCTCCGGGTCGCCTGCTCTTCCCTAGGAATTCGAGCTGCACCGGGAATCCGATAGCGCCCAGCCCCTCCATCTCCCTGAACGCCTCTCCAGCATCCACCACCCGCGCCGAAGGAGCGGTGAGTCACCCTCCCCCATCAAGTGACTAAAACGCCGCTGTGAGCGCCTGAGGGCTGACCGTTGAGTGTCCTGTCCGGCACCCTCGTGGCCTCACCACAGGCGGGGGACCGCCCCCAGTCACGGCCTTCATTGGCTAGGGCTGTGCCCCTAGTCACTCCCAGTCCAGTTTTTCTCGTCCTCAGCAGGCGGGAGACTTGCCCTCAGTCAGTTTCTCTCGTCCCCAGCAGGCAAGAGACTGCCCCCTAGACCCGCAGCGGGTCAGTGACGCCCCAGTCCACTAGTTTCTCCCGTCCCTCTTGCACCCCTACTAGGCCCACAGCAGGTCAGTGACGCCCCGAGTCCCTCTCGTCCCCAGCAGGCGAGAGACTGCCCCCATTGTGACTCTTCTGTTCCATTGGCTCACAGCCGGGCTCACAGCTGAAAAGTCCTAGCGCTAGGCACCTGCTGCTTGCTTAGGGCAAGCGTGCCCCTCCAGTGACAGAGGTGACGACCGTTCCCTTGGTGTTGGGCTACTCTTTGGAGTTCTGAGCCCCCCAGGGACGCCTGGGGTGTGCTGCAGCAACTCCACGACAGAATCACAATGGGAGCATCCCCCTCCATCCCTGCCGATTCCCCGCTCAGCTGCCTCCTAGACAATTTCAAAACTCTTCATCTACATGCAGATCTAAAGCCCTCCAAGTTAATTCGGCTCTGCAGCCCCAATATCCTTTAGACAATAAAACAATTTGGCCTCAATATGGATCCTTAGACACTAAAGTCATTCAGGATCTTCACAACTTCTGTGAGCGTTTAGGCAAATGGAAGGAAATTCCCTATCTTCAAGCTTTTTTCTATCTTCAAAACAAGCCTTCTCTAGGTAACTCCATCCACCCCAAGCATATCCTTGCCATCCTTTCAAACCCTCTGAAGACTCCTTCTTCTTCCCTAGACCCAGCTCCTGCAGATGAGCCCCCCCTTATCGCTCAACAGGCCAAGGATGAGCAGCTTCAAGTGCGCCGCCTGTCTCCACCCCTCCGACCCTCCCTTCTCCCTTCACAGCTTCCATATCACCTCCCCCGCTTTCTCCCCACCCCAACCCCTGTTCAGTCCCGCTGCCTCTCAGTCCGCCTGCCACTCGCAGTCACACTAAAGCTCACTTCTTAGCCCCACTGAGGGAAGTAGCAGGAGCTGAAGGTGTCATTAGAGTACACGTTCCCTTTTCCCTTTCTGACCTCTTGCAAATTGAGAAGCACCTCAGCTCACTAACCCTACAACCTATACCAAAGAATTCCAGTACCTCACCCAATCCTACAATCTCACCTTCCATGACCTCCATGTCATCATGTCTAGTACCCTCCTGCCCAAAGAGCGCAGGCGAGTCTGGGAACAGGCTAGAGCCCATGCAGATAACATGCACCTCACCAACCCCACTCACCCCACGGGCCCAGAAGCTGTGCCAGATAGAGACCCAGGATGGGACTATAACCACCCCCAAGATATCATTCGCCGAGACCAGTTTACTACCTGTCTCATAGCAGGCCTCCAAAAAGCGGCCAATAAAGCCATTAATTATAAAAATTATAAAATGTCCTTCAAGATAATCCTTCAGCCTTCCTAGACAGGCTCACATAGGCCCTCTTACAGTATACCAATCTAGATCCAGAAACTCCTGACGGGCGGCAACTCCTAATGACTTATTTCTTTGCTCAAAGTTTTCCTGACATAAGAGCAAAACTAAAAAAGCTCAAGCAGGGGCCCCTTATGCCACAGTCCGAAGTTTTAGCTGTAGCCTTCAAGGTGTACAATGGGAGACATGAGAAAGTCTTAAAACATAAATACCAGCTGAAACACCAAATGATGGCTAAGGCCTTTCCTCCCGTGACTGTCAACTCCCGAGGGACTGAAAAGACAGCCTCACCAAAACCATGCTTCAAGTGCGGTCAAGCAGGCCATGGGGCAGGAGCTTGCCCCAACCCTGGGCCCTGTCCCAAGTGCCACCTCCTTGGACATTGGGCAGTTGAGTGTCCTAGTGCTCACAGAAGCACACGGCCAATTGACTGTCTCGTCCCCAGCCGCTATCTTCAACCTAGCAGACGAGGATTAACGGGGCCTAGGGCTCTCTCGAATTGCCACCGCCATCACCACCGAAGAGCCCCAGGTGACAGTCACGGTGGCAGGAATCCCACTCTCCTTCCTCATTGACACCAGAGCTACTTACTCCGTTCTGTGTTCGTATAAGGGCCCCGTCTCCCATTCTTGCATATCTATCATTGGAGTTTGCGGCACCCCTTACCAGCCCTTTTCAATCGCCCCCCTCACTTGCACTATAACTCAAACCACTTTCACACACTAATTTCTCATTATCCCACGCTGCCCTACCCCCCTCATTGGCAGAGACATTTTACACAAACTAGGGGCTTCTATTTCCTTTCATGCCTCACACCGCCTCAAGTCAGACTTGCCAGCGGTCCATCTTCTTCTCTGTCTTCAGAGTGCCCCCTCCCCCATTCCAGCTCCACCCTTACCGCCAAACCTTGTAAATCCCTCCGTCTGGGACATGAACAACCCATCTCTAGCTAAGTGCAGCCCAGTCCAAATTAGTCTTAAAAACCCAGACTCCTTCCCATCACAATCACAATACCCGCTACCCTTGTGCAGCCAACTCGGCCTCCAGCCAATCATCCAAAATCTGTTAAAAAAAAAAAAAGGCTTCTTGAAGCCAACCCACTCCCCATTCAACACTCCAATACTTGCAGTGAAAAAGCCTAACAGCACTTTCAGGCTAGTCCAAGATCTCCGAATCATAAATGAAGCAGTCATCCCCATCCATCCCGTAGTACCCAACCCATATACTCTCCTCTCCTCCATCCCAAGCAGTCCCCACCTATTCGGCCAAGTGCTAGCACACGACCTCCAACATATTTCTTTCCTTCACTCTAACCTCTTAGAATATGTCGATGATCTTCTTCTATGCAGCCCTTCCCTAGCAATCTCACAACAAGATACAATCACCCTATTAAACCACTTGTCTGACTGCCATTACCGCGTCTCCCCAGAAAAAGTGCAGTTATTCACATCTCAAGTTTCATACTTAGGTGTTCTTCTGACCTCTGGCCGAAAAGCCATAACTCTATGCAGAAAACAACTAATCCTCGATATCCCTGTCCCCTCTACAAAAGGAGAGATACTTTCCTTCTTAGGCTTAGCAAACTTTCTCATTAGCTGGATCTCCAATTTCTCATTGCTCGCAGCTCCCCTCTATGCTGCAGCAAAGGGCTCCCTCTCCGAGCCCCTTTTGCAGCCAGTAACCTGCCCCTTCTCTTCCCTGCAGAAAGCTCTCCTACGAGCCCCAGCCCTATACCTGCCAGATCTCTCTAAACCCTTCCTCCTATATGTTAATGAAACCCATGGGTTCGCCCTTGGAGTCCTTTGCCAGACCACACTGTCCATACCTGCCCCTGTAGCATATCTTTCAAAATGATTAGATACCACCACCCGCAGATGGGCACCATGCCTCCGCGCCTTAGCAGCTGCAGCTATTCTTCACCAAGGGGCAAGAAAGCTCACCACTGGCACAGCCACCACCATTCTTTCACCCCACCGTCTGTCAGAACTCTTAACATACAAAAGTCTGAAAACCCTTCCCCCTAGCTGAATCCTAGCCCTGCAAGTCACCTTTCTAGAAGATCCCTCTATTTCCTTTGCTACATGCACCCCTTTGCCTCCCTACTCCCTTCCTGGCCGACACCTCAACTTCCAGCCCCCTGGGCACACACAAGTCCCTATCAGTTCAGAGCCTTCATCAGCCCTGTTAGCCTGGGGCCGTCTAAACCTTAACCCAGTTATATAAACTGCTCGCCCTTAGACTGAAATACTTTTAGTCAAATAAACTAAAACGGAAGAAGGCAATTGGATATCAGTATCTCAAATCTTTTTATCAGTTTATCTATCTGAATATATGTTCTTTTATGAAAAGTGTTGCTAGCTGTAATCATTATGTCTCAGTCTGTATGTTTGTTTGTCTAAGTGTGTAAATGAAAAATGTCTTTCTACCTCCAGATAGTATTAATACAAATTAATTTAAAAACAAGTGCTTGTGAAAATTGGGCATTCTAAAACTTCCAGAAAATTCTAATAAAAATATTAAGCATTAATGCTAATTTAACTTTAACTGAAACCAACATGTCCTTATAATTATCACCTGCCTAAGTTTTCTTGAAATTCTTTAAGTTGATGTTATCTGTTAAATCTTTCAAAAAGATACTTAAAGAAAGGCTTGACTTTGTCTAATGTCTAATAAAAGTTTTATAAGTAATCTAGCATAATTGCTAAAGAGTGTGTAAACAAGTGTAACAAATGAATATCTTAATAATAATAATAGTATATTAATGTATAACAGTGTATATATCTGCAAACAGCCTAAGAATTTTGTGGTAACCAAAATTCTTAGAGTTTTACTAAGTTATATGAAGATGTTTTGTGCTCAGTAAAATATTGTGCTATAAGGCACATTTTCAGAAATGATAAAATATATTCATAAATGTATCAATATAAGGAATGCTGGAGTTACAGTTTACCGTAGCCTATTTTCAGTGTTCATTGAAAGTTATAGTTCCTAATGGTTTTAAGTTCTAATTAAAACTACTTAAAGTAATAAATAAAACATCTCTGCTTGCTAGAAAAGATGTGTGTTTTAACAAGAGAAGGTATAAGGAATGGAGATTCATTTTATTTAGGGTAAAAGAAGGTAACTGTTCTAAAGTACAGCTGTTTATTTAAAGAGGGAGAACAGTGAATGTAAAAAGAAACTTGTAGAAAGTTTGTGGAAAAATTGACATGGTCGTGCTATGTAAAATTAAAGCAAATGAGTCTCAATATCAAGTACACAGCAAAATTAGAATTTTGTTTTCAGTTAAAGACAAAGTTTTCTTAAACTGATTAGTCTGCTCTTAATGTTGAAAAGTTGCAAAGGGTTCTCTAATTGTTTTATCAAAGTTTCTCATGCTTAAAGTCTCAATGAGTTGTCTGGGTATTTAAGAAAATGAGATCTTAGTATTAAAAAGACTAAAAGCTAAACTTTGCTAACAACTGTAACCTTCTATATTTGCCTTTGAGGCACTTTGTTGTCATTCTAGTTAAACGGATAAGTATTGCTTCATGGCAACCTATAATCCTATTTAAGCAAATGCCAAAGAAACTTTCTTCTGAAAACTTCCCAAAATCAAATTCAAAAAAAGTCCATTTACCTCTAGTTAACTCTGATATTTTCCAGAAGGCCCCTGGAACATGTCAGAGGAATTTTTTCTCCTCATTAGAGAAAGTATTTGGCTAATTTGGCTTATTTATCTGATATATAATTACCTGGAAAGCACTGTCAAAGGGAATAATGCTAAACTTTGTTACTAAATGTTTTGTGTTGCAGAAATATCCAAATTTCCCTATGTCAACTGTCTTATAATAAGCTCTCATCAGATCTTTAGCCACTGTCATTTGTAAGTCTTTTGTCATTTATAGTCACTGTTTTATTACTCCTAAACTAGTAAAGAACTAGATTTCAGCAGAACAGGTATCACATAGGATTAAGTAAACTAAGGAAGATGATTTTGTGGCTTTTTGTTTCAAATGTTACTGATAAAGTGTTTTAAGTTTTTTCTCTTAAGCTGACAGCAATTTAGTAAATGACAGTACCTTTATAAGCAGAATTGAAACATTTATCTTTCTCTACCTGATCCCTCCAGAATTTAACAACTCTCAGTGGCTACTTTTATATTTCATAGCAGTATGTTTATTTGCATAAGTTCAATAAGAATCTGCTTTCCTTGTAAGAGGACCAATTAAAAACACTGGTTATATTACCAAGGCTTTGACTGGAATGTTATACCTGAGAGACATATGCATAAAACTCATATGAACAGACAGCTTTAAAGAACTAAAGTTGACTTTATAAAGCCAACAGAGCCCCTTGGAGGAACTGGCCTGGTACCTTGCTTACAAGATTCCCAGCAGCCTTACCAGGTGAGTAAAGAAGGTCACTTCCTGGCAGGTGCAAGAACCTCAGAATGTCTTGGGGACCTCAATAAGAGAGGAATTCACCCAAATTTACAGGTACTGCAGGCAAAACCTGATGGCAAGTCTGGCTTGGCTTTCTAGCCTTGAGAGGACTTTAAAAGTCCAATTTGAAGTTCCTTATAAAAAAGTTCCAGCAAAGCACATTTAAAAGAGTCTATGTAATCAATTGCTCTTCTTGCTGCACTTATGCAAATAATGAAACCAAGTGTTAATTATTTTCTTAATCTGGTTACTTCTAATAAAAATGAGGGTGATTTTAGAGAAAAGTATTGTTTCAATAATGCAGCCTTATTTATACTAAGTCCTAATACTAGTCATTAGTACATAGACTAGATCCAGAATTCTAGTTTCCCCAAGATATCTGGCTATAATTCTCAATTAGAAATTTACTATTTCTAGTCCTCATATTCAACCATGCATTCTTTAATCTCCTTGTCAAGTGTTCTTCCAGAATAGAAACTCCAACTCCAGATGTTGCTGCTTAACCTAGTGACATAATTTGTTCTCTCTCACCTAGAGGCCATGAAGCTACAAATGGTGATAGCCATAGAGCCCAAGATAAAAACTCCCATCTTCCGATACCCTCCTGACCAACCACTGATGGAGACCTAGCTGCACCCCTTACTGCACCTCCTCTCAGCATGAAGCAGCCAGAGCGGTCATCGTCCCCTTTCCCTAGCAGCAGCTAGAGTCTCTATCTGTAGAAGGGAGAAAGAGACAGGGACCATGGGCTTAGATCAATTCTGAGAGACATCCTACTTCCTCTCCTCATGCCTCTCATCATTTTCTGCCTTCTCCTACTCTTCACTCCCTGCCTAATTAATTTTCTAAAAAACCTCATTCAAACTCAAATTTCAAAAATCACTAACCAAACAATCAATCAGTTAATCATGCAGGAGTACCACAGCCTTCCAATGGAAGAAAGATCCTGCCAGCAGACAATGCAGTGCTGACAGAAGCCCGAGTCCTGGAACATGCCATCGCCACTTCAGACCAAGGGCTTATCTGAGGACCACCCCAATCAATACAAAAATGAACTTCTTTGCCCCTAATCAGCAGGAAGCAGTTACTGAAGACTGACTTCACCCCCTCCCCAAGTCCTCTGCAATTTATAAAACAAAAAAGGGAGGAATATAAGACTTTATCCTCCATTTAGCCCATGGCCCCAAGCACATGGGCTGGTGAAAATCATGTCTGGACTTGCCTCACCTTATCTGTAAACATTTCACCCCACACCTTAAGACCCAATCACCAATGTCCTCATAGTAAAACACCCTACTCCTTAAAAACGTGCTTCCTCACCCACACTCTCTCTCTCTCTCTCTCTCTTTGGAGGCAGCCATCCTGTCTGTCTGTCTTACAGAGAATAAAACCACGCTGACGGAGTTCTCGTGTCCTTCCTTGCGAGCGAGTGAGTCGGGTAGCTAAAGAACCCTTTCAGGAGGAGACTGTGAAAGTGCACATGCACACTGAATCCCACTGAATCTGGGATTAGACAGGCAAATACTTCTGAATTAATAAAAAGTGTGTTTGTCTCCCAAAGACACCAATGTTCTGTTGAAAATAGTGACCACAGCATTAGTCTGGGTAGGCCATACAAATGTTATCATCCCCTTTATGGCTCTATGGGACTAAGATACATTTACTGATTCACAAGTTGGAACTAAAATATTGTGGGTAAAATTGTAACATTTCCAGAATATCTCACCTGGCTTTAGTGCATTTGCATATCATCAGGGATGGAGAGAAGTTCATCTCTATGTCAATGGGTAATTACCTGGGCAACCAAGGGCATGTCTGAACCTGAGAGGTTAAGGGGAGGGGCTGGATTGCTTGCTGGCTTCTTCCAGACCAGAGGAGAGAGACCACACTGGACTGCAGTTTGTAAGCAATAAGGGAGTTTAAACTTTATTTCTCCCTTTGACTGATTTCAGTTTTTAAAGCAATTTTGCCCCAGGATTTCCTCTCCCCAGACTTAACAAACGCCCTGGGCGGAAATTTGAGAACAGATATGTTGGCCCCTTATTAGGTCGCCATAACAAAGTACCATGAAACAGGTGGCCTAAAACAGAAATATATTCCCTTACAGTTCTGGGGATTAAAAGTCTAAAATCAAGGTGTCAGCAGGGCCATGATCCCTCTGAAGGTCCAGGGAAGACTCTGTTTCATCTCTCTCTCCTAGTTTCTGGCATCCTTAGCAGTCCTTGGCTTGAAGCCACATCACCCCAATTTGTACTTCCATGTTGCCATTTACATCTTTCCTACGTATCTGTGTCCAAATTTCCCTCTTATAGGGACACCTGTCATAGGATTTAGGGTCCACCCTAATCCCATATGTCCTCATCTTTACTTCATTATATCTACAAAGACCTTCTAATTTCTAAAGTCACTTTCACAGGTTCCAGGTGGACATGAATTTTAGGGGACACTATTCAACCCAGTATAACCCCTAACAGTGTAAAGCTTACTGATGATCATGCTTCCTACAATATATTAAGTAATGTGTCAATTTATGACAACAAAAAAATGTTCAATTTGAAGAATGGACTTTCAAATAATGTGATTTCTGTGAAGCTTTCAATAAAACTGTAGAAAACAAAAGATTTCTGATGTCTTGTTCAAATATAAACTAGATTTTGCTCATCTGCATATTCATCAGAGTGCAAATGTAAATGTTGGCAAATGCCATTCAGTCTACTAACTTCAATAATGTGGGCTTGATAATAGCAGTGCTGCAAGTCCAAATGAATTTACATTTGACTATATTCAGTTTTACCGCTACACAAAAGAAAACAAAGATGTCCTAAAGGCAACAGGCAGTTCAAAAAAATGTTACTAGGAAAAGAAACAGAAAGATTAAAAATAGCCTACTATACCATAAACCAAAAAAGTAATTTATAATTAAATAAAGGTAATATCTGTTTAATTAGCACTACTGTACTTAATTCCTATTTAGATTTACTTTTATTTATTTATTCATTTATAATTTATTTTGGTATCATTAATCTACAATTACATCTGCAATATTATGGTTATTAAACTACCCCCTTCATCAGGTCCCTCCCACCAGCCCGATTACAGTCACTGTCCATCAGTGTAGTGAGATGCAATAGAATCACTACTTCTCTTCTCTGAGTTGTACAGCACTCCCCATGCCGCCCCAACATTACATCTGCTAATCGTATTGCCCCATTTTCCCCCTTATCCCTCCCTTCCCACCCATCTTCCCCAGTCCCTTTCCCTTTGGTAACTATTAGTCCATTCTTGGGTTCTATGAATCTGCTGCTGTATTGTTCCGTCAGTTTTTTTCTTTGTTCTTATACTCCATATATGAGTGAAATCATTTGATACTTGTCTTTTTCAGCTTGGCTTATTTCACTGAGTATAATACTCTCTACCTCCATCCATGTTGATGCAAATGGTAGGATTGGTTTTCTTCTTATGGCTGAATAATATTCCATTGTGTATATGTATCACCTTTCTTTATCCATTCATCTGCTGATGGACACTTAGGTTGCTTCCATTTCTTGGCTATTGTAAATAGTGCTGCAATAAACATAGGGGTGCATCTGTCTTTTTCAGACTGGGCTGCTGCATTCTTAGGGTAAATTCCTAGGAGTGGGATTCCTGGGTCAAATGGTATTTCTATTTTGAGTTTTTTGAGG